>CM026188.1:2138045-2148518 GCA_014825925.1 Bombus breviceps | reverse complement strand
CCACTTTAACGTTTGACGTTCTTGACGTAAGGGAATAAACCGATCAAAACGGCACAACCATAATCCGATATTTTCTGCAAAGTTACAGAACAAAAAAATGTTCAACTTTTTAGGCCAATTACGAGTATCTTGTTAAAGACTTGTTGATCACGAAGAAGGGAGACGTTCATGGCCGTCTCAGGGGTACGGAGATGCGAATAATCATTACGTTCGATATGAACAACTATAAAATTTTCCTCCCTATGGCCAGCATCGTTAAAATCGAGTAATTGTTATTTGTTGTTGCGTTAGCACAACTCTCCATCGTTTTGAAAGTGGTGCACAGTTTTTAGAGCATATTGAATTAGTTATTAATCTTTATTTTGTTTTCAGCAAGTTCAACATCATTTTCGAAGATGATCCGATAGTAAATGCTGCGGCCAAAGCCATTACTACCATATTTCATAAAAGCATAACAAATATGGTGAACAAAGAATTTTGGAAAGTAATGCAGGAATACGTTGATAAAATCAACGAAAAGATTCCGCAACCGGACCGACTATTGGAAACCGACATTATCTAGTTTACGATCTTATCTAGTTTATTGCGTAATACCTGGTGCAACTTCGATGAAAGATTATTTGGTGATTCTTTTTGTCAAATGTAAAAATTCAAAATAATAAAGAGATTTTATATATTTTTCGACACGTGCATCATAAGCAGAATTGTAACGCTATATAACGAAGTATAGTGCATATATCCGCTCGTAATTTCAAATATAGAACGATACATTCAGTCCAGACAGTGATTAAAAGGGTACTTATATTTCCAATAAATTCACCCAATTTTTCTATTTCGAGTATGCATTGAGTTAATAGGTTATAATTCACACTTTATTTCAACAACTTTATAGACACGGATAGTTACGCTGGTACGTATAGATATAAGTTAACTAGGGATTGAACGTTATGGATATAAGTATAGATATAAGTTAACTAGGGATTAACACGTTGACTGCCATGACACCCGTATTCGGGTGTCAGCAAAGTTTCTGGTCAGGCCATGTAACCCATATTTGGGTTTCGCTTATTTGACTACTTGCGAAGGATCGTCATAGGTATTTGAAAAGATATTCCGTAATAATAAAACTGTTGAATTGTTATGAAAGTAATACGGAAATGGTTTGTTATAAAAGTAATGGTTTATTAAAAAAATTATTTAGAATGTAAAACTTTAAAGCATTCTATACATAGCTGAGATTGGTTGGCACAATTTGGACAATAAGTTGTTGTTTTTTTCAAATTCTTTTGTGCCTTTGTTCGGTCCATTCGACGTCTGTTATTTGCATAACATAGTTATAGTTATAGTGCATGCGCGTCTAATGCTCCTTCCGGAATCATTTTTCCGAACGGCGATATTATGCTGACTCCGTCGAAAACAAGGATTTTCTGTATTTTCAGACAACCCTAATAATTTTGCAATTAATAATTGTCTAAATATTCTAATATTTATATTCTTCCTTGTTGCAATTTTGCAAACCGTCAAAGAGTTTACAACAGAAATTCGCAGAAGGAGTTGAAAGCCAAGTTTTCTGTACCATTTGATTTCTTTTCTAATTGTGGTGGCATAAAAAACCATTTGGTCGGAATAATCTGTACCACACTTTCCTTCATTATATTCAACAACAGCTAGTGATTTTAATGTTTCGAACAAACAAAACGAGAGATCATTCTTGAGACCACCGCTTGAGCGACTCGTATTACTAAAATATCGATGGGAGTCCCGAGCAGAGAACGCTCGGTACTGCTGCACGCGTGGCCTAACGGCGATTTTTCTGAAAGCAGGCGTGGCAGTCAACGTGCTAAGGGTAGAACCCGACCAAGAGATGTGACTGAGCTAAGGATAGAAGATCAGTCCGTAGAAGTTGACTGATCTAAGGATGTAAAACCAGTCCAGAGATGTTGACTGATTTAAAACTGAGAATCCAGACAAGTTCGGTGACGATGCTGCGGCGGAGGAAAGTTAGCGATGGGTGCGTCTAGTGTACGAGACCATCGGATTTGTTGATGACAATTTTGGCTAGGAAAGTGAGGGCAATAGACATTGTATTTTCAACCAATCGCAGGGAGACGCGGTCGCGAGAATACGCGTCAATGGGAGTCGTAAATTCCCGATACGATTGCAAGAATCGACATCACGAATAGATCGATCCCCTTATTTCGGTTAGGATAATAGGGTTGATTGAGAGAGTATAACACTGCGATTTACAAGGTTATAAACTTTATATTTTCAACAATTAATATACTGCGAGCTATACCGTTATATATAATATGAAGGACGTAGACGATATTTGGAGACACGATATTTGGAGACTGCTCCGTAGGTATGAGAACAAGTAATACAATATAGCATGTGAATGGTTACCCCCAGCGGGATTCCATCATGGTGTTTATTAGGTTATATCCTTTGTGAGATCTGTTGGATGTTTCCTTTTCAGTCTTCTATCTATGTTTGCTGTGTTGATCGTTTCCACAGCCAGTCGGATCGGGTGTGTTGCTATTCTTTCTCTGTACCTTCCCTGGTACCTGCTAATTTCCTCCTTGACCGTTGGTATTCCCAGGTCCTTCCGAATTTCCTCGTTTCTAACGTACCATGGGGCATTTACTATTGTTCTTAGAATTTTGGCTTGAATTATTTCTATTTTGTTTATATGGCTCATTGCTGCTGTTCCCCATAATGGATTCCGTATGTCCATATTGATTTTAAGATCGTTTTGTATATTTTTACTTTGTTTTCTAGACTTAGTTTGGATTTTCGGCTTGTTAGCCAGTACATTTGTCTCTTTGTAGCCTGAATTTTGTCTATTATTGATTTAATATGCTGTTTCCATGTGAGTTGTGTATCTAAAATACTCCACTGACTCGAAATCGCCCTATTGTCCATCAACATCTTCAGAATTAATGCCAATTTTTTGTGTAAAAAATACTGCATGCAAGGGAAGATCTAAATCTGGATTTTTCCTTTGTTCTACATATATCTTTAAGCTATCTATTAGCCGTCCAAAATTGGGAAATAAAATACATAATTTATCAATAGCACTCTTCAAGTCATTTGCTGATATTTCTGTTACAGAAAGTATATTAACAAAATCAATCAATGTGCTAACAAATTTAGGCATACCACAAGGTTTCAAAGTACTATCTCTTACTGTTTCTTCAAGGACTTTTTTTATATTAGGAATATTTATACAGATATTAGTAGCAGCCCCGCTAGCAATTAAATACTCAGTAGCTTCCAAACTATCAAAAAATGTAGCAAAGTATAATGGAGTTAGGCTAGTATCCTTGCCAATATCCTTGTCTACACCTTTATTTATCAAATCTTCAATCATTTGTTTATCATTATATGCAGCAGCAACATGTAACACTGAAATGTTAAGCCTGCCAATAAGTGTTTGATCATTGCTAGTGTCAACTACTGTTGCATCTTTGTTTAGCAAGAAGTCATAAACATCACGGTTGTTGTTTATAGCAGCAATAAATAAAGGTGTTGCTCCTAATATATCAACTGCCTTGATATTCGCTCCTCTTCTTAAAAGAAATTTAACAACATTAAGTTTCCCATGAAAAGCAGCTGTATGCAAAGGTGTAGCACGTGCGTTATCAATAATATTTACATCAATTTCTTTAAGCTCATCTATAAAATATTTTACAACATGCAGATGGCCATTTTGAGCAGCAGCATGCAATGATGTCCAACCATCTTCATTAATATCTGTAGGATGTGCTCCCTTTCCTCTAAGATATTTTATTACAGCTAAATGACCGTTGGAAGAGGCAGAGTGTAAGGGTGTGAAGCTAGGTGCAGTATCCTTAACTTTGGCACCATTCGTTATAAGAATTGTTATAATATCTAGCCAATTAGCAAATGCAGCCAAATGCAAAGGAGCCCATTCTCCTAATTTCACATTTACTATATCCTGTAGTTCATGTTGATCTCCAAGGTTTTTTAGAAAATTCTTCAAATCTTTTAAGTTGCCACTTTTTCTAGCAGCACGAAACTCAGCATGCAATAAATATACATTATATGGCTGAGGCTTTAAAATTTCAAGAACATTTATATGACCACCGGAAGCAGCCAAAACTGCTGCTGTTCTACCGATACTATCCAGAGTATGAACCAGCGTTTCGTCCTTATTGACAAGAATTTCAACGATATCTGAGTAGCCGTTAAAAGCAGCAATGTGTAATAGTGTCCAGTCTGAAGCCTTTCTCGTACTTACGGAATCGTAAACAATAGTAGACTTAATATCAATTTTTGCTTCCTTATCTACAAATAGTTTAACAACACTTGCGTGATCATTTTCAACAGCCATATATAAAGGAGTTCTGTTATACTTATCCTTAGCATCAATAATCTGACTAAATTTCTCTGGAAATGTTTCTTTCATTAGTATAGCCTCGTCCAGTATAGCCTTAACTGCTTCATCAGAGCCATTTTCAGCAAGCAAGTGCAAAGGGGTAGCGTTATTATAACCGTAAGTACGAATAGATTTAGAATTGAAATAAAATTCACGAACTAACTTCTTATATCCACTTGCATAGCTCCAAACAGAAGTAACATGACTTGTATTCTCCTTAAATATATTTTCATTATTTTGTATTAATGTTAGAGCCTTTTCTATAACTTCCTCTTCTCTACCTTCCTTTTTTAACATTAGTCTTATTACTTCCTGTACTAATCTGTGAATACTTCTCATTCCTCCTTTTTTTAAGTCAATCATTGAATATTTATCGCATAGCTTAACGCTATCAATATCAAACATTTTGCTTGCACGAATCTTGTCAGGAGCAAGATAAGCCATGACCTCTAAAATATTTATAGCTTCCATGCCATGATTTTGATCTTCTTTTATCTTTTTTAAGGTAGTTACCCAAGTTGTTAAAATTGTTTCAGAATATCTGTTATTAATTTTGAAATAATTCTTGTTAAGTAATTTTGAGTTTTCATCAAATTTTTTCAAATAATCACTTATCTTAAATCTTTCATTCTCACTTTCACTGAAGTTTTCATCCTCTTGATTGATATATGCAACTGCTTGCTTCAAGGCTAGTGGAAAGTATTGTAATCTTTCTGTTAACTTTTCTATGTCTTCCTTTTGTAAACCATCTTTTATTTTTATGGAATTCTTAATAAACATTGCAGCTTCTTTTGGAGTAAAGACATTTAATTGCATTACATGTATTTGTCCCTCATCATCTACATCCCAGTTCCGATTTCGAGAAGTGATTAAAATGTAAGGTCTTTTAGCAGTAGGAGGTAAAGAGGTTGGTAAAAATTTTTCAATAACTGTATACTCTTCGACGTTATCGAATATAAAAAGACTTTTCATGTCGATAAAGTGCCCATAAACATCTTTAACAATAGAATCAATTCGTTTTTCTTGCATATTTCCATCTATGTTTTCACTGATCTGTATATTCAACTCTTCAACTGCTAACTGTTTAAACGACCTTATTAATATTTCATGCTTTGAAGAATCTATCCATATAAGATTGTTATCATAGTGTTCAGCATATTCTATAGCATATTTACTAACTAATTCAGTCTTGCCTATTCCTCCCAAACCAGTAACGACAGTCACTTGTGATATTTGTACTCTTCTATTTTCATTTTGAAATTTTTTGTGTAAACATTTTAACTCATTACGTCTTCCAGTGAACGACTTTACTGGATATTTCATATTGTAAAAAATTGGTTTTCTTACCTGTATACTTTTTGGTCTATCAGCCATGCTATCAATCTTTTCATTAATATTTTTTAATTCATTCCTTATACTTTCTAAAAACAAATTACCTTCTTCGTTAATTTTATTTAATGTTTCTTTTGCTTTTTCTTTCATCTCCTCTAATGATAAAATGTACTTGTGTTCTTCCTCAGGTTGTTCTATCACTTCTTGACAGCCCTCATTTAATATCTGTGTCAATCCTGATGCGTCCTTTGACTTCCTTGAATTGCTACCATTGCCTTTGGTACCATCACCCTTTCTTACTAGATCCTCGTACAATTCTGAAGTTTTGCATTTTTTATCACCTATTTTAACTGTATGTCCAAGTTTAGGCATTTTAGGGATTTTTTGGATTGCTGTTATCAGAAAGCCTTCTTTAGATTTACCTAATTTTACACCTTCAGTTATTAAGTCAACAGAGACATCCATATTTGGATTATCATGTTTATACTGATTAACATAATTTATTACCCTTTTCATGGCATCTATTGCTAACTTTTCCATTCCTCTTGCCCAATAGTTATCAGCATCAGTGATCATTTTAAACTGAATTTGATAATTGTAAAAAATATTACTACCAGCTTCTGCCAACATATTTCCTAATTCGTCTTCGTTTATATGTCTAAACACTTCAACAACTCTCTTAGCTTTTTTTCTATGAATTCTATTAATGATATATGTTACAGTAACAACGATTGGGTGTACTGCAGTTGATGCCCATTGATAGAACTCTTCTAACAATTTTTCTACTGGTCTCTCTACTACGTATTCTGCTGTTGTATCAATTTTTAATGATATCTCATCTCTGTATTTGTTTAATGTTTTTATAAATTCTGTAACAAATATCGTTATAAATATTTCTAGGCGCTTATATATCTCCTTTTTGTCAAGATCCAGAGGAATACTATCGCTATCTAGTTGTGTAGAAAGTTGTGGCTGTGGCTGCTGGTTTGCTTGGTCTGTCTTATGCTCATGCGGCTCATTTGGCAGTTCTTCCATTGTTCATAAGAATAATAATAAATAATAATAATATAAGAATAAATAAGAAATAGAGCAGTATGTCCTGAGAATTCCGCGTCCTTTAAATGCTCTTGCTAAATCTGGAAGCAAAAAGACGCAACACTCGTTTACTAATTTAATTATACCTAGGTACAATCTTTTCGAATTAAGTTTTGAAGGAAACTAACGTCTTATAACTTTGATTAAGCTTTGTGATATATGTGTGAACTTTAACGCGTATATACTCGTTATTCTGCATAACATTGTTAAGTAAGATAGTAATTATATATTTAAAAAGTAGCTGCCATCCTGGATTTCAATGATTTTTTAATATGTTGTAAAGGTCAACATTTTGCGTTGTAATTGCCAATATCACTGCCAGCCATATCGAATCTGTATAAACTATAAACAAAAGAAAAGAATTAGATCTGGGTTGAATATCAGGCTGCCATAAGGCGGCTGCAAACCAATGCTAACGCATACGCTGTCACGGATGCGCAATTGTAGGCAGAATTCACTGTGTGGTACAGACAATTTTTTGCAACTATCTGGCAAACTAAAATCAAACTAAAACTTACATTACATACAGCATAGGAATACAATACATTAAAAAATCATCGAAATCCAAAATAGCAGCAGCTCTGTAATTATCGATAAGGTTGCATTATGTTTTAAATATAGTTAGGTGACTTTGAAGAATCGATGAAATAATCGAATATCGATTTATAGTTTAGATCATTGTCGAGTTTAGTAGGTACATGCTCGTAGACATCGTGCGCAATAAAATGTTTTCCAGTGCGAGAAATTATTTCATCGGGTCGCTTCATCGGTCATGAGCGAACTATTTTGAAAAAAAAAAAAATGGATCTTAACTTTGGTAGATTAGATAAACAAACGATAAGATTTCGTGCAAAGCTGTATCTAGGCGAGCGCCTTCATTCATTTATACGTAAGTATTCACGTACATGTGCATACACTGTACTACATATAGTCGTCTCTGAATTCAGTCGGGCAATCATAAATAATAAATTCATAATTATTTCCATGATTTCGATGAATATTTCTATGAATGATAATTTCTATGGATATCTAATGATTTTTGAATATGTGTAGAACATTTTGAGTAACTTTTTCCTATGCATGTAACTTTCGAGATATTAGCAAAAAAGCTACCATTACAGTATGTATTATTACAGTTATTAATGTGTCACGTATGTGTTAGTATTGGTCTTTTTTATTTTTTTTTTTTTTTTATTTGCTTGTAAATTACAATCAATTCTCGCATTGAGAAATTAGTATTAGTTGATAACCAATTGTTCGGCTGCTTATCTTCTGATATGAAAGAGAGAACCAACGAATTTCTCATTCACAATATTTTCCCTTCACTCACCTGGTGGAGAACTAGTCCGTGATTCTATTATCACAGAGAAAAGCTTGAAAAATTCGCCAAGAGCTGTACACTCATCGTAATCGTGTACTTCGTACTAACGAACGTTGGAAATATTTGACGTAAGGAAGAAATTGCGATGATAGCAATAATATGTATTATATATATATATTCGATTTCTTCGAACGTATTGTATTTACACGCTTATACTTCCGGAAAATATTGGGGAAATGGAAAAAAAACTGGCTTTACTGGCGCAAAAAGAACAAAATGTAAACTGCTTTGTGCGAGCGTTCGAGTTATACTGCATGTTAGCAACCAAAAAGGTTTGGATACTGTGACTCATGAGTTATATTGACCACGCCCACTTCTTTGGAACATACATGTAGTTGTGAATATTTCACTTGAGATATCACAACGACAAGGGAGGTTTTTTCAAGGGACGATCGGTTTAACACATATGACAGTCTCAGCAAATAGTGTGCGTGAAAAAGGCCGTGTTGCTTCCAATTCGACAATTTAGACTCGCATTGAATAAAAATGCATACTTGAATATTTACAATTCGGAAATTAAACAAAAGCAACGGTAAATCGGAAGAGTTTGGTTCACAGTTTATTTGTTTCCCGAATGATGCCCCTTGCACCTTTCAAATCTTTGACGATTCGCAAACTTTGCTTCTTTGTGTCTCGAGGGAAATCGAAAGTGGCTTCGTGATAAGATCGTGATCGTCTGCGTTTCGTTTCGAGAATTCGATCTAGCATGGCATTGATTTAAAAGTTAGAAGTGATCGTGACTTTGTCTTGCTTCGAAAAATCAAATAATCTTTCATGCGTTGAAAAAAAAGGAACGCAAATATCATAAACTAGTGGAAAACGAAGCTCGATCCGATTGACCAAAGATGCCCGGCCTTGGAGCTGTGTAGCGGGCGAACATTATACCGGTTGAACTGGTCATCAACAACTAGCTCGCTATTTATTTCTTCAAACGTCGATTTACATATGTCATCGATTAATCAAGAGGCTCCTTTACTCGTAAATAGAGCTCGATTTTCAATATTGGAAAGTAACAAGAATATTATCGGAATAATACCATATTTTTAACACAGTGAGGGGCAGGGAAGGAAGGAAGACAGACAGAGACAGACAGTCAAAGAGTTTTAATCATAAAGAAAGAGTAATGCCATCTTCTTCGTCAGATGCTCTGTGATAATCTTCCTTCGATTTATAATCCGAGATATGCCGCTCGTAGGATTATATATGATGATTATATAGGTTGCTTAGATTTTTTAAATACGAAGCATCGAAGAACGGATATCACGTTATCACAACAACGGGCAGTATATCAGCACTAGTCTTAACTAAACGTAATCCTTAATTTTATTTTTCAACTATGCCTGCAATATTTTTTTGTAATATATGTTGTGCACAAGAACGCAGCGAACACTGAAACTGAAAGTCATCCGAGATACATATATATCTATCTCGCTTCCTAATTGACCCGCTCTAGAAACAGGGAACTGATTCGCTTTCTTCTACGAAACTGAAAGTAATACGATCTCCCTTCTCATCTTAAAGCGTTCGTGAATCTATACAAACAATTGTCAATAATCGAATTTATAACCTAAAAGGAGGACAAGAAGGGTGAAAAAGGAGAAAAAGGAGAAAAAGAAGGAAAGAATACATTCGAAATCAATTGAAAAGATTTGTCCTTCCTTTCCAGTATTCTCTATTTCCCTTTACCGTCTATCTTCAAAAATAGAACGTGCTGCTACCATTACCGCCGTATACGAAGACGAAACGTTCAACTAGAGAAGATCGATGATTGGGAGCCAGATTGTTGACAATTGATCATTCGACTGCATCGATTCATCTAATTCATTTCTAATTGATTTATCAAATTCTACTTGGTTTTCTTCTTTTTTCTATTTTTTTTACTGCTAGCTTTGCGAGTTTTGTCGATGACGGGTAAGTTGTTGCCATTACATATTTATGGTTAATAAACACATATATACATTTAGATCGTATAATCAATTTCGGTAATACATGTCCTCACTGTGTAATATCGTTTATACGTTTTTTGGGGTACAGGGAAAACGACATCATGTCCGAGAAGGTATCGGTTAAGGTCAATAAGTTGTTCGACACGATGTTACCCTCGATTCACAAATTTATTTTGAAGCAAGGATTAGATCCTATGAAATTGGAGGATGTATCTGAAAAACTGGTATTTATGCCATCAACTTGACCGAAATCCTTCGAATTTGAACATCGATCATTCTTTTACTCTTATTATAGTCAGGACTAATAATTCACGACAGAA
>CM026188.1:1935147-2137995 GCA_014825925.1 Bombus breviceps | reverse complement strand
CCACTTTAACGTTTGACGTTCTTGACGTAAGGGAATAAACCGATCAAAACGGCACAACCATAATCCGATATTTTCTGCAAAGTTACAGAACAAAAAAATGTTCAACTTTTTAGGCCAATTACGAGTATCTTGTTAAAGACTTGTTGATCACGAAGAAGGGAGACGTTCATGGCCGTCTCAGGGGTACGGAGATGCGAATTATCATTGCGTTCGATATGAACAACTATAAAATTTTCCTCCCTAATGGCCAGCATCGTTAAAATCGAGTAATTGTTATTTGTTGTTGCGTTAGCACAACTCTCCATCGTTTTGAAAGTGGTGCACAGTTTTTAGAGCATATTGAATTAGTTGTAATCTTATTAATCTTTATTTTGTTTTCAGCAAGTTCAACGTCATTTTTCAATGTAATACAGGTGATCCAGCAGCCAACATTGTGGCCAAAGCTATTACTACCATATTTCGTACAAGCATAATAAATATAGTGAAGAAAGAATTTGCGAAAGTAGTGCAAGAATACGTTGACAAAATCAACGAAAAGATTCCGTAACCAGAACGGCTGTTGGAAACCGACATTTGATGCTATCTAGTACTTTTCTCTGATTTTATCTAGTTTATTGCGTAATGCTTGGTACAACTTTGTTAAAAAATTACTTGGTGATGCTTTTTGAAAAAGTTCAAAATGATGAATTTCCATTTTGCTTCATAAGCAAAATTGTAACTTATTTACGGTTGTATATGATCAAGTATAGTGCATATATCCGCTCGTAATCTCAATTTGGAACGATACATTAAATGGTTAAAGGAGTGCTTGTATTTCCAACAAATTTATCTAATTTTTCTATTGCGAATCACAATTACGAAAAAGCAATTTCTCCTCAAGGAGACGTACATTACCTGGTCTCTCATATATTTTAATAACAAATTCATTCTGTCATTCCAGAGATAGATTTGAGTAAGTCTTCGCACTTAATAAATAACTATACGAACAAGATTATCATATAAGTGTCATTGATATATCGTTTCTGAATACAGATGTAAGTACTCGTTAACATGTGTTTTATGATATTTTAGTCGAGCCGGTTCGGATCGGATTGAATCGAGCGAAATAGGGAAGAGATTAGTCGAATCCTAGGGAATCGAGTCGAGTCGAGTCAAATGAATTAAATAAATCGAATCAAGTAACAACGAGCAAAGCCGAGCCAAACGATGCCGTGCAATACGATTACGACAGAGTTTATGGCGATGGCAGGAGTCGCAAGTCGTTACCGATGAGCAAGAGGCCAAAAGGCGAAAGTTTTTCTTTTTTTTTTTTTTTTTATTATTATATTTTAAAATTTTACAATTTGTCCAGTAGGACATTTGGTAAAATGTTATATCTTATAAGGTAGATAATATAGCATGTGGATGGTTACCCCCAGCGGAGTTCCATCATCGTGTTTATTAGGTTATATCCTTTGTGAAAAAGGTGAACGTGAACGTCGCACCGCGTCGTATCGCGTTGTATCGCGACGTAGTGAATCCGAGTCGGGCCGAATCGAGCCGAGCCGGGACGATCCGTGCCGACAAATACCGAATCGAGAGCGCAAGACGCTTGTTTAGTGACAAATACACGCACTAAAACGTGCAATTGTCAAATAGCTTTTCGGACTAACATCAATCGGAAAACGAATCATACTTGTATAACTGTAATATAACGATCCATGTATTAACGAGAATTCCTTCGATCTCTTAGATACATGGTCTTATTAGAAGAATGTATAATCTAAAGAGGAAACGATAAAATCAATTGAAATGCAACGTGTTAACGAACGCAGAGACATATTCGTACAACGTATGATTATTTCCGAATCAGTGAAAGGAAGAAGGATCCGATGGGAAATTGGTACGAAAAATTTTATAGATGAAACAGGAATCTCGTTGAATTCGCGATTGCCAAGGAGACAGGACGGAACAGGGCAAAGTTCGAATTCGAGTACTAAATGCATATTAGGATTTGAGACTGAAGGTAAAAAATCGAGTAATAATAGAAAACCAGACTATAGTAGTTAGGAAAATAAAGGAACGAAAGAAAGGAAAGGAAAGAAACTGGAGCGGTGAGGAGAGGAAAGAAGCGGAGATGAGCGAAGCGGAAAGGAGAGGAGAGGAGAGGTCTGGTAGGAAAATAGTTGTAAAGAATTCTGGGAGATAGACGAGCGGCGTTGTCGAGCAGAGATCGCAAGCGGTGACAAGCGGTGACGAGCGGTGGCGCGCGAAGCGGAACCGAGTCGGACCGAGCGGAACCGAGCGGAGCCGAGCGCAAACTCGAGCGAGACCGAAGCCGAAGCTGAAATCGTAGGCAAAAGCGAAGGAAGGTTCGGACTTGGGTTCTCGGCGCTGGCTAGCGAGCGGATAAGCAGCCAGGCGGATCGGCGGCGTATCGCGAGCGAGTACGGCCGAGAACGTGCGCGCGTACAGTAATTGACTTTCTTTTGCCGAAGAGCATCTCGCGTATCGAACTCGTTTGTTGAGGCGAGTGCGCGTCTTCCCGGCTGGACGCGCGCGTGTACCGGCCGTGTATGGACGGCGGCACGCGTGCACGAGTCGAGGAGGAAAAAGCCCTGGATTCGTCTCGCCTGCGATCCTCCGCTCGGCTCAGCTTCACGAGCTCCTCCTCGGCCGGCAGTCCTCGTATCGCCAGGCGTAAAAGGAAGAAGAGGAGACGACAACAGCGACGAAACAGTAACGTCGACGACGAGGACGAGCTCGTCGTCGTCGGTGGCGGTGGCGGTGGCGGTGGCGGTGGCAAAGTACTAGACACTGTCAACGATACTGTCGACACGATCCCACCGATTAAGGAAGAACAGCACCAGCCAGGGGAGCAAGTGATTTCCAGCGAAGAATCGACAACAAAGCAACCGAAAAATCGGCTTTCGCACACCAACGAATCTCAACGAAACGTAACTAGAGGAGGAAGCGGCTCGCGCGCGGCTGCATCCTCACTCAGCTCCGGCAACACGCTTCTCAACCGTCGAGCTGCTAGTAAGCGATCGTCTAGGAGATGCAACGCGAACGCGCGTAGGAACGCGATGACGATGGATCTCCAGAGACTGATCACTGAGGTGCACGCTAGGCCCGCGATCTGGGACCAGAAGAACGTCAACTATCACAATCGCGATGTCATTCTAAAGATGTGGCGAGAGATCGCGAGGGCTTGCGAGGTCTCCAGTGAGTATACGCCTCGCTCTTCTCTCTCCTCTTTCCTCATCCCATTTCCCTCTTCTCTCTTCTTTCCGCCTCTTCTATTTGCGCCTGCGTCGTTGTACGCCTCCCTTACTATCTCTCAATCTCTCTCTCTCTCTCTCTCTCTCTCTCTTTCCCTCTTCCCCTTTTGATCGCATCCCTTCCACTTTTTCTTTCCCTTCTACCGTCACATTTTCAACCGTTTCTACTTGTACCATTCCCTTCCCCACTACCACCTTCCTACGATTGTGTATTATGTATATCGTGTGTCCTTTTCATTCCTCGATGAAGCTATCGAATAACCGAGCGAACGACTCGATAACTTGTCGTGTATACGTACGTGTATACGATATAGTCGTGTCGAGATCAATTACAATCTGAGCATATTAAATTTATTTGCTGAAAAATGGGCTACTTTCTAAGATCGCGTACGGTCGATCTTTCGGTCGATCGTTATTACGTCGCCATTTCTATAATTTTTTAATTATAGTCGATGCCTACAATTTCTGGTAATATTGATAGCGAGCATGATTTTAATTACTGTTTACACAATATTCCGTTTGAGGTCGCGGTAATTTGAATCCATTGGATTCGTGGGCAAATGATTAAACGCTTGGAGTGCTATAAAATATTATACTCGACGAAGCAATGTTTTCTTGGACATTTATTTTTCATAAATTTTTCATTTTATCAATTGTCGTTTGTTATCGACGTAACAAAGCCATGCGAATGCGCATTATTTACGTAGGAAAGTTTCGAAATATTTTTTATCGTAAGAAAAGAATTAACGGAGAATCTTCGTTTTCAGCGGACGTCGCAAAATCAAAATGGAAGCACTTACGAGACAATTTCCGCAACGAATTAAAGAAAACTTATAGAGGAAAATGCGATGGTGGCGCTAATGAACATGACTCAAAATGGGTTTGGTTTAAGAGCCTGTTCTTCCTGCGAGATCAAATGAATTCAAGAGTAATCGGGTGCACTCTATCGCAAAATTGCTCGGCGGCCCTTCGGTCGTCGCCAGAAGAAACGCAAATCGAACCTCAGATCGATATTTTAGAAGGACACGAGGAAACTCAATTTGACGATTTAGATGGTGATTCTTGTCAATCTTTACTCTCGAACGACGATGGTCTTCATCAAGTAATGCCACCGCCTAAGATGAGTAAGATCGGTAGAAAAAGAAGTTTGATGGATGCGATAGAGAACAATTATTCGGAAGTCGACCGAAAAAGATTCGAATCTCTGCAAAAGAGACTAAGGGTTTCGCAAGAAGAAGAAGGAGACGATACTTATCATTTTTTGATGAGTGTTCGAAATCCTCTCAAAAGCTTACCGCTCGATAGACAAATGTTTATTAGATTGAAGATTCAAGAACTCGTTTACAATGAAATCAATTCGCAAAATCAACAGAATCAAACGTACGAAGTTTCACAAGACGTAAAACCTCCGAGAACAAGAAATGCTAGCGGAACACCTGGAATCGGAGTCGGACTAGGAGGTGGCGACGTTGGTCTCGCCGCACCCGTTGCAGTTGCCGATACAAATGGTGGCAGCAGTGGTGGTAGTGGTGGTGGTGGTGTTGGTGGTGGTGGTGGTGGTAGTGGTGGTGGTGGTTGTGGTGGTGGTGCTGGCAGCGGCGATATCGCTGCTGGATGCGTTGGAGGCGGATTAGGGGGAGGACAAACCGTTAACAACATGTCTAACCACCCTGCATCGTTACTTCACAATTGCACGACAGAGGGCTCCAGCAACAATGCCTTTTTCGGTTAATATAATTTGTATTTTAAAATGTAAGAACCGTAATTTTATTAATAGAAAATAAACAATGGTATTTTTTCAGTACCTGTCCCAAACAATTATTTTCACTGCTAATATCGAAGTCACAGTTTTTTTCTAATTCGTTGACTTTGTCGATTGATTTCAGAAACAATGTCTAGCGAAGTCCGCGGAATAAAGAACGCGGTCGATGTGCTTTTTTATTTTTAATCAAAATAATCACTACCATAGCTTGTTACTGCTCTATAACTATTACTGCAGTCACTACTGCTCTTATCACTACTTCTACTGCTACTACAACTACTGCTATCACTGGTACTGTTACTGCTACAGCTACTGTTACTGCTATTGCACTACTACTACCGTTATTATTATTCTCATCAATCTTATCGAACCAGTTATGACACACAGGTCAAATTGGTTATGCCTGTTAACCAAGCGGTGCATTCTTCTAAGAAACATCTTCGAAGTTATGGTTTTTTTGTTTCATTGATTGATTTAAGAATGGATCGAACGTACAAAAGAATAATTTAACTTCCGCAAAAACAGGTTCCTTCTAGATAAAAATAACTTTTGCGAGAAGCATTTTTACTGACTCGAAAGCTAAGGTGTGTTTCTTGATTAACGACAGTAGTATAGTTTCATCGCGTTTATTGTCAGGGAATATTACCAAGTGATACTTATCTGCTCCGCGCTCTATCATACCTATCGAACAATAAAAATTAAACATTACTCCAATTGAAATGTATATAAAGTAGATTACAAAATAAAATGAAGGTAATTATTCAAAATAGGGACGATCTCACCAACAAGAATTGCCAGTCGCTTTATGACGGTCGGTTAAAAAGATCTAAAACAAGACTATATAAAATACGATATGTAGTATTAGGGATATCTTTAAGTACATATCTATCATACCAAGGATTCATGATCCTTCCCGCAAATATCCTTCTTCAAATTTTCATTGTCCAATTTTGCATTCGTCGCTGTATCGATAACGCAGGGAGTGACATTGCGCTAGTAAAACGTTTTCCACAAAATTTTAAATTTTAATCTTCGAATCACCAAAAATCGTTCCCTCAAATGTTGTTTCTATCTAAAAGAAGTTATTTTCAAAATTTCAATCAAACCGAAGCATGGAAGTTTTCAAGATTACAAGAAGTGATACTGAAGTGGGAAAATATTTTTCGCAAAATTTTAGGTCTCAACCTTCGAATGGAAAATGAAGCTATCTGCAAAATTTCAACAAAATCGGGTGTGACAAATTGTCTGACATACAGCCCTAATCTTAAATGTAGCTTCAGTATGCATAATATTATACGCAGAGAAAAAGCACTACCGTTAACAAGAATGTGAGATAGGAATGGTAGATAAGGTTCGATAACGAGGTACTCACATCACAGACTATGGAATATTCAATCGAACTGAAATATTCAACCTCTCGTTGATAGTTTCGCGATTCGTTGTACGATCCTGATATAGTAGGTTTTGCGACTATTCGAGGATTACGAACGAGTAAAAAATAAAAATTTCTCAATCGCGGCGACGACTGCTACGAAATTCTTTCTATCACTTTCTCATCGAGCATACGTATAACACCTACGTATAACATCCGAACAAAAGAAATATTCTTTTCATTTCACGAATCTGCGTCATTGATGGAACACGTATCGTAGTCATAGTAGAGCTTCCGGTACACAATATCTTTTTTCTCTCTGACATAACTTTACCCTCTATTGTCTGCCTTCGTATCACTCTGTAGCTACGATGTATGTGTGACACAAAGCTTTTCACCGAGATACCGAGTTTAAAGCCCATTTTTCGAGTTTTCTCGTTAATCATCGGTAGTATTCTTTGTTCAGAACCAATTGGAATTTTTGTGACATTGTAAATTACGATGTCCCACATTTGTCAATTAATTGTCGATCGATCCCCTATTATGTTTTCCGCTTGGAAAACTACACTAGTTTTATACTGTTTTCCATATGATTCGATCGGGACAAACTGTCACTCGATGTCATACAAACATTATAGAATATGTTCTTTCACAGGGAGTGGTATTGTACGTCCCGTACGTTGAGATAAAGTCGTTCGAATCGAGTTTGCACCAGTTCCTCGCGGTTGTTCACCGTTCAGTTGCGTTATTGGACATCGAAGAAACGACTCGTAAACGAGCCGGTTTTGAATATAGCGTTAATTAAACCAGGTTATTAGGTACAGCTCGCAGAGTATGGTCTGAAACGTTTTAGTCTTTATTCGAGTAGAATTTATTAGACGACGACGTCACGCCGCGGTGAGGAAAAAAGAATGTTAGGTTAGAAATGTTAGGTTATACGCGAACAATCGGTAGAGCGGCCCGCGTGGAGAAAAAGCTTTTAGCTGTTTCAACTTGCGTCAGGAATCTGCCGATCGTTGCTTAACGAGCGAAAACAATCGGATAAAGAAGACCAATTGCTTACTTTAACATCTCGGTATTGCTTTTCCATACCGTTCGCCGTGCTTTTCATGGGAATCTCGCGAAATAACGAGGTAACTTTTCGTTTGTATAGAAAAGTCACGTCGTCTAGACGGGATACGCTATATTTGTACGGTATATTGCACTGGTTGAATAGCTTATTCGGAAGTCTGCTCTGCTTCGTAGTCTGCTCGGCGGACCACTCGGTTTTTCCATACAAAGAGGATTAGCATCGTCCTCTTTGTCTTTTGCTTTCTTTCTCATACTTGGTGTTCATCGTTTCGTTTTTTCTTTTTTCACGGTGTTTGCCCTTCGTCTTCTTCTTCTTCCCCAACAAACCATAAAGCCGCTTTCCCGAACAGTTGCAACATCGCACACACTCATAACTTATCTATCTCCTGTTTCTTGTCTATATACATATTCTGATATGGCTTTCCTACATCGTATCAACCATTCAAACCAATCAAATTTTCAACCGTATGAAGCCTAACGAATACATTGCAATAATCAAAAATCAAATGTATAACAACGCACGTTTTGTGCAATATTTTCGAATGTGAGAAGAAAGGTGCAAGGATTTCTTCGAAACGAGTTTATCGTATTCTGCATCTCGAACGATATCTATTGCCAAATCGATATCGACATTTTGAATTCGATCGCGCGTATCTTCCTTCCGAGAATGTGTCGTCGTGTCGTCTAGCTGGAAATTTGAATAAAAAGCACGTTTACATCGAAGTTGAAGCGATTCTTGGCAAACGATGAAGAGAACGAAAAGCGAGCGACTCGGTAACAGATACGGTGACCGACAGAGGTTCTCTTTGATCACAAAGAAACACGCAATCGCTTCCCTTTTTCGCAATCCCGACGTCTGCTCTCTTCCCTGTATAATCGTTCGTCTTCCATAATCGAAATCGCTTTGCATTCGATATCGTCTCTACACTGAGTTTTAAGAAACAAAATACTAAAGCTGCCATAAACACAAAATACGTATACATATATACGTATATACACATGCATATAGAATACACACACACACACATTGCAAGTTCGGACGAAGAGCGACTGCTAAATTTTCATTTTTTTCCCTTAAAAAGCAAAATACGCCAAGGTAATATTCGATGAAAAAAGGTTGTTGCGTCGTATTTCGAAAGGAACTGGCAGTCGAAACTCTGAGTTCCATTTATTTTGATCTTGAACTAGACACCGCCATAACAGCTTACATAAACAAAGTGTATTCAGTGCTGCGATCTATTATAGTTTGGGTACACGGCGGCGACTGCCAGCCTGGCCCTGCCCTGCCCTGCCCTGCCCTGGCCTGGCCTGGCCTGGCCTGGCCTGGCCTGGCCCTACCCTGTCCTGCCCTGGCCTAGCCTGGCCTGGCCTGGTCGACTCGGCCTGACCCGGCCCAACACACGCCACACTCGGAATAAACGCGCGAAAGCGACCGAGTGGAAGCCTACGATGAGTGAAACGAACCAACGCAACGCAACGGTGCCAGTCTCGCCAGTGAGACTTTAGCTAGCGTCCGAACCACCGGTGCATTCCACCGGTACGATTTCTACTTGCACGCACGCTGCTGGCCGCAATTTTCAGCAGCCGCGTTCAATTTTCATTTACCAGACATTCCGAAGAATAAATCAGCACAGGGGTACCGTTGAAAAATTCGTATGCGAAGATAACAAAGTACAAGTTGACGCGCGTGCGCGAAAAGTTAGGGATCGCAGTCTCTGCTAAAATCTCTCCACACACAGATTCAAGCGTGTTGCGATTAAAGAAATTTGTCTGGTATCGGTAAATGATCCGTGATACGCGGTTCGGTGGTGTAAACACAACTTTTTGAAGAAATGGGAAAACAGCGAGCTCGTCGATGACTCGAAGTAAGTGGTACCGAACAAGTATATGTATATGTAATTTTGGGTTATTCACGATGTGGATTCGCTCAACGATTACGAGAAGAACAGCGGCCGAGCTAATACGAATTAAGTCGCCTTATGTACTTACAATGATTGGCAATCGCACGGTTGATCGATCGATCGAAATATGTAATTGCTGTCTCGAAAGAGATTTTCTTTGCAATTCTCGGAGTTATCGGCTAATTTCCAAATTATTTTTGTCTCAAGATAGTATGTGGTATACATTTTCAGCGAATGGCGTGTTAGTGGTACTTAAAAAAAATAGATACTCTGGAAAACAGGAACCGGTAAATTTATTCTAAGAGATACGAAAGTAGGAAGGGAAAGGGCAAGCGAATCGCATCGTTCGAAGCAAATCCAAATGCAAGCCCTTAAATGTTTTGACACTGGTGTACTAACGTGCGTGGCGTTCGGACAAAGTATCGCTTTCTGGACGGTAACTTATGTCAATTCATGACATATTTGGTGAAAGTACATCGCGTCTGCGTTACATTTCGAGAGAAACGTTGATTTAGCGACAGGATTCTGACTTGACGCTCACCACCGATAC
Source organism: Bombus breviceps (assembly GCA_014825925.1). Taxonomy (NCBI): domain Eukaryota; kingdom Metazoa; phylum Arthropoda; class Insecta; order Hymenoptera; family Apidae; genus Bombus; species Bombus breviceps. Next base: position 2,128,079 of record CM026188.1, on the reverse strand, counting down.
CTTCCATCTAAATCTCCCTTCCCCGAAATCGTGCAACGATTTGTATATCAATGATTTCGTTTTCTCGTGCTATCTGTAAGCGAAAGTACGTCTTTCGTGTTCAAACGTCGTTGCCTTTCTCCTTTTATAATATCCGCTTACTCTCGCCCCGCCTCTCCGTTCTCTTCATTCCTCCTCTCTTCTCTTTCTTCCTATGACTTACGAGTCTCTTGCTCGTTTTCTCTCAATCTTTTACCTCAGCTTATATTTCAAAACACGTTTTGCAAATCGCACAAAGAAATGCGTCAAGCTAGAATGTTCGAACTCAAGATGGAAATTATTCAGTATAATCTATAGCTTGATTAGGCCGGTATTCCATAACTAACAAACAAATAAATAAATAAGTAACGACGAAGGAGACTTATCGCGCGAATCGAGATGACGGGGAATCGAGTGACGAACGAATTGGCGACTAGTACCTTATAAGGCGCGAAGGTTCGCACATAGCGGCAGCGCTATCGTCCTCCGATCTGGCGAAACCGGCCTTCGGCCGTGTTTGCTTCTCGGATTTCGCAATTTCGATTTTCCAGAGATACTTTCCGCGATCTCGAAACTCAGTAACCAATTCCGCGAGACTATGCAGCGTGGTTTGCACGTGCGCGCTCGCTAGTTTCGCGATAAAACAGATAGATTTGCCACGAGATTTATTTAAGTGGGAATGTCTGGAGGCAAGTGTCGAACGGTAACCTTTCGTCAACAATTAACGCGTACGAAGCACTAAGAACGCGAGTGGTACACGTCGAGGCGTGGCGGTGCATAAACTGTCGCACTCGACCAGCTCGTGAAACGTGTTTGCGCGGTCACGTTGGCAACACTAGCAGGAAATAGCTTTCATTGGACGCAGACAGAGACCCATCGAGTCGGTTCGCCTTCACCCTGCTCCGCAACACCTCGCCACGGTTCTTCTTGTCACGCTTCGCGTTTGCGCAAACCTTCTCGAACCTGGTAAAACACAAAGCGCTTCAAGTACGACTGCGATCCGTGCGAATTTCAAGCTTTCTACGATTTGAAAATTCGTCGTGAACGGTTATACGATCGCGAGAATACCACGTGATTACGAGCAACGACTGTCAAACGTTCTCTAGTGCGAACGCGTTGCGTGCAGTGCACTGATTCCAGTCGAATCGTACACTTCGATCGAAACCTTGTCCTCGCTTCTCTCTCTCTCTCTCTCTCTCTCTCTCTCTCTGTCGAAGAATCAGTTTGTAAGGAAGAAATTAACGCAAAAGTAGTAAGAATTAAAGAAGGGATAGTTACTTAATCGATGTAATTCAAAGGGAAATAGAAGAAAAAAAAAAGAAGAAGGAAAGGAGTATAAAGAGAACACTGCTGCGTTGAAAACGAATGTGAGTAATTATGAAAGAGTGGCGTCGAGCGCTTGTCGTGGTAGGGCCGCTTGTACAAGCACGAGCAAACCTCTGATTGCTGGAGGGAGAAAGATCTGGTCGGCAACAAGGTGGTTTGTGCAAACGCGTAGGTACGCGTTTCCAAAGGCAGGCATACGATCGACATCTGACTACCATCTGACGATCGTCCGTTCGAGAAGCGGCCTGTGGACTCGTGTGGACTGGTGGCCCCTCAGTCGAACGTCGAGCGCGGTCATCCACGCTACGTTTATCTTACTTGTGCTCGCGTTCGTCGTTCGATCGTAAGTCAACCGCGTGGCGAGAAGATCGCGTTACGTTCTTTCAAAGACCGTAAACCTATATAAAAACACGCAGTTTCGTAAGTGCATGAATTGATCGAAAAGCCGAAGATCGATTTCTGATCGACTTCCTTGGGAATCGTATCCGCGCGAACCAAGCAACATGTCGGATTTGGTCGGATACTCGCATGATTTTCTCGCGGAATTCATTCACCTCTACCGTAGTTTCCGCTGCTTGTGGCAGGTCAGGTATAGGGGATACAAGGACAAGATACTTCGAAATCGTGCTTATGACGCTCTCGTGCAAAAATTGAGGGAGGTTAATCCGATCGCGGATAAAGAGACTGTCATACGAAAAATCAACACGCTTAGGACCGCGTTCAGAAGGGAATACAAAAAGGTGCGAAATTCGCAAAAGATGGTCCAGAATCCTCGACTACGATACAGATCTTCGTTATGGTACTACGATATTTTAAAGTTCGTAGCGGAACAAAACGAAACGAGTCCACTAGATGAAGAGAGAGACTTTAAGAATGCTTTGGCTAACCCAACGGATCTCTCTCAAGAGGAGATGATGGTACGACCTCGTGCAATTTTTCTCGAGTTACCGAGACTGCGCAAATCGAGACTCTCGCACTCTCTCGCTTTCGCTCTCCCTTTCCCCTTAAAACCGTCCCTTCTCTTCCCCTTCCATTCGTTATTATCTATGCTCATTTGCACTCTACTTTTACTTCTGTATTGTTCAACGAACACGCGAGCTTTTGGTATTTCAATTTTTTGTAAAGTCAAATTTATCGTCCGTGAACAAGTAATCAAAGGCGTCAAGTTGCGTTTCGTTCTGTAACGTCGTGGTACGTCACGAATGTAGAAGTACGGTGAGAACGAGAAGATAAATACTTCGCGAGCAATACATCTCTTCGATACGAGCAACAAGCTCGTTTCTTCCTCTTTTTATCCTTCCTCTCCTGCCATTTTTAGTCTCGCTTTTAATTTCTCTTTAACCTTCGCTCTATCTATTTCTCTTCCTCTTTACGGGACTTTATCGATCCGAAAACTCGACGAGCGCTACGATGCGCTGCGAATTACGTTTTAATAAAAAAGAAAGTCGAAATGTTGATTTGTTCGTCCATATATTCGTACATTTAAAACGGTCTTCCACGAATACTTCGTGTGAAAGATTATGCAAGTTGGAAAGCATTTTTATTTCATCGAGAGCAAACTCGACACGACGTGATACGACCCGATACGATACGACGCGATACGATAAGATAGAACCTAACAACGCGATACGATAAGGCGTAACGTAACAACGCGAGTCAGTGCAACGACGTTTCGAATGGTTCGTTCGGACGTTGGACTCTGTTTGTATCGCGTTCGTTCGTTGATCGTTATACATATACGCGTACTTTGATCGATACACCATAGTCCATATCGCTAGCATTGAATTACAGTTGGCAACGTAACTGTTTTCTAGTCTGTGCAAACGGACGTAGACAAGATCGAGCCACCGTCACCTGTACCGTCCCCGGCAGCTAGCTCTGCTCCGGCGTTTCAACCGATCATCCTTGAAACCGAGGGCTCGTACGCCAGAAGAATTTCCACCTCCGCATCGGCCGATCCTCTCAGAAGGAAATGTCATCAACAACCGGAAAGCTTTCAAGATCGTCAGCCGAAGGACTCGACGTGTGAAATCTCTCCGAGACAGTTTGCCAGCTCTGTAACGGACGACCATTTCGAGACGTTTGGTCGTTATGTGGCTGGCAAATTGAGGAAATCGATGCCTCGTCAAAGTATTATCGCCGAGAAAGTAATCGCGGAGGTCCTCTTGAGAGCTAATCTCGGCACCTTGGAAGAAGCTACTTGTCTTACGGAAAAAGTACCTTCCCGTTGCTTCTTAGTAATGGGCGATCGTTGAACATCACCGATCGATCACCGGCGTCCGTTTCTCCCTCATTTTTTCTCTCCAACGCTCGCGAATGTTTTGCGTTCGTTTACGCTGTTCATCCCCTGTCTCGCCATTAAGCTGCATAACCGGTCGCATCTTTGATCCAAACTCACGCGCGCGTTTGTATCCAATGGTCAGGGGAGAGCAGCGGACCACCGGCTGCCGGTCGAACAAAACACAACCTCGACAAATTTGCTCGCGAGAATGGCAGACAGGTCGCATTGCAGACGAGTCAATTCTGGCAGCCAGCCAATGAAACAAGACCTTTTGTTTTCCTACACGTGAAAAACCAATACACCACGATACATACGTATTTTTCATACGAATAAACCAGTTTCTTTGTAAGCAGATGATAACGATTTCTATTTTTTTCTTCTGTTTTCCACTCGAGATCGGTCCACGATTCCATAATTATTCGTTTTATAGCAACGTTTATATCCTAATTACGACTAGTCTCTCGATACACCTTTTCCAGGAATTTGCTGTTTTTCGTTTTCGCTTTCCCACGGCGAATCCATCCCGATGAATCCCATCGCCCAACTTTGATCCAAGTCGCTTTAAACCTTTTCAATAAAAGCTTCGTGTAATCGTCGGTCAGTCAGTTGTATTAAACCCGTACCAGGTACCATCGAAGTTCTCTTGCCGAATACGATGGTTTAAGCTTAGACGAGGTACTACATCCTAGATCTTAGATTACGTAGCCACGTTGCATTAAACCGGTCGCATAGGAAAATGACATTATCGAGACGTTATAATTATCACTCGAAACGCAATTACCCTTTGTGATTCAAAGTTAGCTTATTTAATAACAATAAATTGTTTGAGAAATTTTTTTATGTATCATGTTCTGTGTATTGAAATAAAAAGTTAACGGTTGACGAGGTGGCCGAGTGGTTAAGGCGTTGGACTGCTAATCCAATGTGCTCTGCACGCGTGGGTTCGAATCCCATCCTCGTCGGTGTTTTTCGTACCTTTTTTATTTTTTCCCTATTTTTAATATTTTTTTCGATTATCTGAGTATCTACCACTTTTCATTGTCATCGATAAATACGTTTCAATCAAGGAAAGAATTAAATTTGCTTAAAAATTAGTATAAAAGATAAGATCGAATAAAAACTTTGCTGCACAAAGACAGAAAGATAGCGGCAGATTGATATACATACATACGTATATGGATATAATAACTTTAAAAGTAAAGTATAAGAATAAATGTTGAGATTCTGAAGGTTTCCGTCTAAACTTGAATTGCATGGTTAACGTGGTTCCGTGGAACACCATAGACCATAACCAAAATGGTAGGAAATTATGCGTGTTCGTTATTAATGTTCTCGACGGGATCTTACCTGAAAGTGGATGGTATGTTTGGTCAAACAAGATTTTCGACTTAAGTTAAGTTTAAAAAGACGCGTTTATCAGACGCGTGTCAGGATCTAGAGAAGCTGTTCTACGTCGAGCATTAACTTTCGAACGGTGTCAGAAGAGCTATATCCAGAAACATGTATTATTTATCTATATACCGACAAGATCTTATGAGACACACCCGAGATATAGCCAACTTTAGTTCGTTCTCGGATAAAACCTTAGAAAGCCTCGTAAAACAAGAAAATTGGTCTAAAAGTTTCAGGCGTTTACGTTACAGCACATTATCGTCATATGTAAATCGAGAAATTACGAAAACCTTTTTAGTGTAAAACGCGAAGTAAGTTATCGTCAGTACTTGATCTCATCAAATAAACGATAGCGTTAAGCAAAACTTTGCAACTTATTCCGTAACCCACGTTTTGCATCTATTACGAAACATTCGCAAGAATCGAGCGTCGAAAGTATCGGCGGCGATAGTATCGAAAAAATGTATTTATTAGCTAAGCAGTTTTACTAGTACGTAATGCAAATAGTTTACTATATTAAAGATCGCAAAAAATTGTAGCCCGGCTAGCTCAGTCGGTAGAGCATGAGACTCTTAATCTCAGGGTCGTGGGTTCGAGCCCCACGTTGGGCGGAATGTTATTTTTTGTTGCTGTAACGGCAAGATTTGCGTATTAAAAAATACGTTGCTTTTTTTTTTAAATTATGTGGATCTATTTTTTTCGCTTTGACATCAAACAAGTTCAAAAATAATGGAACAAGGAGGATACTAGGGGATGATCTTCAGTTCTGTTTGCTTCGTCTGTTTGAAAATGGTATAGATTTAGCTTAGCGATTTTTCGGACGAAATACCATACAAAAAAAAATTACACTTGTTCGACGCTTGGTACAATATACGTACAATATTCATGGTCATTTCTAAAGTCCTGGCTCGAAAGGAATCGATGTGGCAAAAGAAAAATTCGCCCCCGGGTGGGCTCGAACCACCAACCTTTCGGTTAACAGCCGAACGCGCTAGCCGATTGCGCCACGGAGGCAACTTGTTTCGTCCTTTCTAATATATCGTAGCTGTATTAAATGTATCAAATTACAAATAGTGGAACTGATAACGACGAATAAGAGCGTAATCTACATGCATGCGACAATACAATGTATGGGATAGGGTAGAAGAAACATCTAATCGTGGATAAGGTCGATTTTCGTATTCCACCTAATTAGGTGATACATAGTCGGAAGTAGAATACGAGCAATTTGGTCGCGCGTGCATCTAAAGGCTGCACACGCAAGTACGCATCTAAGCCTGCTCGAGATAGCAGCAGAATCTCACGGTGAATTAGGTCGGCGCGATGCCCGTTTAAATGAATTTGAGTGGTTGAACGAATAACGTGTGTGTCGGTGAAAGGACTGCGCGCACACACCGCTTAGCCGAAAGCAAGATACGCGAAAGGAAAGCTGTACGCGTGACTGCTCGGTGGAGAAAAGAACAATCGCGGAGGCTGTGGCTGGGTGTTTCGTAGCGGGAACCTTGAAGCGAGTTCGAGGGTGTTGCCAGAACGACGAAGGGTGTTTGCGGAAGGTTCGTTGGGAACGCAACGAGCGGATTCTCGTAAAGGGCTCGTTATCCTTTCCCGTTAGTTTCGGTAGCGGGCCGCGTCTACACGGATCAAGCGAAAAGAGTCGATCGCGGAGCCAAGCTCAAGCAAGAGAGAGCGGAGGACGACGATAGTAGCCCTTCGTGCCTTGTCAACGAGCCATGAATTGTCGCTCGCGCGAGCTTAAGCTGTAGACTGTAGGCAGTGTGTCTTTGTACTGTTCCCGCGGTTCTGCCTCAAACTATCTTTCCCATTCTTCGTTTTCTATTTCTATTTCTCTTTCTTTCTTTTTTTACTATGGCACAAATGGGATCAAATAAGCTATCCAGATTCTTGGCTGGAAATTTTGTGGCGAAGCGTAATTGTGCAAAATGGAATTCCGAATCGCGTTCGATTATTACGTTACGCTCGAGCTTAATCGAATCGTTCCTACTTCTTGCGCTCCTTTGTCTCCGTGGTGCAAGCGGGAAGAGATAGCGAAGAAGGTAGCACACCAATTTCGAAGCTCGGTTGCGTGACATGTGTCAATCGTCGATGGGCGATGCGATCGTCGAATCGAATCGAACGAAGTCGAGAAGATCCTCGGACGCGACAAGATCAATATTTATCCTGGCAAAAATCCAGGCTCGAAACAGTGCCAACGAAAAGTATACGGATAATATCGCATCCCTCTGGTGAGATACCTACGTAATTATCGTCTCGACGAATTCGCGTTTGTGCCCCCAATTTCCTTTCTTTTTTTTCTTTTCTTTTTTTTTTCTCCCTGGCAAAAGATTAAAAAGGGAGATTTGGGAGCGAGGGTGTAGAGTAAAATTGACGCGAGGCAACATTCCAACATTTGGCGTCGAAGGCAGACAGATTCGGATTTAGTCGAATGGGAAAGTCGAGCATGTAAATGCGAGAAAGCTAGGGGCAGGCATTCGACCGAGCAATCGATAATCTTCCTTTTTGTTCGCGATGCAACCCCGAAAGGTATTCATTTGGCAGTATAAAAGCCGAAGATTTCGATACTTTGAGACGGTTCGACGTCGCTTTGTCGAAAGCCACGAAGAGCCACAAACAATGGGAGGCACAAAGTCGAAAAGGTCGCTAAATGATAATTCAAATTAAATGGTTCGTTCTCATTAAACCGAAGAAGATGGGAAGCAGGAAACTGTTATTCTATGCCGAGAATCGCGCAGCATCGATCTTACGAAAATACATCGTAAAATCGAAAGAGATCGTTGTCGTGTCTTTTCTACGGTAATACTCGGCGAAATGAGAGCGGGAATTCTCCGAAGGATCCCCCGATTGGATCTGGCTACCCTACGTTGTCGAAGGGTGTCGTCCCGTTTAGCCACTGTTGCACAGGGACGTATCGCTCGTCGTTCGCTAGTCGTGCTCCTATAGCATACATTATATATATACTACGTAATCGTGTCAACGCTGTAACATCGATTTATTTAAGATCGTGCGTTTTCTCGTAGAGGATATCGTGGACACGCGAAAGGGACAGCTACGTATGTATGTATGTACGACAATGTACATCGTCGGACATCGAACTCGATCGAGTCGTCTAGGTTTGTCAGCTGTCGAGAACGCCAGAGCGGTAAGAATTGGTCAGTTTCTGTCGGTCGCGAGAGCGAGAGCGAGAGCGAGAGCGAGAGCGAGAGGAGCACGAAATCAGGTAGGATTCGAAAGACGGTTCGTGCTCTCTAGTTCGTGTCGATATTCCGAGTGAGGCGGTGGGATGGCTCGTATCGACGGGAAAGAGCCGAGAGCTTGACAGAAGCGGACAGTATCAGGTGGAAGGGAGTACATAGAGTATAGAGGGAGAGCACCCCATTCGAGTACGGCCCTGCAACGTGCCCACCCAATAAGGGTGCGTAGTCGGCGGCGCTCAGTCTCGTCGGAACGGTCAGTGAGGTAGGAGGTTTTGTTCCCGTAGTATTAGAGTGTCGCGTGCCGGCCGCACTGCGGCCGTGCCTCTTGCTCTTCTCGTACGGTCCATACAACACGTCACACATAAGAAGTGACGCGCATCTTCTCACGCGTTTTAATTTCTCCAACGTGGAATCGTCGAGTAACCGTTCGATTCACGGGGAACTTGATCGAGATCGGCGGATTTCGGTATTTTCGAAGCGCAAGGAGAGATCGTAACTGATGGAGGATGACGTTCGATGGAAAGCAAGGTAAAGCATTACTTCGAATACGTTACTTCCTAGACCCCAATTCCTTAACGTTCGTTATTCCACCGAAAGCTTGTCAATTCGGCAGACAATCACTTCCCTGCGCTTTACTCATTTATGGACAAATGACCGCCGTTCGGATCGGATTTGTCTCCTAGCATCCGAGCATACGACTTTCTCTCTACTACATGCTACATAAACGAAATCTTATTGGCGGTTGTATCGCCTCTTGCCTCCTAGAAAAGAATCTTAATACCGTAATCTTATTAACGCGACGATACAAGCGACGATACTGTGATGGAATATTTGGAGAATAACGCGGGTTATAGGTTGTACAATAGACGGTGGGTCGTTGCAATACGATGCGTCGACGCGTAAAAGCTGCCGTTGTCGTTGCATCCGTTTTATTGTCCGAGAGAGAAAGCACGTAAACGCCGTTTCGTACCAACAAAACGAACGTAGACGGGCAATTTTAGTTCGGTCATGGTAAGCGTGGTAATCGTCGTTTGCGCGGTTTTCCGAATCCAATGCGCTCGAGTCCGTCGCACGCTGGCCATTATCGTTACATAACCTATATACGTTTGCGAACGCGGACCGATTCCACGCGAGGAGAACACCTAGGACGGGACGGTATGGGAGAAGCGAAAGGTTCGTCGCGATTTTCCAGTTATTCGAACGGTTGATCGGACGCGGTGCAAATATCTACGAGTCTCGAAGGAATTTTGAACAAAGAAACGAAAATAGATCTCGCGTCGCGTTCCATAGAACGAAGGACCAATCAGTTTCAGCCTCTTCGAGAGCGACCGCGTCTACGGAACATAGAAACTATAAAACTGCTTGTTCCCTCCTTTTCTGCTTTCTTTTCTTTTTATCAAGCAGCAACTCCACCACAACTTTTCGCTAGATATCGTTTCATTGTTTGCGCTCCTCTGGATAGGAGTCGAATTTCCAGGAAATATTTTCGCGGATAAACATAGAAAGGCAGAGAGAGAGAGAGAGAGAGAGAGAGAGAGAGAGAGAGAGAGAGAGAAAGAGTTCGCGTTATCGCGAGTAAGACAACTCGGGGAACGATTAACGTTACCGAGAGTCGTGTCGAAGGGTAGAATATCTTCTTCCAGAATAATACGTAGTCGAGATACTCGATGAATGCGTTCTATCGTGCGATATGGCACGGCTCTCGCGGCCGGAAACGCGAGCCGACGTGCGATATCATTTGTTCCCGGGAACATCGCGCGCTAAGGCGTGGCGTTTCTCGAAAGGCAAAGAAATAAAAAGGCTGAACGATGAAAGACGCGTCAAGAGTTCATCAGTCTGAAAATTTCGTACAGAAGTCTACTCGAAGCAAAGTGGTGTGACAGACAGGAAATGATCGTCACCCGAATCAGCTTGCGAAGGAGACGCTCAAAGAGGAAACACAAAAGGGAGAAGACAAGTACGAACGAGATAAGTCAGTCCGCGGTAGGGGTAGTGGTGCGTAATCGACTCGCGGTGTACTTTATTCCGAAGATTCGCATTCGTCGGAGTTGAGAAAGGCGAGACTAAGATTCTCCTCCTAAGTATTTGTTCGTAACGCGAGTCCGATGAGTGCGAGCCGTCGCATCACGCGTCACGCGACCGATAGATACGGGCGAGCGAATGGATGGATGGATTATTTTTGGTCACGAGGATCCTCGTGGAGGGTAGTTGGCTCGAATTAGCCGTTCCGATAGAGGGTGCGCCGACAACTGGAGCAAAGGGGACGCCTTTTGCTATTTCTCTCGGCCTCCATCCCGATTAACGTTTCGTTTAAATTTCCTAACGAGTCGCGTGAAACTTAAAATAAATTGCTCTTGCGACTCTCGATCGTTCGTGTTTGAGCTCGTCGATCGATGGAAGAAAACTCATTCCACATACGTATACGTATTTAGGATCGTTTTCTCGTTTTAGACTTTCGATAAACCGAACCAAAGCTCTCGAAGAAAGCCTGGCAAGGTCGGAAAGTATTGGAATACAGACGTCTACGCACGGCGAGTATCCACGCACTGGCGAGTCGCCAACCGGCCGTCAATCGTTCCAATCGTTTCGTATATTTTTCTAACGCGCATATTTTCACCTCACGCCATTGTCACGAGAATCTTTCGGGGAGAAAACCGTGTTCTAGGAAGGGAACACCCGTTATCCTTTGTTCCAATGAACCAAATGAATCAAATGAACCTACAAATTAGCTTTTCATTTTATCGTTAAGCGAAATTAGATAGACGCGTGAACGATCGACGGTCGAATCGTTTCGCGTTGTATTCCTCCTGATCCCAATTCGGAAAGACTTGGATTCGGAAAGACCATTCGAATAGTAGCGACGCGACTTCTCAAGTTCGCGCCTTCTTCGAGAACAAAGTTACACCTAATGTTTTATTTTATAGCTTGATTTACGATACAGCAAAATATGCTAAATTGAGTGACTACACAACGATAGCAGTACCGCTGTGAGAACTCTCGGCCGTTCGACGATTTTCCGCCTGGGGACCGAACCAAGCTTTGCCTCGTGTCCTTGACCCTGACCGAGGCTCGTCGTTTCCTCTTCTCTTTATATTTTATCCCCGGTCGCGGATCCAGTCGCCAACAGACGATGATCATGGTCGTTAATTACAATTTAGAAAGCTGTCGCCAACTTGGATTTCGACGACTTTTTAACACGTTGTGGAAATCAACAGGCCGAACAACATTTTGCTTCGCATGTTACTATCTCTTAGTTCTCTTAGTTCTAGGATATTTGAAAAAATCTATCGGTACCATCTCGGTGAATTTTGTCCGTTCTCGAGGTATTTGCAAAAAGCTGTCGATATTACTACAGCCAAGTCCGCCTACGATAATTGTACATCCGTGACAGCGTATGCGTTAGTATTGGTTTGCCGGTCACCGTGAGGCAACCGGATAAAATGACACCTAACCGGGACCTATATAAACTATAAACAAAAGATAAGAATTAGGTTTGGTTTAGGCGTTACTTTATCCAGTCGCCGCTAGACGCGCATACGCTGCACGAACGAACAATTATCATAGGCGGACTTCACTGCGGTAATGTCGACAATTTTTTGCAAATACCTCGAAAACTAAGACCGAGCGGCGGGGTTATAGGTACAGGAGAATGTCATTCGGAATCATATATTAAATATATTAAATTACACGTCACATATATCAAAGAAATGATCGATATTGGAAGATGGCAGCAAACTTTCTAAATAATTACGTCAGAGTCACCGCACTTGTGGCCGCGTTATCATGAAGTTACATAATTTTGGCAACCGTCCAACTCGAGCGGAACAAGTCGTTCGGAGGGGAAACAGGCGCGCGGTTACGATCGCGTACGTGCCCGTGAACCGTCGTCGATGACTCACACTGTTAACGTTATTACGTACTCGGAATTGTATTTATGTATAGATAATACAAGCGATATGGATCGAGCGCAACTTGATCGATCGCGTTGTGCGACTTCTCGCGAAACAAACGCGAGATACGTTTCTGTGAAGAAGTATAGTCGTCGGAGGTATCAGGAATGCGATGGCGCAATGACAACGGCAACGGCGGCAACCGGGAAAAGGAGCTGGCGCGCCGGATCGATCCGAGCGGTCAACGAGCAAACCGATCGAGACTCGAACCGTGAAATCGCGGCGACCGACTTGTTTTGTTCCTCGTTCGAGTTTACGCCTGAAAGGGAAACGTTTCGAGAAAACGCGGGGGTGGTGATGAGCGAGGGTCGAGCCGCGGCATGTCGCTCGGACGAGAAAACAGATCTCGTGAAAAACGAACGTTGCTTGGATCGACCGATCGATCGATCGATCGATAGGATCGACCCGTGGGTCCCCCGAGGGTTGGCTGGGGCGAGAGCTGCGAGAGTTGCCATGGCGACCAACGTTCGCCCCGGCACGGTCGTGGTCGCTACCTCCGCTGCGCTCCGAACCACCCGCGCGGCTGCTCGATCGAACCCTTTCCGAATCCCGTCTTTCTAGCCAGCCGTTAGCCGGTACTCGCTTTTTCGCGTCTCTTCCGCTCGTCTACCAGTCGCGATCTCTCCGGGCCCACGACTACTTTTTCTCGAGAATCTCGTTCCCTTTCTCCCGTTCTCGATTCCTTGAGAAGACGCCGCGGTATCGCATCGACTCGCTGTCGCGACAGTCGGCCGAAAGCGGCTCTACGAATTTCCAGAATTCTCGTACGCTCGCGCGTTAGCTCGCTCACGCGAAAATATTACAATCAATAATGGGTCGATTATTTTTATCCTAGCGAGCGACGTTGCGTCTTAATCGAATTAATCGCATCATCGTTAAGCGTACGGTGATCGCGCTCTGACCTCTTCGCTATTCGACGTGCGATCGAGGGGTTAAGGACCGCGCTTCTTTCTTTATACGCGCCTCATCAACGATAACGTCGCATCGATTCGATCGACTTTTTTCTTTCTCTTCTCGGAATATCGTTGCACGCTATCGCGCTCTACCTCCGATGTCTTTGTTCGCCGTCGGACAATACAATGTCAGTTTGCGAGTGCGTCCAACGAAATCCAAGTCTTTCCGTTGGGCAAAATAAAGGCTGCTAGTTCTCGTGAACGCCATCCTTTGCAACTAACAACGTAATCCAAGAAAAAAAAAAAAAAAAATAAATAAATAAACCGCAACTCTAAATTCAAGCGAAAATCGTACGCGCGAGCTCGCCGGCTTTGTGTCCTACGACTAGGCGATGAAGATGAAACCACTGTATAGCGTAGCGTAGCGGATCGTCCATCGTCTTGGTCGATTGTTTTCTCCTTACGTTTCTCGTTCGGCGTGTGTTCCTCTTTCGTTCAGGATGGCACAATGGAACGACGCTCGAACAACAACAACGCACGTCGTGCTGCGGCGTTTTCTCCGAGTCGACGTTTTTTTCGAAATGGCGAACCTCGACTTCGCGAGATTTTAATCGCCTTAACCCGCGCGTCTCCCGTTCGCCGCTGTGCTCTCTTTCGCGAAATATCGCAAACGGAAGTCCATTTCCCTTCTTTCTCTGCCTCTTTCACTGCGATTCCCTGTATCTCAGAATCTAGCCACTGGTTAATTTTTTCTTCGCTAACCGGGAAAGGTTAACGCTTAGGCAGCAGGTGGCGTTGGTGTCGCTGCGTCGAAAACAGCCACCCGAATTTCTTCTTTTCCCTCGAATCGTTTTTGCCCCCGATCGGAAACTCATTGTCCTCTCCTCTCTTTCTCTTCGCTTTCCTATTTTCTCTTTTTTATTCGCGCATCCTTACCTCGTCTTACGCGCCCATCGTTAGCTTCTCCTTCGACTTTTCTTCCCTTCGCGCAAAAATTTCGCCGCTGCTCGAAGAAAGACGTGTCATGTCCATAATAATGTGATAAGCCGTAAAAGATAGACGCGATTTTCTGCTCGAACGCTTCATCGAGAGAAATCTTCCAAGGTCGGTAAGAGGAACGGTAGTTGATCGATAAAGTCGATTCGGGTTTTGAACGGAACTAAACAGACGACAGCTTTCTGCGGTGTGCGCATCGAGGCGGACAAAACGAGCAACGTTACGATGGCGCTGCTCGTGCATGCTCATTGTTCGATTCTGCTATCGAAATTGAGCTTTTCGTGACGAGCGGTCAGGACACAATGTCGAGACAATGCCGCATACGATCTAAGTATCCTTCTCTTGCGTTTTGTTTCAGATCTGTTGGGTCGCATCGTCGAGGAATGGACAAGGTGCGAGGAGAACAAGCAACGTGTCGGCCTTGCGCGTTAATCGGACGAACGGCGACAGGCTAGAAATTGGCGAGAACAAGAGACGTTCGCGAGCTTGCGGAATCTTTGATCGGCTCGATCGCTCTAGGCTGGCTTGCTCGCGAAATGGATCGATTCTCGTCATCGCCGTCGATGACGTCGTCAACGTCGTCGCCGTCAGCGCCGATGTCACCACCGCCGTGATCGAACGCGAGTGGAATTCGACGATCCTGGAACGGATCTGCAACCTCCAACACGGCAGGAGGACAGCTGACTTTTGAACGAAGGCCCCGCGCACCGTTGGCCGATCACCGTCGCGCATCATGTTTGGAACGAAACTGCGCACATGGATGGAAGCACATATCGTGCGATCGAAAAAGAAAAAGGACCGAAAGGGCAAGGGGGAAAAGGGTTTCGACTCCAATTCCAATTCTCCTCGAAACGGGTCTCACAGGTCTCCCCCGTTGCACCAAGTGAGTAGTAATGTTTCGATGTCGACCGTACGAAACCCTCTCTTGGCGCTCTTTCGCCGCCGCGGTCTCCTCTGTTCTCTCAAAGGTGAAAACGAGAATCTGCTTTCGTCGACTCGCTTTCCTCTATATCCAATTACACCGGTCGTACACGGGAGTCGACTCTTCCGCTTTACCAGACCGCTTCCACCGCTCAACTTTCTTCCATACGAGCCCCTCGCGCGATTTTCTACCTCTCCTCGATTTCGGAAGAATCGCGAGAACGGTTGCCGACTTTGGATTGTCTGGATTCGCAGGTTCATCCGGTAGATTCGCCGTCGAGGAACGTGGACGAAATTCGATTGCACGGAGAGGATGGTAATCGGTGCGGTACCGTGACCGCGTCCTCCGGTACGTCCGCGGGCACCGGTAGCGTCAACCTCTCTTCTCCGGAAAGCGCCTACAGTACCGGATACTCGACGGACGGTACCTCGCCCGGAACCAGTTATCCACCGGAATATTACATCAACATCAGGACCGGCACCCATTACTTTCAGAGTAACGCCAACGCCAATGCCGGCACCGCCACAGGCAATTACAGTAACAACAACAACAACAGCAACAACAACAACAACAGTAGCAGCAAGAACAATAACAATAATAACAACGGCAGACCGAAGAAACCGAGCGATTCGCCGGACTTGCCGGTCGCCTCCGCTTCTTTGGTCTCAGGACGCAGCAGACATGGAAGGTTCGAGGGCAACGTCGAACCTTCCGTTTCCGGCTGTGTCGCGATGTTCTCCACGGCAACCACGACGATGGACAAGTTGGGGAAAGACGTCGTTCGATCCAACGAGTACGGGAGGACGAGTAAGGTAGGTATCCCGATCGGGATCCGTCGTCATTGGTCGCGCAGGGCGGTTTCAACGGAGAGGAACAGACTCGCGTCTTCGTCCTTTTAGATATCGACTCGACGGACGTTGCAAAGTGACGCGATTCGCTTTGCCAAACAGATCGGCGATCGTCTTCCGGAAGAGGATCTGTCGTCGTCGGTACAGCGATCAGCGCTACCGAAGGAGAGGCGGACTGGGGAATCCTTCTCGGCGGAATCTTCGAGGAGCAATCTGACCGAGCCACCGCCGCCTTCCTCCATACCGCCGCCGTTGCTCTCACCGACCGTTCAATCGCCGCGCGAACGCTCGCGAATCCGGACGAATCCGTGGCTGTCGGCCAACTCTTCCGGCTCGAGTACCACCACCGGCTTCAAGTCGAGGTTGAATATCGACGATACCAGCAGCGGTTCCGGCCTGAAGCTCACGGAATCGTCTGGGAGCGCGAGTGACGTAAACGCGAGCAGCGCGCGAGTAGGACGAGCCAGAAGGGAATCGAAACAGGAGAGTCTCAGCGCCGGAAGGAGTCCGTTAGTATAGCAGAGTTTCCTTTGCCTCTCGAACTCCGCCGCCGGAACGACACGTTCGCCTTCTTTATTCGATTGCAAATCTTTCTCGTAGGATAAATCAAAATTGGAGAATAGCATCCGGCATGGAGATTCGGCCAAAGATAGCTTTATCCGTGCAAAGACGCAACAGCAGCAGTAGCAGCACCAGTAGCGGCAGTAGCACTAACGGCAGCAGCAGCAGCAGCAACGGCAACAGCGACGGCGGTAGCAACTTAAGCAGCGTTGCAGGTAGCAACGGTACCGGCGGTAGTAGCAGCAACGACAACGAGGACGGAAATAGGAACGGGAATGAGAAGGAAAATGGAAACGGAAACGGAAACGGTAATAGAAACGGTTCGTCCGCGTCATCGATCACGCGAAGCGCCAGGTCATCCGAGGACGATATCACCTTGAACGAGATGATGGGCAAATTCGACGAAAGTTACGTTTACGAGAAGGAGACGGACATTTTGTCCGACAGCGATCCGACCGATTGCGAGGACTACGTCGAATCTCTGTCTGATCTGGACGCTGTTAGAGACGGTGCCGATGAAAACGATCCTCTCGGCAACGATGACTTCGACTATATCGACAACGGTTCGTTCCTCGATCTCGACAATCTCGATTGCACCGGACGTTTCGCCAACACCGGACACTGTACTTACTTCGCGTTCGCCGGCGAACTCGCTCGACGGAGCAGCAGACTGCGAGAGTCGTTGATGAAGCGGAGGAACAGGGACGACGCGGCGACGGCGGCCGCGACGGCGATGCTTCAGAGGTATGTGCATGCGCAAATTCTATTTCCCGTCGGCGATGAAACGCGTCGCGCTTCTGTTCGCAGAACGATCAGCGCGAAGAATACCGCGAAGAAGCAAACAACGCGACACAGGAAGCAATCGACAGACGAGAAGCAGCAGCAGTCGAGCGAAAAACGGAAAAAGAGATGCTCGCAGCGCAGGAAACCGAATTTCGACAAACGCGATCCGAATACCAGCGTAATAGGAGTCATTGGTCGCAATAACGACCGTAACGGCGGCGGCGGCGGCGGCGACGACGACGACGACGACGACGACGACGACGACGACGACGACGACGGCAACAACGACGATGACGAAGAAACGGCGGCAAACTTGAACCGCGTGCTGGTCGAGAGAATGCTGCTTAAAAACTCGGGCTTCAATCAGGGTAGTAGAAGCGTCGGTGGTACACCGATTTGTTTGCGTCGCAAGAAACAAAATTGCGACGTGAACAAAAATTTGTCACCGCTCCGATCGACCGACGAACGATCGTCTGCCGGCCGGCTCGTCACCGGTGATCTCGATGTCGTCAAGAGACGTTCCAATTCGGTACGCGCGCGCGCTCTAATTTCTACCTATCTACGTATATCGGCCTATGATACGTATACCGATTATACCGATACATCGGTCCTCTTTTTTTTTCTTTCGATCTACAGGTGAGCTACGTGAACGGAAACCTCGTCAGGCGGCGGCTAACTACCACCGACAACAACACCTATATGACAACGTTCGCCTCCGAGATCGCTCTGATCGAGGCCGATAAGGAAGCGGACAAAAAGTATCGAGAATTGATTCTCGAGGCAGAGAACATTTTGGTGAACATGCAAAAGAATCAAACCAGCCTACCCATCGTACCATCACCCTCCCGAAAGTTTCACAACGGACTGACGAACAAACGGGTCGAACTGATCAAAAATACAGAGCTGAATATCGAACTTGCCCTCTCCAAGAGTAGGAACTCGCAGCCGGAATTGCAGAGTGGCAGCATCAAGGATCTCGAGCATACCAGTCCCAAGAGGCAGCAGTTCGTTCAACCATGTTCGCCGATGCGACGATTCGTCGAGCGAAACGTTTCCCCGCCGATGCCCGGTGCGACAGCAGCCACGTTCCAATCGAGCTCGATCAAATGCTCCATCGACTCGCCTCTCGTTTCGAGAAGAAAGGCGACGGCGACGGTGAGCCAACGGCAGTCACCCGATAAAAGTATGCTTCGTTGCTCTCGGCCGAGAGTTTACGAGAATCAGGATCCCGATGATTACGATGGACGGCGAGTAAACGCGAGAATGGCGACGGCGTCCACGACCAATTCACCATCGGCAGTGACCATGTTCAATTGCAACGGTATCGTCGGTTCGGATCAGTGCGCCACGCGCGCTCAAACTTCCCCCCCTTACCTCGTCAACAGGCCACGTTGCACCTTTTCATCGCACACGGATTCTTTGCCCGGAGTGAGTCGAAGAGAACTTCGCGCCTCGAAATCGTCGCTCAACGCCGTAACCAAGGAGGAGGGAGTAACGTCGAGTTCCTCGGACTCGGAGGAAAGATGCGACGTCAGGAGGCGAGCACCTCTAATGACTTTCAGGTTAGCGTGTCGAACGCTACATCCTTCACACCCGCGTTCCCCCGTATCCGCCGATTTTGTTAGAGGCCACCGGTTTTACAGAATGCTCGTTCTTGTCTTTGCAGGTCGGTCGATATGGGCCCCATAAAAGAAGGATCCTCCTATTGTCCGCAAAGCGAACCGGTCAAAAGGAAAGTGTACGCAGGCAGTGCTACCTATGGCAGGATACGAAAGACTTTAGGGGAGCACGTCACGTTGAGAAATTCGGACGGGGATACCGCCACCGACGATACCGGTAAGCACAGGCCGTACGATCAGTCTCTATCAAATAGAGACAACTATCTACGCTATCCTTGTCGTTCACAGACGATTCGAGGAGATCCCTGAAAGAAAAAGTGGCTAGGCTTCGGCAAGAACGGTTGGCCGCAAACGCGTCCGTAAACGCTCAGGATTCGCAGATCTTCCAGCATCGATTGTCCCGACTGCGAAGGCAAATGCTGATGCAAACGATCGAGGGCCTGAAGCGAAGTCTCGAGGATCAGTCCGCGACTTTGAAGCAGACGTGTTTGGAACCGGTAATGACCGATCGATTGCCCTGAACCGATCGCGAAATCGAAAAGAATCGACATCTTCTCGTAAAATTGGCTCGCGATCGGCGAATCCGGCCGGTCACGCCGCCTCTGGAACAATCACGACGACGGCAACAACGACGACGGCGACGACGATTCGCGCATCGAAGATCATCGAGCGACGATCCGCCACGAACAACTTAGACGCGACACGCGGCTACGCTCTTCTTCGTGTAAAACGTTCTGCCGAATTATAACATGCGATGCTCGCACGAAACGCGTCGAGTCACCGTGAAACGACGATGATCGACGCGATCTAGCCGAATTTCTATCTATCAATCTATCTATTCGTTTAGAAAGGGAATCGATCTATTTTTCTGCCTGTTTATACGGTAAGGGAGTCAAAATTAAGAATATGAAATATTTTCTGGGCATTGTTCTCGCGTTTTTTGCTCGACGTGTTAAAAATGATTACGCCGCCGCGATTGTACGTGATCCCTTCGAGTCGTTTCAGGAAGAATCGCATCCGGTGGAACAAAACCGAGGAAGAATATCTTTTTCAATTTGCCGTTCTTACGATGAATTTGCTCTTATCGCGATTTCTTTTCTTATCCGCGCTTTCTTCTTCTTCGCCTCTTAATTTTTTTTTTTTTTCTTTTTTCTTCTTTTTTCGATTTATCTTTTAACTTAACGATCACAAACGATTCGCGTACTTTCACGGGCCTACTTTCGTAGATTAATTCTCGCGTCGACAGCATGCGCCGGTATCCCAATTCTCTCGTACATATACATATATCAACTCGTAATGTTCCTATTTCTACTTCATACTTGCTACTTCCGAAGATAAACCGTCAAAGTAACAACGGACTAGGAGCAAAGTTGTCGTCGATTCCGTCGGTCGCTCGGAACAAACATTTCCCGTTAGTATACCAAAGATAATAATCTAGCACGGTAGTATAGAATCGTTTAGTTGATAATAGCATCATATGCTATATAGACGTTCATAATATTAGAAAGCTACTACTAGAACGTTTTCTTCTGAGTTTTCGTAGAAAAATGATATTGATTGGCGTGGAGAAATCGTCGAGAGATCTTCCAGATCGTCAGAATCGAATTCTTACCGTCGACGATCGGTTCGATTCTTCCTTCGTTCGATTCGTTGCGTAAAATGTAATTCTCTTTCGCTGGTTCGGCGTCGATGGTATTCAACTCTGACGGTCTAATAGACGAAAAATACTTTCAGTCACGGTGATATTTTTGTGAGAATAGACTGATAGCGTTATCGACATATTATATCTTTAGACTTAAGCGTTCGATGACAATTATTTCCTTGTGATTTACATATACGTTTCGAGTTCTCTCTCGGTAAGAGACGACAGTTCATAATACGCACACAATATTTATGTTTGTGTTAGATGTGCTAGAGACCATAGTAAAAGATGTTAGAGAACAATAGTGGTAGCGAATACTAGTACGCTAGCTAGTTAGCCAGTTATCGACTATACGATGTCGTAATATCGTTTTTTTTTTTCTTTTTTTTTTTTTTTTTTTTTTTTTTTTTTTTTTTTTTTTTTTTTTTTTTTTTTTTTTTTTTTTTTTTTTTTTTTTTTTTCTTGATCCTCTCTTGTGATTTGTTTGCCCGTTTCGTTGGGAACTGTGATTGCAACTTTCTTAGCCAGTTTTAAAGTTAACGCCGTAACACGTGAAATACCTATTAATTTCACAGTGAATCACGGTTGGCTCAGGTCAATTCATTCGCAACTTTTATACCCGATACGTGTGTATCTATACACTCGTATACATATACACACATATATGTATATATGTTTAATTTTTCGTTCGAGAAGATTTAATTTCTACTTTATTTTTACTTTATACAAGCAAACGAATATTGTTATCATCATTGCCATCATCAGCATCGTCATCATTGTCATTATTATCGTGACTATAATTTTCTTACGCGGAGAAGCTCGTTCCGCGTCTGAGTTAGCGTGAACGTGATATGTCGAGTTCATGCTGATACGTTACTACAAAAATTTCCTAGCTGAATATTGTTGTTTAGTATGACGACTTTATATTACTATTATCACCATCATCATCGTCATTCGTCATTATCGTTACTATTACTAGTACTATTATTATTGTTTAGCAGTATCATCATCATCGTCTTTATGGTTTTCATTACCTTAACTAATTAAGTAGACCGAAACATTCCGAAGGTAAGTACGCACTAAAGAACGAGTTCTAATCGCATAGCTGACTAGTCTTGTTCAAACTCTTCTATGGCTTGTTGATTGGTTAACGAATAAAATTTTCAACCTCCCCCCTGCTAACGCGCAATGCTAGTCACCCGGTTATTCAAGCGCAGGGTATAATCGGCAATTTTCAATCAACTTGGAAGAGTTATAAAATTATTGTTGCAAATTTCCTCTGTACTAAACCATTTACGAGATTAAATGGTCTTTTTTTATATGATTATGAATAAATTATATTACGTCGTTGGAAATGTGCATTCGTTTACCTTGGTTTTCTTTCCTACACGATTTAACGATGTCGCTGACTACGGTAGATCGTCTTACCTTTTCTTTGCCTAGCTTAGTAGTAGCAATAGTAGGTATCTATCCTGTTCGTATTATAAATATGTATTTATTATATTATAGTAGATTTGTGTATACATGAATGTGCAAGAACGTGTAAATCATATTCTACGTTTTCGATGGCAGCAAACAAATAGCTTTTTATTATCTAGATTAGAAAATTACAAATTTCAAATCGATATAGGCACCTTTGAATGTCTCTCTGCTTACATAAGTATTTAAATATATGTATGCATAGTACAAGCGCAGATTACACGTGTATGTACGTTGAAACAAATCGTTTAACAGAATACCATTAAAGTAGAGTATCAGCTTGTTAGTGAAAAGATGAGCAAACAAGAAAAGGACACAAAGCTAAAGGAGAATCTATCACCCCTATTTTTGTAAAATTTATATTGAATTCAAAGTATTTCTATTTTTCGTAGAGTATTATCCCATTATGTGTGAATCGATTGCAGTAACAACAAGCACAGAAAACTTATTATTTCATTCTTTCAAATCTGTGTTCTATTTCATAAATTCCGACAGGTTCTTTAATCTTGTCGCAATAATCAGCCCACTCTCCTTCGCTTAAATCTACATCTGTAAATACTTTTCCGTCGTTTACGGCTTTAGCAGTCCATCCTTCTCTTGCTGAGAAATCACTAGGTTCGAGGCCTCGACAATCGAATATCGCTATCGTTTGGAATTTCTCCTGATCGTTCGCGAGAAACGATTTGACGGAGTCCTCCAAGATGCTCATGGAATTTTCCCGAGAACAAAGTTTGCATTTGCTCGCAAAGTGGTTCACCGAGTTTCCTCTTTGGCTTGGAATGGACTCGCTCAAAGATACATAATTCCATTTGTCTGATACTTCGCCACAGTTGCAGCAAGTAAATTTGAGGTACCATCTAAATTCTGTTCCCGATGGTTTCAGTTCCTCTATATTTTCTAACGTAGCTTTCATCTGAAATGCTATCTTTACCATTCTGATGAGATCTAGCTCTCTCCCTTTACGACAGTTCCACGCGTGCCTTGATGTTTCCTATATTATTATACGTATATGTATATTTGTTAAAATAATATAACCTTATTGAGGTTATGTTACAAGCGAATGATTCGTAAATGTACAAACGATATTTCTCTCCATGCAATTAATTGCACGACTAACAGCACATGGGCACTTCTGCACAAATTGTCTCGTTTTATATTATACTATCAATCGAGAGCTACTTTTAAACCAAGTATTATAAACGCATCGTAAATAGTTAAAGTAGAATTTGAATCGTCTATGTGCGCATGAGTACAATACCCGTTGGTAATGTAGAAAATGATTTAACAAATATTCTACAATTTAGTTTTTCATCTATAATCGTACATTTATTCAGTGTACATTTATTACGCGAGTCAGTGCTCTGGCTATGGTCTAATCAGGTCTCATACAAAATCGTTGCAGTGATCACGTTGTCCGTAGCCTGGATATTTATGAATAGCGGACAAAAGAAATAAGCATGAGACGAACAACTTTTCTTTCTGCAGTTTGTTTTTATATTCTAACCACGTATTCTAGCGCGGAAGATATATTAGGTTGTGGTGGATTTTTGAAAAGTCACGCCGATATCGATTTTGCTAAAGTACAAATAAAGTTGTGAGTAGTTTGTCGACCAGTTCCTGACCGAAATCAAATTACAACGCGAATTACTATAGATAATGACTTAAACTTTCCATCTATTTAGATATACAAAATCTGGTAGCCTCAAAGATTCTACAGAGTGTGCCCCTAACAATGGATATTATTTCCTTCCTTTGTACGATAAAGGGGAATACGTTTTGAAGGTAATAAGAAACGATATAAGAAAACTTCACAATAACCTGTTCTTTAATGTATATTAATTAATGAAATTAATTAAAGTCATTGTATCTAGTTTTGAATATTAGCTTTCTGTTTATATATATTTAGGTGGATCCACCTAGGGGATGGAGTTTCGAACCTACAGAAATTTTATTGGTCGTAGATGGAACTACAGATGCCTGCAGTGAAGGCAAAGATATTAATTTTACCTTCAAAGGTTTTGGTATCACAGGCAGGGTAAACTATCCATGTCAAATACCTTTTATACAAAATCTGATATATATATGGAGCGATAAAAATTATTCTATGAATTGCTGGCAATATTGTTAAGAAATATAATACGATTTAGGTTACCAGTTTAGGATCGGACTCTGGTCCTAAAGGTGTTACGGTATCATTGTACAAAGAAAGCAACAAGCAAGTTCCTGTTGGTACAACGGTTACCACCGAGGGTGGTATATTTTATTTTACCCCCATACAACCTGGACAATATGTGCTTGTTGCGTCCCATCCCACGTGAGTATCATCAGGTTTCACTTAATTGCATTACGAGACATGTTCACACTGCGTTAAGAGACATGTCACGTTGTGTTACTTTATTCTTTAGATGGATGTTGAAAGTAAATACCGTGAAAGTAACGGTACGAGAAGGCAACACAGAACTTCCTGATGGTAGTCTGGTAATTTATGGATACGATGTGAGCGGCCGAGTTACCAGCGAAGAAGAAGCAGTTGGCGGCGTAACATTTGTATTGCTCGGAGTAAGAGTTTCTTATATTCTTCTTTCTGATATCTTTCCCGTGCACCTTGCAAAATTAACAAAATTTGATCTATTTGTCTCGCGTTTGCATAGAACGGTGTAGCTAGGAATTGCGCAACGACACCTATAAGTAAAGATCTCGAATCTAGAAAGCCACTTTGTCATGTTGCATCGGATAAAAGTGGTAAATTCGTGTTTCCAAGTTTATCACCTGGCGAATATAAACTCGTTCCGTATTATATCGGCGCTCAAACTAAATTTGATGTTCAACCGCCTGAATTATCGTTCAAAGTGAATCACAGCAGCGTCCTATTACGTCAAGGATTTAAAGTTACCGGTTTTACGGTAAATGGTATCGTTCGTACCGCTATCAACGGAGATCCTTTACCAGGAGCGAAAGTTTTACTTTCTCAAAAGCAAATCGCTATAACGAACGAACACGGAAAATATGTATTGGATAATATAAAAGCCGGTCAATATATTCTGAAAGCTGAAAGCGGTACGCCAAGTTTATGCTCAATTATTGCCTATCTGCGGAAAATACGAATTTCAGTTATTTATCTTGCGTTTCATTTCCTATAACGCTCAGAGGACTTACTGTTCAATGACAAGTCGGTCAAGATCTCTCCCAATTCTCCGGAACTTCCCGTTTTGGTACCAGCAGCGTATAAAGTTCGTGGCAAAGTTACTTTATCGGCAGAGGAAGGTTTAGATCATCGAAAAGTTTCCATCCAGAATACGGCTACCACGTTTGCCAAAGAAATTGGAATAGATACAGTAACAGGTGAATTTTCCACCTATCTCACTCCTGATACGTATCAATTAAGCGTCATTGTAAGTGCGGAAGAGAGAGCTAAAGGTCTACAGTAAGTTCATTGTCGTTGGCTTTTTGCATTTTTATTCAACTTTCTCGATATCTCTTGACATTGATGCGTTTTCAGATTTTTCCCACTGCAACAAACCATCTACGTGTCGTCCCGACCGGTGGGCAGCATCAACTTCTTACAATTAAAAGCTACGTTAACAGGAACGGTGAAGTGTTTACCAGAAACCGATTGCAGTCAGGCATCCGTAACGTTGAAGGTACTGGACGGTATCACGATAAAAACAATTCAAACGAAAGGTTAGATTTTGTTTTATCTTATACGTTTCGTATCTGATGGTTGATCTCTTGCTTTTGGAAATTCTGCGACAATAAGCACGCGTTGAAATAAAAAAGATAAATTTCATTTCACATTTCAATGATACGGGACACTTGGTTACAATTAATTACAACGCGTTCCTATTGTCGTGGTCATACCGGGCAATTGATCCACTCGATACTACCGTTTTGTCTGTAAAGTTTCCTTTGATCATGCAGCTGGCCAATATCAATTTACGGACGTATTACCCGGCCATTACGAGGTGTTAATAGACAATGATGTTTTCTGTTGGGCGAATCCCAGCTATAGAATTTCTGTAACTTCAGAACGATCTGAATTACCGCCCTTCGAACAAACTGGATTTTCTGCTACTTTCATATCTTCTCACGACACCACGGTTGAATATTCGAAAGCGGATGGATTGAAAAAGTTAACGTTAGCTCTGAACAAAGGAAGCACAAAGCATTGCGTATCAGAACCCGGAATGTATACATTTACGCCAAAGAGTTGCCACGTTTATGAGAAATCGTCTCACACATGGGACACGAACACTGTTTCGCCTATTTTATTACATTCGACGGAGCATAGTCATATAGGAAACATTTTAAGTCGATCCGCATTAGATGGAATTAAAGTAAAAATCGAGAATGCAGCGGGTGAGGTTATAATGTAAGCGAACGCGTACCGTATTTTTATACAACTTTATTGTACCTTCACGTTTCACATCTGACTCGACGTTAATGTTTGCGTCATTTCTATTACATAGGCTTGGCCCATTGAAATCAACGCGTCACGAAGATTTGTACAAATACGAATTCGAATTTAAGGCGAAAACAGATAACGTTTATACAATAACACCGTTATCAAATGTCCTTCTATTCAGTCCGACATCGCTGAAGGTATTAGGTGTGAACGATTGCCAAGACGATATTGCCACGTTCGTGGGCGACCTAGGGAAGGTGAGTGCTGTAATTGTTCGCTTAAAGTGCTTAAATGCGTTCGCTCAAATTCCTCGCCACGATCGAGGTACGTGTTACCAATTTACACCTTGCTGCGTATCGTACAGATAATTGCTGGCAGAATCAATCCGCCACTGGAAGGAGTTACCGTGAAAATATTTGGTAATGACAAAGCTGTACCTATACACACGCTGGACACACAAGAAGATGGAACGTACAGTATTGGTCCTTTGGATGGGAGGGTAGAATACAGGTATACACGCGTCATTCCATATCTTTTTTCTATTTCATTCGTTTATAATTCTTCGCTGTTTGTTGAACAGCGTTACTGCGGAGAAAGAAGGATTTGTGATCACTGGGCCTGATTCCAACGGGGTATTTGCAGCTCACAAATTGGCTGAAATCATAGTACAGGTCTCCGATCAAGCTGACAATGTTTCTCTACAGGTACGTACTTGTCTGGGACGACTAGATTCGATAATAAATTATGGAGCTGGGTTTGATTATTGCGATATATAGGGTGTTCTGCTGTCATTGTCTGGTGAACAAAGTTATCGAAAGAACAGCATTACCGGCGAGAATGGGAAATTAATCTTCAATTCTTTGTCCCCTGGCGAATACTATTTGAGGCCCATGATGAAGGAATACCGTTTCGATCCTCCATCGAAAATGATCAAAGTCGTTGAAGGTGCCACGGTAAAGATAAATCTATACGGGAAAAAGGTCGCGTTTAGCGCGTACGGTTCCGTGACGTCGCTAAATGGTGAACCTGAAGCCGGGTTGCTAGTCGAAGTCCAGGGACAGGGAGACTGTGATAACCTTCAAGAAGAGGCGACCACGGAGGAGAACGGTAGCTTTCGAATCCGGGGGCTTCAGCCAGCGGTGAGCGAAATCTCTGCTTGCAATCTAAATTTATTCGTTTTTTTTTTTTTACGTTTGTAAATTTGTCGTCCTCTCTTTCATATACAGTGTACGTACGCATTCCGTCTGAAACCGAACGCCGAAGTTAACGCGCACATTCAACGTACTAGTCCCATCTCAACGTCAATACAAACTTCGTCGGACATTCGAGGCCTTCGATTGGTTGCGTTTCACCCAATAGCGCGCACCGACGTCTCGGTACACGTCCTGTCTATGCAACCAGAACACTATCGTACATTGAAGGTAAAACTATGCAAGGAAGATACACCCGATTCTCCGATACACACGTCAAGATTAAATACTCAGCAGTTGAGTAAGGTCGGTAGCGCTTACAATGCCGGTTTCCTGGTTCATTTGCCTCCGTTGCAGGCAGACGGTAAAAAGTACTTTGTACAATTAGAATCTTCATTGTCTCATACGTTACACAAGTATAGAACCATGCCATTTTATTTCGAGGCGAATTCATCGTTCAAGTATGTAAAATTAACATTCAACGCGGAACGCAAGGTCGATCATAGCGATATGAATCAAACGTCCGTAGTCGCGTTACCGTTTATCATGTTTATCACAATCGGGTTTTTCAATCGGGAAAAATTATGGCTGTGGCTGAACGCTTTAATCGAAAGGTGGCCAAAACCGGCGCCGATTTCGAGAAGCCCGATACAAGCTGTTCCGGTCGATCCGAGAGCGGACGATATCATAGTCGAACAAATAATGAATATTAACAAAAGGAAAACCAAACCACGCAAGGCGTAATTATTATCGATTTTTTTTATCGTTTCGCGATATATTCAGTAGCGTTACCATGATTAACGCGATACGATCTCTCGTCGATCGATGATGATCGATCTCGTTGCATTTTATATGTACTGTGTACATTATGTACGTGGATCGATTTAGCGAATAGCGCTTTATCGGAGTACTTCGCGCCGTAAATGCATACGCCGACTTTCAAGATGAAATGTTCGTTACTGCGTTTATGAAGTATATATGTCACTCTCATAGATAATTATATTTTTATTATGCCGATACAATAAACATAATTTTACTTTGTTACGTTTCGGTACAATAACGATTGTCCAAATGATAACATCGTACTTCTATGGTGATCACGGAGCAATAAACGCCTAGAAAACAGAAGATAAAAAGCATTTTCATAAAAATGGCTTGCGTTATCTTGACTTACTTACTATAGGATCGTACTTACTATAGGATTGACGGTGTACATGCATTTCATAAACATGAAAGTTTTTTCGCATTTATCTTCTGCGTCTAGAAGAATAATTATCGAAATAACAGATTTCTTCGCGGTCGATACAATCGATGGAATACTTACCGACGTCCTTGCAACTATCGATCATTTCATTAGCTATTCCTTTGTAAACATCTGGAATTACTTGTTTCAGTATGTTGTATCTTATTTTACCATTCTTGTCCATCTGTACCATGCAAAACGACAACACTCTTTTATAGGAAACGCGATATTATTGTCTAGCTAAGAAATACAACGCATCGACGTCGAACTTTACCATGTTAAACTTTTCTAGAACGCATTTAAAGTAACATTTCAGATTCTCATCCTCGGGAAATTCCCCGTATTCCGTACCTTCGATGGCCTCTGTAAAAGAAAGTCGTCGCGTCGATTTAAACGACGCGAAGAAACGACATAGAAAAAAAAAAAAAAAGAATCTGTGAAAGCATTTCGCCAACTTACCAAGCGTCGTCTTAGTTTCGGCGATACACTTCTTTCTATGTATGGATGTCATTCTCCTGAAGTCGTCGGGATCCGACTTGTTCGTAGAACATTCGGGTTATCTCCATTAAGAATGTAAAAGAATAGCGAATCGAGATACCTGTTACAATACTTACGGATATGGCACCTCCGTGGACGAAAACGAATTGCAGCGTTAGAAGACAAATCAAAGACATCGAAACTGTCGCGGCTCTCATTTCTCCAGTAATTCGTTGCCGTCGACGAGAATATTACAAATTGGACCACGCGCGTCAGGAACGTGGAAGACACCAGAGTCAACTCTATACCGGTGCTACGAATTCGTACCATTTATAGACGTCCACTTTTCACTCCAATCGGCTAAAAGGACCGGTCGGCGTAATTTCAGATTCATACATCGTACAATTATTTGATTATACTCGGCGAACGAACACGCCACCTTCTTCGTCGGATGTTTATCTAATGATAGCGTCTAAAAGCTAAAGGAGAAGTTAAGCCCCAACGACGATAGACATTTAGCGTAAATACAGCCGTGTAAATTGCAACGAAGGCACGATTATCGAACTCGTAGCCAACGGACTGTAAAATACGGACTAACGCGAAACGTTCAATTAATGTTCGAATTTCGTGCAATCGAGCATGTTCCTAGCTACTTTAATTACTTCCTGCTGTCCAACGAACAGACCTCGGGACTGCACGAACAAACTGACCATTTTCTATATAAGGGAAACGATGCACGTTGTCTAGGCAACGTCTTACGGATAGCAAGATCATCGGATGTTGTTTCGATTCGAAAAAGAAAATGCGTGACGACAACACGCGTTATTCGAACGAAGCTTATTTCGTTCGCAGGCCATTCCTTTCGTTTGTATGGCGCACGTTTAATCGCGACCTCAATTGGCAATTGGATCATCCGAGCATCGGAAGTCGCGATCAACTGGATAGTTTGAACGATCACACCAGTTTCGTATCGTCTCGACACGTTTCAGCGATACGTATAACCGAGGCGGACGGATAGGGAACAGAGTCGGAAACGTCGATGTGGTGGAAACTGTAAGACAAAAGTAACGCGAAAGACTAATGTCTCTTTCTTTTATTAACATTTCGTACAGAAAGCCGTCTACTCGCTCGAATGGGTAACAATTCTGTTACGTGATATAAGGCGAAACGCAATTCAATGCCAGCTTTGATTCGTTCGATGAGATAGTTGCATCGCTTCCTTCCGATCTCGTCTCTTCTTCGATTCGAATGAAACACGGTTAAAACAGATAGTACGTCTGAAACACAGTCGCAAACAAGTCGCTGACAAGATCAAAACGATAAACGAAACTATCGTTCGTTGAATCAGAATTATGTACTCACCCGCGGAGATGATTCCGCGTAACATTTGTTAAACCTGTACGCGTACTCGCAATTGTCACCTTTAGCTAAAAGAACGATCGATTAACGACCGAAACGATCGTGCAGGATTCGATTAATCGTACGCCATCGAGATAAAACTGATCGAGTGTTGTTTTTTCACATAAGCGATGGTTTTGGGGAACGAATGTACAGGAAGGAACGAAGAAAGGTTTCAAAAATGCTCGATCGATCATTAAGACGAAAAATATAACAAATAGAATATAGATACCCAAATATTTACCGATCCCCTTGCACTCGCTGATCGCTTTCTGCACCTCTGCCCTGTAAGCTGGTATTCTTTGGAAAAACGTGAGCATGCCGTTCAAGCTGAGTTCTCTCTTGTCATCGACTAGACCGAATTGTTCCCACAAACAGTACATGTAACACTGCGAACCAAAGAGAGAGCGCTTCTTTCTTTTCCGTTGAATAAGTTGCCCAAAACCGCGGACATGCCGCGACACACCGACTTGCCAACTTTACCAATGTATTATTACCTTCAATTGACGTGTTTCGGGCCACTGACCATTCCTCACTGCCTCTATATCCACTGAAACAGACAACAACCAAGTTAGATTAATTTATTTATTAATCAAACGACGCGTCATTCGATCGCCACTCGACGATCCTACCTGTCGCCACCCCTGTTTGTGTTTGACAAGCATTCACCACGCTAGCTGCTGTTGCGATCATTTCGTCCGAAACGAAACTCGGTCGCGTCTATGAAACATAATTTTCTTATTGTTAATCCTCTCGAGTTCGAATCGCATCGATATAATTACTGTCTATCTATAGATCTATCCGTTTCATTTTCCTTTCCTTGCATGCATATCCTTAGCCAAAGCTCGATGCGCGCGCGATCGCCGCTGCGACCGCGCGACCATCGCTCTTCCTACTTCTTTCGAATTTCGCAAGTAAAAACGAACATCGAATAGATCGAACAGATCGACTGCGAATAACAAGATGAAAAGAGAATATTTTAAACGCGTTATGATGTATTACGTACCCCACAACGAACTACTGGCAACCGAATCCAACAGACGATCAACAAGCTCGACAATACCGTGTAATTCATGATTCGCATCTGATATCGGAATGATATAAGTCGGAAAGAAATCTCGGAACGACTGATTTCCAATCGAAGCTAATCACGAATGAAATAACGTGGTCTGGACGACCCGACGTTACGTTCGGAGGGCGAGAAAGAGCGACGACGATTAGCGATGTCGGTGAGCGCGAGGGCGCGACTGAACGTCTGCGGTCGACGGCGATGGATCGACCGAACAAGGGGGAGATCTCTCCACCTCGAAATCTCGTGTCGCCACCTTCGCTGCGAAATTTAGTCCACGCTGTACGCTCGTTCGATTATATCCCTCGTTCCGTTGATGGGCGACAAAACGGATCGTGTCTTTGCCTAACTCGCCTTCGATCGTCGCATCGATTATCTTGTTAAACTATTTTTCGAACCGACGATCAAAACGTCTCTTCAAAGTCGAAAGGCACACGGGTGAACGAACCTTTCGATTCTACATATATAGGCCAGGGTGTACGCATAAATGCAGATTTGATTGGCGGATATTACCATTTTGCGATCTGACCCTATGTAATTCCTCTTATCTCTAACACATCCAACCGATTCAAATGACTCGTTTCGTTCCTATTCATTCGTCGTTTACAAATTGCAAAAGAACGAGGCTTATTCACAACTACCGTCGAACGAGAACCAAATACCAACAAACGAAAACGCATCGTGTTCGTTCAGCTCTTTACCCCAGAACTTCATCTGTTTGATTGATCGCCGATAAAGTTCTCGTCTTTAATTTTATTTCTAAGCCCATTCGCAACAACGAAATTGGTGTTGTACAATCGATAAGGAGTTATAAGATCGTGCGTTCTGATTTTTGATTCGCAATCGCGTATTTTTGACAAATTACCTTAACATCGACAGAAGCAAAGGGAGAAAACGAGAAACGTTTTGTAAAATATTCGCGCCAAAATACACCTACACGTACACGGATAAACGTGCACCTAATATATCTATTCAGCCCGCGAATCACGCTTCAAATAAGCAAGGGAAGCATTTCGTGGGTCAATACAATCCCGGCGAAGGTAGGCGAATATAGCCGAACGAATCCTCAGTAACGTTGTCTCGAGTACAGTCGCCTTTTAAAATTATTGACCATTGACTTGGCCGAACGCAAGTCGTAGTAATACTGATACATATACATACATACATATATATATATATATATATATATACACATATATTAGTCATCGAAAGAACGAGGTCATTCTACGAAATTTGCACAATGATCGTTAACTCAATGTCCGTCGAAATGTCGTGTTTGTCGCGTGATCAATTTTCTCATTTAACATAACCTTTTTAACGATTGTATCTTTCCCGCTGCTCGTGGATATACAGTCAGCTGATTTAGTATTGACGGAATATAAGCCGTTCTTTTTCGATAGAATAACAGGTAAATTTAATTAGATTTGCAAGAGATCTTCCTTCGGGCGTTCGTTTATTTGGTGGAAATCTTTCAGGCGGATGAAATTTGCTCGATTTTCCACGGATGAAACGATTCCGACAAGCTGTTGGCGGTCGATGACATACACAGTACAGTCTGACCGAATTAATATTGACGCATTCTAACGCACGTTTGTTTCAGTTCCTAAATCGAAAACATTTCAAAGCCTAAATAGCGATCATTACGTGATTTTGCTGTGTCGTATTTCAAATATTTCCTCAAAGAGAACAAGTTTTTAAACAGCGATGCTTCGACGAATTTGGAATCGCGAAAGACAAAACAAGGACAAACGAATCTCGACAGACTGTACAGCTGAAGTTGTATTGACTACAGCGTTTTCTTCGAGCGACTGCATTTCGGCCAAAACGAGGTATACAACGGATATCGAGAGTGAAAATATAAAGTGTCGTCGATGATCTGCAACACCGAATGAATGATCTCAATCGGAAGAAGATAATCAAGGTAAATTTATCGAATGAAGTCGAGTTCGTTGAACGTTCCAATTGCATTCCGTCGACGCCAACATTTCGATCCGTTTCTAGCACGATACCATGTCGAAGACAAGAAAGAAACAATGCTTTTTAAAATACGTTCGTAGCAGAACTTCAATCACGAAGTACGAATGATACGATGTGGAAGTTTTCGAAATTTGAAGATCGCGCGACAAACGAAAAGGATATCGCAGGAACCTAATTAAAATTTCGGAAAACTTTCTGATCGAGCACTGCCATTGTCACGTGATCCATCCTATTCTTACGTCACTTTTCGCGTAAAATTTAAAATTTTTCGCGACACCCCTGTCGCTTGTTCTGGATGAAACGATTCGGTAACTTGAAACAAAATGGGAAAAACGAGAGGAGTGCATGAAACAACGCCGGAATTAAGAAATCGAATGGTAGGAATGTACGAAGCAGGTTTAGGCCTGAGAGAAATCGCAGCCGCCGTAAATTGCTCGGTACGTAGTTTTCAAAGACTGCATATTACTTTCGATGAGATATACGATATTATGTATATTGTGCTTTATCGTTTTAGCAACGTACAGTAAAGAGATGGTTAAACAGATTCGACAAAGAAGGCACGGTGGAAACTCGAGAACGATGCGGACGTAAGAGGGCAACAACAGCGGAACAAGATGAAGCAATTGTTCGACTAGCCACACAGACACCGATAACGGCAGCAAAAGCTGTACTTCCTGCTTTAGGACTTACTTGTTCTGTCGATACTATACGCGAAAGGTTACATAAAGCTGGAATTCATAATTGGAGTCCTTCGCGAAAATACATGCAAAGAATCCCACTCGGGTTAGCTTTTTTCGATGTTATCTGCTATTTTTCAAACGTTAATACCCTATTCTGTTTACGCCATTCGATTGTGCCTTTCCATTCGCAGCGATACGGATGGTGTTGCTATACAACAACCTGTATGGAGACCTACTGGAACGCAATTAGGGAAAAAAAAGTCTTCCAGAGATACTAATAAGAATGAAAAGAATGCTAGTATAGCTAAAAAAAGAAATCCACTAAGGAAAATTAGAGCCAAAGATGTTTATGTTGGAGATGGAGCACCGACAGAAAGCGTAAAGTCTTCTAACGAACAACAGGCATTTATATATCAACAACAAAGTGCATCACAGACGCAAGCCAATGAAATACAAGCACCGCCTCAACCTTTACACCCTCATACAGATTTTGGCAATACTCTGAGTTTAACTCAAGAAACGCAACCTATTTATCAGCATCCTGGTCTGAATATCTCTCAGAATTGGCCTCTAGATTTAGTACAAGGAAGTCATCATTATCCACAGGTTTGTATAACCTGCTTGCCCTTATATAAACATTCGTTCGATGTATAATTTCCTTTCCCAAACATTAGGGTCAACAAAATTCAATATCTCACGAACAAGTAGTTTCCTCTCAGCAGCTCCAAGAGTTGCACGCACAACAGGAACGGCAACACCATATCCAACAAGTACAACAAACGATCACGGATCAGACTCATAATCTTGATCAACAACAAGGGCAACTTCAAGCAGAAGTTCAGCAGCAACAACAGCAGCATCGTGATCACTTACATTCTCAGTTAACTAGTCCACAAACCAGTACGAACTTAGTTTCTGATAATTCTAATACTCGTGGTTCTCAAGATAATAATCAGTCTTCTAGCATAGAATCTAATCAGGATAAAGTTTCATCGGAAGAAGGTGGCACGAGAAATCAACTACAGAAAAGGAAAAAAAAAGGCGGGAAAGCAAAAGGGACATTGGAAACCAGCGTTGAAATTCGAAATCGTATGATCGGCATGTCCGAAGCTGGTTTATCCACGTTATCTATCGCGCTTGCAATCGACAGATCGGTAAGAAGGAACATGTTCGTCTTGATGGATTCACATAATTAAAATCATCTCGAGGGTAGCCGTATACGCAATGCTCGTTATTAAATAGGAACGTACCGTTAAAAGATGGTTAGAACGTTGGCATAAAGAAGGCAACGTACAAACTAAAGAAAGAAAGGGTCGTCGACGAATCACTACTAAAGAACAAGACGAAGCCATTGTTGCTATGGCTACTCAGCAACCGCTGACTGCAGCTAAACATGTTGCGCCTGCTCTGGGTTTAAAATGTAGCGTTGATACAATCAGGGAAAGGCTGCATAAAGCCGGTATACACAGTTGGAAGCTTGGAAAGAAACAGGGGTTAGTATGTTAATTAAGAAACAAAAAGAGGAAAGTAAAAAAAAAAAGAAGGAGAAAAGAGAAACAAAGGAAAGATTATCCTTTAGTACACACGTCATATACATACATATATATATATATACGCACATATTTATCCGTATCAAGCAATGGTCAACTATTTTAGAGAAGGAAATGCTGTACATACTGTACACCTTTGGCAACCAAGTGGAAATCGACCGAATAAGCCAAAACTACCGGGCGAGAAGAAGAAAAAGTCAAGCAATAATAAAAAACGCGATCAAGCATCAAACAACACGCAAAAACGATTATCTACTAGAAAAAGAAAACCCGAAGCGGTTCCAGTAAAGATGGTTTCACCGCCTGCAAACATAATGTCGGAACAAACTACTACTTTATCATTCCATAATCCTGGAACAAGTAAGATCAACATACCTTAACATAATATCATAATGTATTTACTTTTGTACGTGTGATCAAAAACTAATTGATAATTTTGAAAAACCACTTTTTAGTGGCAAACTATGTTTCAGGTTCTAATATAATACAACCTATTCATAATATTTCCGCACCTCCTTCTACAATTGTTCAATCTCAATCGCATCCGTCAGCAGGTCCTCCGCCAGCATCTCAATCGATACAACCGATCAGCTCTATGATGCAACAGAGGCCTGACTGTCGATTAGCACCAGCAATTGTGACACCCGTATCGGGTCAAGGAAATACCGGAGTTGCCTATCCATCGTGTATGGTTGGAAGTAACAGTCACACAGGACACATGGAACAACCAGATCCTTTAAATTATGAACCGTACATTTGGAGTTTCTAATCATCGATTACACGAATAACATTAAATCATAAACTTCCAAATCACTTTTACAACATATTGTTCCAAATTTTTTAACTTTTTATCACATCGTATAACGTTCGATTCAAAAACTCAAATTATTACATTAGCTTTACATTTATACTATTTATGATAGTAACGTGAAGCTAATTTGTGAAGTCGCGTTCGTGAAAATATTTCAGTATTTTTACGATTGCTAAAATTTGGAATAGAAGCCTCAAATAAATATTATCGAGTAACTAACGGTCTGTAAAAATTGAGACAGTATGTAAAACTTTAACCGATTATAATTAATCTTTTACACATCCCCATAAGTGTATGAGTTGATTCGCTAGAGGTAATTAATTTAATTGTTGGTAGATACCGAACAGAATATGAGATTTATCGAAAAACGATTATTTTCTTTGTATTTGGGTTTTTGAGATCATTTATATTATTATAAATGCAATATCGTAAAATGATGAAAAAGTTTTTTATGCCGAATCGAAATAGTGAAACGAAGACCTTTAAATGTTCACTTCTAACGCATAGCAATGCAATCGGCATCCATCCTTTACATGGAAAATAAGTTTTGACGAAATTCACATATGAAAAAACAATGTTATTCTACTCGAAGTATAAACTTTTATAAAATATTTTCCTTAAATTTAAAGTTATTACTTATTATTAAAAATGAAGTATTAGGAATTATTACTTATTAATCATTATTACCACTATCAATTCCATCGATTTAAATTATTTTCATGTTGAATGAAACTAATTGAATCAATTTAAGTCAACGTGAAAGAAACACGTCAGTATTGTGTAAATATATTGCGCATATGATCGTAATTAAACAGATATATTGATAAAAATAAAAGAAATGTTATACAATGTTTATTTTGCTATACAATGTATTTTATCTTTGAATCGTCATTCACAATGTGGTAATGAAATACGTGAAATAAATGACTGTAAAAGTAGAAAATTTGTATCACTGTTATTATTATTATTATTAATGCTATTATTGTTATTGGTATTGTTACTTTCACATTTACGGAAGTTTCAGGGACGAAAACAGATAGTCTACAATGTTTTAAACTGTATACTTTTTTTTATCCTTACATGCATATTTCTTATGACTATTCAACGTCTCGCTGTAAGAATTTGTCGTGCAAAATGATGTTCTACGCTACTTAATAATACGACTTATCACGTAAGTTCCCATATGTGCGAAACATTTTTTAATACATCATCAGGATTGTTTTTATAAAACATAAAGAACCCTTGAATTTGCGCTGGGCTAACTTGTTTGTTTTGCGATATTACAGTTTCTGTGAATTCTTTAGCAAGTTTATTTGCTCTGTCGTCAATATTCCTGTAAAATCTCAAAAACATCTGTTCCACTTGTTTTGCGCTACACCAGCCTGAAACCAGAGAACACCACTAATTAAGTACCATAAAAATTCGATCCATGTTTTATCGTTTGAGAATATAGTACCTATATACTCTTTTACATCTACTCTACCAGGCCTAACTAACGCAGGATCCAATCTTTCTAAGTAATTGGTTGTCATAAATAGAATTCTTGCTTCCGTAGAAGCAACGCCGTCCAAACAATTTAACAAACCACTAAATGTAACTCTATTCAAACCATCATACGCAGCTTTCACTGTAACAAAATATGCGGAAGTTGATAATGCTTTAATGTAAAAGACTATGTACAATTTTATGAATTTGCTTCAGTTTTGCCACCTACTTTCTTTGCTTTCTTCTCGGCTGGCAAATGCGGCATCAATATCTTCCAAAAGAATAATAGTTTGTTGCGGGGCTACCGCCAGTAAGTGATTTAATCTATCATCCGTTAAACCTCGCTCTGATAAGTTTAAAACACAAATGCCCAGTTCTAATTCACCAGCTAACGCAGTAATAAACGACGATTTCCCGCAACCCGGCGGGCCATATAATAAGTACCCTCGCCGATACGGAATTCCTACACCATCGGTAAACGTGTTTTGTACTTTGTGCGACGTTTACCCGTACTATTATTTACATACCACGATCACTATACCATGCAGGATTTGTCATAAATTCACGACAATCGTTTATTATCCGTTCTGCGACCCCAATATCTAAAACGACCGAATCTAGCGGTCTTCGTTTCCTGGGATGTCCAAACTGTCTCCATTCACTTCCCATTGCGGTATACATTATCGTTTTGCCTTCATACTCCCGTAATGCCATCTGTCTGGCTACAAATAAATATTTGTTATTCAATAATCTTTTAGCAATCCTGGCATAGTGAGCTAGCCTCTTACCCTCTTCTAAAATATTAAAATAGATATTTTTATCTCTTCCTAAGGCTGTAAGTTGTACCGTTTCCCATGGTATACCCATTTGTATATCCAATGATTGTTGTTCTCTAGTTCGATCTACCCTTATCCAATTCCCTTCATATCTATTTATTTGAACATTAAACAAATAATTTACATTTAATCCAAATATATAATATGATTATGAAAACATTTAACTATTACTGTAATTTTAGCCATTATTACAATGTATCGTACTTGTCATTGCAAAATGAAATATTGCAGTGATAAGTACAGTTATTTCTAACCTAATAAAATGTGTTCCAATACTTGGTATGAAATCATATCTAGTTTTTATGTGACCTGTTTCTCTTTGCTCGAAACTTGTTTCAACAGACAGATGTTGTGTTTCTTTTGCACCTTTATGTGTAATCCATTGTAAAAGCCATTGGTAGCTTTTATCACGGCATGGAACTTCTAAAGTGATCATATAATGTCGCCTACGTTTGAAAAAAATTCAACATCATATATTATTGAATGACAGATAAAATACAATTTGGATGTAAATAATACCTAAATAGTATCATTCCTGCTTGCATTCCTTTTCGTAACATCGCTGCTCCGGCACCTAACCCAAATAGACCAAAACCAGCTCCGAAATATGGATTATCGGATAAAGTTTGCACGTAATCTATTATCGTCATAATGCAATTATTTGTTTCTTTCTTAAACGCAGTAAAATTATTAAATTGTTTCTATTACACTGCTTCATATGTATCAATCCTTCTTATGATATCGGTATCAGTAACGTTTAATTGTTCTTCATAACATACAATTACTTTTCACATATTACTTTTCATTTGCATTACATTTAAAACCGTCTAACTACGAAACAAATTCTTCTTGACCTATTCTCGTACAATTTGAATACTATAAAAGATCATAAGAGAGAAAAAAAAATGTTTTTTGGTTTAGGTTGCACAAAAGAATCTAGGAAATTTATAGATTTCCTTGAGAAGCACATCGATAGTCCTAGATTAAAAGTTTGCAAGTAATATATTTTTGAAAATGATTTATTTTCTTTAAAAGGAATATATTACTGATATCTGATAACATATTTTAATAAATTGTCATATCTAGTTTGTGAAATCTGTAAATGTGTACTATGAGTATAATAATCATTACTATTCATACTAATACTACGTACTACCACGTATAAACTTAAAGGTAGCTTACGTAGCCGAACTCTTTCACCAGTACGATATTTACCGCACGTGCTCTGCATGGATTGGCTATTATCGTTATCCAATTCTTCCGTAATATGAGTTTCATGGTAAATTTAAAGGTATGCAAATTTCATTAAAAGAATCCTTTTCTTCCATGCTACGACATCATAAAAATCTGTTAATTATATTATTCTTATTTTTAATAATTTTTATTATTTACATTTTTTTTTCGTTTTATTCGATAGTCTAACGTCGATATGAATAGGAAGTTTTGATCTATCAATTATTTGAATATAATGATAGAAACATATCTTCGTAACAATGAATATTGATGTATAATAGATACGTTTAGAAGTTCGGCTATTTCATTGTATAGCAAATCAAAAGTATAACTTTTATTCTTCTCAAATTCTAAATATAACAGTATTGTCGCGGAAACATATTTTTCAACCTTATCGAACCTCTTACATTTCTACTACTACTTTTCCCACTATTAATAATTTTGATATTATTTGCAGATGCGGTTAATTATATTTTTTTATTTTTTACTACTGTGTGTTATATACATTAAAGCAGACAGAAGGGTAAATAAATATGTAACCACTCTGATAGATGCAAAATGGAAAGAAACACCCTTAGCTCTTGAAGCTGCTGAGTATCTAAATGATGAAAATCCAAGTTATTTTTGGAAATTCATAGATGCTTTTGCCAATTATGATTTAAGAAATGGTAATTTTCATCTATGTTAATGTTCGTTAAATTAGCAACAATATAATTTCATGTTGTTTTCCTTTTTGTAGTTACAGAGAAAGAGAACTACGATGCTGTTATTGCTTTTGCTGAAAAGTATTTATCTCAATCAGAGGTGGCATTAATGAAATTGGGTCTGTCTTTACGGATTTATTCAGCACGAGTGGAAATGTTCACACAAATGGCAGAAAATAAAAATGTTTCCATCTTTGATTGTTATAATGTAGTGGATGTCGGTGGAGTGTTTACTTGTTCTTTAGAGGAATTAGAGGAACTAGCTAGTCAAGTAGGTGACATGTAAATATTTGATACATGTATCTATTTTAATTGATTTTATTTATGTATTTTATCACTTATTACATAGG
Source organism: Bombus breviceps (assembly GCA_014825925.1). NCBI lineage: Eukaryota > Metazoa > Arthropoda > Insecta > Hymenoptera > Apidae > Bombus > Bombus breviceps. Next base: position 2,086,752 of record CM026188.1, on the reverse strand, counting down.
ATACTTGGTTACATCCAGATACATATAGTGTAGATCATCGTTATCATACGTCTCAGCAATCAGAAAAAATTATTATATTGTATGGCCAGATTGGAACACCAAAATTCTCAGATTTTCATAACAAATTAAAAAGTCTTACAGAAAATAGAGGAATTAATTATATTTTGCGACATTATTTAAAGGTATTGTAATTATACCTGGTGTAACAGTAATAACAAACTTTTAGTGTCTTTTATTATGGTCTATGCAGGACAGAATAGACAAAAATGTACGTTTATCGGGATATGGGGTAGAACTGCAAATGAAGTCTACAGAATATAAAGCAACAGATGATTCGGATATCAAAGATAATGCGGGAAAAGACTCAGAGACCGCAAATGATAGTGCAGAAGAAATAGATGGAATTAATTTTGTAACATTAAAGTAAGGTGGTTATATCTTAATATGCATATAAATTTGATTTTCACGTTAGTATTAATTATGAAGCATATATACATTTTCACTTTTTCATTTATTCCGTTTTATCTATTTTTCCGTTCATTTTCTATTACTACAATTCGGCTTGATCGTTTTAGAAACTTGTACCCTGATAAGCAATTAGAGCTGGATAAATTACAAACTCATTTACTTGAAACCAGTCATGAAATTGGTGCTCTAAAAGTGTGGCAGTTTCAAGAACTAAGTCATCAAGCAGCTGAAAGGATAATGAATTCTCCCACAAACGAAGCCATTAATGTTTTGACGGATATTTCGCAAAATTTTCCAATGCAAGTAAATATTTTTTTACAATACATATTATCGATCCCGTTGCAGGCATTTTACGCTTTTATTTTATGTTGTTTAGTATTTCCTATTAATGATAATATCCTAATTTGTTTGAAGGCGAAATCTCTAATTAGAACAAAAGTGAATAATGAAATGAAGAAAGAAATGAAACTCAATCAAGCAATGTTTTCTACAAGCTTAAATATACAACCTACAGATACTGCACTTTTTATTAATGGTTTATTTTTTGATCTAGAAGCAGTAGATGTGCTTAGTCTTTTAGAATCATTAAGAAGCGAATTAAGGGTAATGGAATCTCTTCGTAAAATCGGTACGATACATGTTGTATTGTTAGGAATAACTCGTTAAATGCAAAATGAACTATAACATTACCGAACATCTCATTTATAGGATTTAGTAACAAGGAGATGAGTACATTGCTGGCTTTGGATTTGTCCGCTAACATGGATAAACAAGAATTTGCAATGGATATAAGAGATTCGGCAATAATTTGGGTAAACGATATCGAACAGGATTCAGCTTACGGAAGATGGTCGTCGTCATTAACAGAATTATTAAGACCAACTTTTCCTGGCATGCTTAGAAATATTAGAAGAAATTTGTACAATTTGGTTTGTAAACGTTGATGATCTAGATTACAATGTAATCTTAGACAATTGTAAAGATACAAATCTATTTAAAAATTGTATATTTCAATAGGTATTAATTATCGACCCTTTAAGCGGAGAATCCACCCCTTTGATAACTTTAGCACAATCTTTATATCTACATTCCGCACCATTAAGAGTAGGTTTTGTTTTCGTAACGAATTACGATACTTCTATAACTGGATTGACTGATGCTGGTGTCGCCGTTAATAACGCATATCATTACTTTGCGGAAACTAAAGGATCGGAACATGCTCTGCAATTTCTGATAAATGTAAGGCCTTACAGTATTCGATCATTTGTTGTGCAGTCTCATTAATCATATATATGAAATGAACGACATTTCTAATTCATGATGTATAATTTTAGTTAGGAAATTATATTGGTCCGGAAGGTCCAGACGTAGAAGATGTAAAGAAAGCAATAAAAGTGCAAGATTCGTCTGCTAACGTAAATTATATCCTCGGTGAAGAATCTGAATATGACGTAGGACGTCACTTAGCCAATGATTTCGTAAAACGATCTGGTTTTAAAAAATTTCCGCAAGCTTTGCTAAATGGTGTACCTTTGTCAGCCGAACAATTGAACGCCAACTCGTTCGAAGAAGCTGTTCTATCTACGATCATGTCACAAACGCCTGCATTACAAAAAGCAGTGTATCGAGGAGAATTAACCGAAGGAGATGATGTAGTCGATTATATTATGAATCAGCCAAATGTTATGCCTCGGTATGAGATTTTATTTAAAAATTCACGAATATGATCCTTGCGATTTCAGTTCGTTTATTACCTTTATTCACTTGTTATAGCTTGAACGAGCGAATATTAAAACCGGAGAAACACACATGGTTAAACTTAATCGGCACTATACCTAACGATAAAGATTATAGTAAATGGAGTCCTCAAGATTTATCAACATGGTTGATGGATAGAATGCGTTATATGTACGTAACACGACGCACAAGTGTACACCATTTATATACCTTTTGGGTTGTAGCAAATTTAAATGATGCAGAAGGGAGACAATTATTACGCGAGGCACTTGAATACATAGTAAGTGATTTCTCGTGCTTGTTTATGCACAGAGTTGTACAATAAAGTAACTAAGTAAATTATTTTCGTCAATATTTAAATATAATTGTGCGGTGATTATGATTCAGGATTCGAATGCAGATGTCAGAATTAGTGTAATCGTTAATCCGTTCGACGGTACTAATGATGATAATACAGTTGACATTAATCAAATAGTTCTAGCTACGTTACATAGCCTGCCGGTAGATAAGGCTATACGTTTTATTCGTAACATAATTAAGGAAGATGTTGCTAACGGCAAAATTAACATAGAGGTAATTATTTCTTTTTTACGAAAAAATTTGTCAATGCTAATAAATATTTAACAAATTATCGTAAAATTAGGAAGAGGCTGTAAAAGAACAATTGAAAAACCAAGCCGATGAATTGTTTGTACATCGCCAGTACGTGAAAACGGTACTAAACCTGCAACAAGGAGTTAGAGCGATCGTGTGTAATGGACGATTAATTGGTCCTTTAGATGAGGGCGAAGAATTTACAAGCGAAGATTTTTCGCTTTTGGAAAGATTCAGTCAAAGTACTTATGATGATAAATTGTTCAAAATATTAATAAAGGGGCAATTGTTGGAAAATGATGAGTATGGTACGGAAGTTAATCTATGATAGCATATACATATGATGTACAGCTGTGGTATCTATGTTACTTGAATGATATAATGTTGTAATGATCTTTTGTGCAGAAAAAAACGAAATCACCGATGACATGATAATGAAAATTACATCCTTGTTAGCATCGCACCCTCAAACGCGGAGCCGGTTTCACGTTCCATTTCACGGTGATGAATATAGGTGAGTGTGGAAATGGTAAAAAAATAATTTTTATGAGCGAGCTTAAACAATTAAACGATCCCTAACATTCTAATTGTTGATATATCTAGCGCCATAAAGGTTCCAGCAACAAATTCGGATGAAGTGGCATTTACCTTGATCGCTATCGTCGATCCAGTATCTCGCGGCGCACAAAAATTGGGTCCGATTTTAAAAACGCTTCAACAATCTTTAAACTGTAACGTTAAAGTGTTTTTAAACTGTTTGGACAAAAATAGCGATATGCCGTTGAAAAGGTATATTGTATACTGTTCTTTTAATTTTATACGAAATTATGTTACTACATTGAGCCATTCCTTTTATATTTATGCATTTTATTTATGTTACTTCAGTTTTTATCGTTTCGTGTTCGAACCTCAGTTACAATTCTCCCCCGACGGACGTGTTAATGGGGCTATGGCAAAATTTACAAAATTACCAACTTCATCTCTTTTGACACAGTATATTCATGCACCAGAAAATTGGTTAGTGGAAGTAGTTAGGAGCGTGTACGATTTAGACAATATTAAATTGGATAATGTAGCAATTGGAGTGCACAGGTAAGTGTATCCGCGTCGGAATAAACTATAGATCACAATTAAAATGTGTTTGTCGTATATCCACAATTCTTTGTTACAGCGAATTTGAATTAGAGCATTTACTTCTTGAGGGTCATTGTTTCGAAGCAGTAATCGGAAATCCACCTCGTGGATTACAAATCACATTGGGAACGGAAAAGCAACCATTAATGGTGGACACTATAGTAATGGCAAACTTAGGATATTTTCAACTTAAAGCAAACCCAGGTGAATGGATATTGCGTTTGCGGCAAGGACGGTCGGCGGAAATCTATGATTTTACTACTATCGGTGGTCAAGATGTTTTACAGAACGGCAATGACGTAAAAGTTGTTATAAGTTCCCTTAGAAGTCACGTGTTGAAAGTCAAGGTATCGAAAAAGCCGGACAAGGTGGGAATGGATCTTTTATCGGAAGACGATAAAAGTTCTGGCTTATGGAACTCTATTTCTAGGTAAATAAAACTTGCACTGTTCGCTTTTGTATAGATGTATGTCGACTACGCCTTTTTAGAATAGTTTCAAATTCGCGTTGGCACTAAGCATATATAAAGATATGAAATATTTTTAGCACATCGTGTTAGGCGATCCTCTAACTTTAATTTCTGTTTATTTTCTCTCTCTTTTTAGCTTTTCCAAATTTTGGTAAGCTTTCAACAACTACTTAAACATTATCGCGTATAACGTATATTGCTCGTAATGTGTAAAGATACATAATTATTTTACCAATTGTTTCGCATCTTAAACGTGCGTTATACATTTGGATACAACACTTGTTGTACGCTTATTCAATCACGTTACATACCTTTCTGAAATTCAATGAAAAAACAGATGAATTTCTTCCATTTCCTAATTTTATCGCTCTATTCGAAATTAGGACATTTACGACAGCAGACGATAGTGACGACGAGGATGAAAAATTAAATATCTTCTCTTTAGCCTCTGGACACTTGTATGAAAGATTTCTGAAAATTATGATGTTAAGCGTTATAAAGCATACCAAAAGTCCCGTCAAATTCTGGTTTCTGAAGAATTATCTATCGCCAACGTTAAAAGTAAGCGATTACGTTCATGAAGTGGAATTAATAAATAAATTAAACGACGTATTTCAACAAATTTTCCTTCATTTTAGGATTTTTTACCACATATGGCAAAGGAATATGGTTTTGAATATGAATTGGTACAATACAAATGGCCTCGCTGGCTCCATCAACAAACTGAAAAGCAAAGAACCATATGGGGTTACAAAATACTATTTTTAGATGTGCTGTTCCCCTTAAACGTTAAAAAGATAATATTCGTTGATGCTGATCAGGTATAACAATTATGTACAACCAATTACTGTAAATCATTAATATTTTTGTTATCTTTGCTGTTACTACTGTTACTTCTGTACGATCGTAATAACATTTTACTATGTTAGGTTGTAAGGGCAGATCTAAAAGAATTGGCGACCATGGACCTTGGCGGCGCGCCATATGCGTACACACCATTTTGTGACAGCAGGAAAGAAATGGACGGATTTCGATTTTGGAAACAAGGTTATTGGCGAAATCATTTACAGGGGCGTGCTTATCACATCAGTGCTCTGTACGTGGTAGATTTGAAGCGATTCCGACGTATTGCAGCCGGAGACAGATTAAGGGGACAGTATCAAGCATTGAGCCAAGATCCTAATAGTTTGTCTAATTTGGACCAAGTCCGTACGATACTAACAGTAATACCGGAATGATTCGATTAAATAATATATAACGATTACAAATTAGCGCGTCGTTTTAGGATCTCCCCAATAACATGATTCATCAAGTGGGCATTAAATCACTGCCGCAAGAGTGGTTATGGTGTGAGACTTGGTGCGACGATGCATCCAAGAAATATGCCAAAACTATAGACTTGGTAAATAAAGTTTATATTATAGATTCGTTACATTTAGTTGATGATACATTTCTAACGTAAACTAACGAACATATTGTTCGATCTTTGCATCACGTAGTGTAATAATCCAATGACTAAGGAAGCTAAATTACAAGCTGCCGTACGTATATTACCGGAATGGATAGGTTATGACGAAGAAATAAAAGCCTTACAGATGAAGCTGGAGAATGAGAATAGACAAACGGAGAAGGAAGAAAATGGTATTGATTAAGCGCATCGATTGAACAACGATAGCCAATACATTTACCAATGCTTCTCTCGCAACATTATACATATCAATAGTATTATATATATCAATCTTGTTATCAATTCTTTTTGTCCTCTTTTATTTTAGAAACATTCGAAGATGTGGAAGATTTTACCAAGCACGAAGAATTATAAGCAGAAATGGCATGAAATGTACGGAAATCGATCAAGAAAGGGGAAGAGTTTTACGAATAACTTTCCAGAACCAGTTAAATTTCGTTTTCAATATATGCAAGCACATTGCTCCAGTGACGCGTGATTTTTTTGAATGCCGAGGAAGTAAGAAGAATGCGATACATTTACACACGAATATCGAACGCTGCAGGGTGAAATAGATTACTGCAACTGATTGTATGAAATTCAGCGAAACATTCAGCCATTTGAAAATGGATCGTTGTTATCGTAATATCGTAGTAGTTAACTGTAGCCGGGCAACTCTGACCGTGCCGTTAACACGATTGTGATTTTGTATTGTCTACTTTATAGCTGTAAAAAATAAACTTGTAACGTTTGTAAGGTATCTTTTATAAATACACGCTCCTTCGACGGATGAGAATGCTTTCTCTTGCACATAGAATAAGAGAACGTTCGACTTTATACGAAATTTTTCGCAATTTTTGTCCATGTATATCAAAATCGTCACTCTGAGAAAAAAAAGATCAATGGATTAATTTATAAAGTGAAAACATTTCCGAAAGAATACATCTTATTTGGCTAGTAATGACATCTTTCGTCGATAGAAAAACATACAACTGTGATAGATCGAGCGCGGTGTGCGGTCGAGTCAAGTTTTTCGTCGTGTATAGCGGTTAATGTCTTCTTGTTTACATTATTCGTATTATTTGGTGAAATCGAAAGGAAGAAAGACTTGTATTTCTTAAGAGAAAGAACCTGCATTTTGTCACAAGAATGGATAAAGCTATTCGAAGCAATCATATATCGTACGTAATTTTATTTTATCTTTTAACGTTTATAAGAATTTGAGGCTTATGAGTATATACGTTTCTGTAACTATAAATTGTTTGCAATGAAAATATACATAAGAGGCGGTCAATCGATTAATGTACGTATCGGGCTAATATTTACGTTTATTAACGACACGATTGTTTTCATATAAATTTTTAACGCAGAGGTTCGATGGACATTTTCTCTTCATTTCATCTTTCTTATTTTCCTTATTTTTAACAATATGTTTTGGCATTAACGATTTTTAACATTCGTTCGCACTCCAAAAGCCAATTCTTAGTTTTCCGTAGTTACTTCATCGAAGTTCATTCAATAAAATCATGGTATAATGGTTTTTGAAACGAATCTTTCGCACTTTTCCTAATGACGATTTACTTTTATTTTCGAGTTCATCTTACTTAGGACAAAAGTTGAAAGGTGAATGAGAAAGAGGAGAGAAAGAAAGGATCCTGTAAGCACACATGTACGCACAGGTACATTGTCGTTTTTCGAAGTTATATCATCGAACACACGTTTACCTCGAAGAGATTTTCTTTGCAAGAAGTAAGTAATTACAATGTGATTAAATACAACGAGGAATAGAGCACAACACTTGTGCGTTATAAACTGGAATCGAATTAATCGCTGAAAAAAAAAATTGTACACTCGTCGAGAATACAGCTGACTCTGTTAAAGCTCAAGTTTTGTTTATTCAAATTTAAGTAAAAGTGGTTTTGTATTTAAAAAATGATTGGTTAAATATGAGTTTCAAAAAATTGGATTTTTTCTATACACTTGACTCGTAAAACGATCGTTAGTTCCGAACATCGGAAGGAAAGTCGCAACTTAAATGAATTGCGAATACGAATTTCTCGACCCGCGGCTACAGACTGTTTTATCATGAACTTTTTACGCGCGTTTACCAATAGATTCGTTTCTATAATCGAAATCGAGGACAAGAAATCAAATGTAGCGAAATCTTATAGGCAAGGAAAAAGGAAAAGAGAATAAAGTCGGAAAGACGGAATACGATCGATCGATCGAACAAAGTTCCAATCGCGATTGTTTTCGCGAGCCCATTCACCTCACCGAACAATCGATAGATCAGATCGATGAATGATAGAAATTTCGGGGTACCATGATAGTTTGTTACAATGATGATTGTAACAAACGCTACGTCAGGAAATAACAGAAACAGGAAAGCGCGATACATCGAGGCACGAGGCTATCGTACGCAAAGCGCGACAAAGATAGAATGAACGGCGAATAGATAGGAAGTTTGAAAGGCAGAAACAGATAGAGGAAGCGAGAAGTGGGGGAACCGATGAGCCAAGAAGGGGTGAAAGAGGAGGAAGGAAATCGGTAGAGAGCGATCTTGAAGCAGAAAGTGGGGGAGGGAATGGAGAAGGATAGCGTGGAAAAGAGCAAGAGGAAAAGAGAGGAAGAGCCGAGGAGAAACTGATCGAGAGTTAAGCTATCTGGTAAAACAAACGGACGAGGCTGGACAGTGGGTTTTCTACTAAAAGACGGGATGAAGTGGCAAACGGTTTGCGTTGTTCATACAACTAGTGACGCGCGCACGGACTATTCACGTATCTCTGATCGGCCGAGGACTTAATACACTTGTCGACTTTCGGTTGTATGTTCGCGTTGCGTCCGTTTTTCGTTGCCCCGGGTCGGCTCACCTGGCCTCGCTACGCAACGAGTCGCATCGCTTCGTATCGCTCCCATCGGTTCGGTTTGACCACCGCGCCGCGCCGCGCCGCGTCGCGACGTCGCGTCTTCGTTTTCTCTCCCTTTTGCTTTTCTTTAACATATTTTTGATCGAACTATCGAACGGTGAATTGATTTGGTTGTTCATTGCACGTCACGATCAGCGCTGCTGTCTACTGCACGCTCGCACGCACACGCACACACACACATACACGCAGTCCTCCGCAGCACGAGGATCATGGACGAGGAAAGGATCAAGCTGTGAGTTCGAACATCCCTTTCGAATTCGATCGGATCGATTCGGATCGGGTCGGATCGAATCGCCTCTCCCACCTCTCCCCACCTAGTAAATTCACCGCGTCGCATCACGTCGTCGCGCAGCGTACCGCGCGCTATGATTACACGTTCGTTCTTACAAAGATCGTCGCGGTATCCTGGCGAATGATTTTTACCAAAAATACATCTTTCATTAAAGAAATGGACAACGATATTATTAGTTATTTAGTCTCTCGATCACTCTGTTACATAGGAGAAACATTCGACCTCTCTGCTTACGCTGAATTCTCCCATCAAAGTTCTACGACTTCCGAGCACTTATTCCGTTTACTTTCGAGCAATTATTTGTTTTTTTAAAATCACTTTTTCCCTGTTTTTCCTCTTACATCATTTTTACATGCTCAACTCACCATAACTTCGATACCGATAAAATCAAACTCGAAGTCGCGTCCGTGTCTTGACAGCCATGCTGTATGTTATACCGTAAAGCAGGAAGTGAACTTCGTTCATCTATCTATCGCAAAGGAGAAGAAAAAATATTTGGGTATTTTACACGGTTGTTTGAACGTGACAGAGACGCGACTGTACGTTTGTTATTTATGCGCAGTCGATCATGATCACCTGACGTTTAGCTACATTTGCAGTAAATCTCGTTGTAAATTGTAAATCTCGGAATGGTAATACTTTGAGATAACTCGAAAAGCGAATTGGCGAGCAAATAGACGCATGTCGTTACAAAAAAATTTGATTCATCTTTAACATTTTGTATTTTTAGTATTATTAGACAAGAATACAAGAAATACCGGAAGTCAATCCAATCAAACATAATTGGAAGAAGCAATCAGTGTGATCAGAAGTATATGTCGCGTATAACACGGTCCTGAATACCGTGTACGTATTATTCGTCCGGCGCGAATGATTTTGCACACGGCATTACCGTTAGCCGGAATCGTAGTATTTTTGTCGCGAGAAGCCATTCTTACGGATAACGATTTAACGAATGCGCATTTGCACATGTTATCCTCGATGATATCTTGTTTGATAGCGAGGTACGTGAGAAACGATAACGATCGTTAAGAGGATCACGCGCGATCTCACGTAAGCGGGAGTTTCCACCTTATCACCGACTTTTCTCCCTGAATTGCTCGCGCCGCGCTCTCCTACTTTCGATCTTATCTCGCGCGAGTTTTCCCCTTTGAATTTTAGGCGGCAATCTTTAACCACTCTAATTACAAAAAAACCAAGCAACAATAAGAAATATCACGATCGATAAACAATTGATAACAATAGTAAACAACGATACTTCTCTATCGGTCTATGTATGATGTATAATATTTACACGTGGATATAATGCTGGATTTTTCAGCAAACGATCGGAATAAGAGGGACGTGCAAATGCGTATCTATCTACTTCTGCCTTGATCTATCTACATAGAAGTTATTCGCGACAATGAAATTTTTTTCTCACGATAACGCGTTCAGGGACGCTCGACACAGATCGGGCCAAAGCGGGATTAAGCGATCGAGCTCCACCGCCTTAAGCCCCCTTCACACGCGTCTGGAATGTTCTATATCTTTCTTGTTCTCCTTCTTCTTTCTTTTTTTCTTCTATCTTCCTCGATTTTCCAACGAAAACCGAGAACCGTTTATTTCGTACTTTCGATTTAATCCGTTCGCGAGATAAATCTCCGATTTAGATTATGTGTAATAGAAATCAAGCAATGATTAAGTATGATAATAAATTCGGTTGTAATCGTTAACGTTCGTTTGCAGTTATCTTCCGCGTGAACGAAAACAAGGAGAGAGGAAAACTTTACGGGCCAGAGGATCGTAAGAATAGTTTAGTTTCGATTATCTAATTGGTAATCGTGTGCAAATAGTAGTGACGAAGGCAGATGGACGATAACGGTATAGAATATCATGAAAACGAAGAGAAACCAGAATGTATTACGAGTCCCGCGTTCCATAACTTGACAGAAACCATTTCCACGGAATTGATCGCGTACGTGATCGCCACGTTCATCGACTCTGTTTTATTGCACGTGGCTGCAACAACATACGAGCACGATAGAAGACAGAAATCAATTGGTTCTTTTGTTTGCTGGTTAGATTCGAAGACAAGGCTGTATACGGATATGGGACGAGCATTCCACCGAATAACAATGAGATGGACGAGAACGAGGAGACTTCGTCGAGGAAGGTGATCTTTTGCGTGCACGGCAAGCTTTCTGGTTGTTGTACGGTTGTGAAGGGCGGTGCTACATCGGTCGATGAAACTACCGAAACAGCAGCAACTGCAGTTACTGCCACCACTACCGGCATCAGCGCAGCCGATTTCCAACAAACTCCTTCCAGTAAGATTCTTCCAAATTTAGATCCTATCGACTTCCAGCCAGGCGATTGGTTATAGAGGCTATCTTCTTATTTAAAATATTAAATGGATTTATCGATTATCTACAGCTCCTTAGCGTTATCGATTTCTAGATCATCCTACCTTTGCAAGTTACCCTCTTTATTTTACCTTACGTCCTAGTCCTTCAGATTTGACCACATAAACGTTATTGCTCGTATATGTGAATCATGTGTACGTTTAACGTAACAAAATCGACTTTTTTTTTCACCTCAACCAGTAGTCTTAAAAAGAAGATTTATAAAGCCGGTAGCTAATTCAATCGGAACATTATCGTAGTTTTAGTATATTCGCGTGTTTGTCTTGGTGTATCACAGCGACTGTATCGTCCCGACATTTATCTTCCGGCCAAAATTCTGTCAGATCAATGTCTGATAAAAGGTTTATCTTTATCATTTTTCTGTTAAATGTTTTTCTAGCTATACCAGAAGACCATTGTCACAGGGAAAGAGACGAAGAGATCGATAAAAAGGCAAGAAAGAAATTACTGCTTGCTAGTACGCTATGCGTAATTTTTATGATAGCAGAAATCGTAGGTAATCATCATGTAGATGTAAGAGCGAAATACTTGTACGATAAATATTCAAGAAAATTAGATAAAAGATGAAACTAATCATTATTTTTAAATGGAACGATCGCTCGGCTTTTCAGGCGGAGTATTATCGAATAGTTTGGCGATCGCAACAGATGCTGCGCATCTATTGACCGATTTTGCATCGTTTATGATCTCTTTATTCTCGATATGGGTAGCTAATAGACCGGCCACGAAAAAAATGCCTTTTGGATGGTATCGAGCGGAAGTAGGTGTAAAAGATTTGCTATTTCAAAATTGATTATTATTCCATTGTCTTCCATCGTTCTTTCGTTTCTTGCTAGCAAACGCATATACACGCACGTATGCACGTACGCACACCATCAATAATATGTTCATCGTTATTCGCAGGTGATAGGAGCCTTGACGTCGGTTTTACTAATATGGGTAGTTACTGGAATTCTTTTTTATCTGGCAGTCGAGAGAATAATTCACAAAAGTTTCCAACTGGATACCACCGTCATGTTGATTACCTCTGGCGTTGGCGTTGCGGTAAATCTAGTGTTAGTGATATATTATATTCAATTGAAACTATCGATCGTTCGAACTGACAAATTAAATCAATCGCAGTCACGATGTGACACATTTTGAGTAACATCGATACAATTTTTATATTGCAGAATGGGTTTATCGCTGCATGAGCACGGCCATAGTCACGGACACGGTTCAGACAAGCCAAATCGAAATATAGACAGCGAGAGACTCAATGAGGAAAATCTGTCCCACAACAGGAAAAATATCAACGTTCGAGCTGCTTTTATTCACGTTTTAGGGGACTTCATACAAAGTATAGGGGTTTTCGTTGCAGCATTGGTTATTTACTTCAAGGTAGAGCTATATATGCATATGTACGCAATAGTTTTTTTTCCAACAATTTCTCATGAACGCGAGATTAATACACACTGGTAACAATTACAGCCAAGCTGGAGCATAGTCGATCCAATTTGCACTTTCCTCTTTTCACTGTTGGTGATACTAACCACGGTTGCAATAATCAAAGACGTGATGAACGTTTTAATGGAAGGGATTCCAAAAGGATTTGAATATTCTCAAGTGGAGAGTACATTTATGCAAATCGAAGGTGTGATGAAGGTGCACAATCTTCGTATCTGGGCGCTTTCGCTGGATAAAACCGCGTTATCCGCGCATCTTGCAATAAGTAAGCGCATTCGACCTCTTGTTTCATTAGCAGTTTAAGTTTTTGTTTCAGTCTAAACAAATTGTTTTCTTTTTCATTTTTTCCAATGAAGAACCAGGTGCGAGTCCTCATAATATACTGCGTACTGCTACTAGAAATATTCATGATAAGTACAAATTTTTCGAAATGACGCTTCAAATAGAGGAATTTGATGAACGAATGGAATATTGTAAACAATGCAAGGCGTTATCGCAATAGTTGTAAATTTTTTGAGTTACGTATACTTTTGAGCTACCCTTCTGTCTTTATACACGTGAAGTTGGGATCATAAGAGATTCGGACGATTTGTAAATAGCTCAATTTATGAAAAACGGAAGCAATCTGTTATTTCAAGTATACATACTACCGCGATTAAAAAATCTATAGGGAAGATATTTCAACCTCGCAAAGGATGTCAATTACTTATAAATACTGTAATCGATACAACGATTTTTTCACCTAGTAGTGGAACAATTATTTACTGTCTCTCTCTCCCCCCCCTCTCACTCTCTATTTTCTTAATATACAAATTATGTTTATTTATTTTAAATGTGACTTTTAACGACGTAACCAATTTATGTAATCGTATAATCATGAAAGAGAATGTATTTACATTTAAACTCGCTTCGAAATCGCTAAGCAAAGAATAATCGTGTAAACATATGTTAATAAAACTGAAATGAGAGAGAAAAAAGAATAGATTAAAAGAAGAGATTTGTGTTTAATTTATTTTTATCCTGACATCGAATCGTTTTCAGATTGAAACATTTTGAACCAAACCGCCAAACATATCGATACATATCTTGTTTTTATTATCGAAGTTGATTACGCTATGCTTACAACTTCAGGATGTTATGCTTGTTTTGCGTTGTACGATCGTACAATCATACATAACCTTTTTAATCTTCGTTACGTATCAAAGACAGCTGTCAAAACGATAGTTATGTCGGAAGAAAATTTATCGAGTTCAGAAAATGACGGGAGAGATGCTGCAACGCTATCAGAATTATTCGACAAAGCGTTTGAGCTATTTAATAATATCAATAAAACAGACGAACCTACCAACAGTTCCAAAGTTCAGGTACTAATTGTCAACAATTATGTATAATTCTTTTTAGGATCTTCTCTTTGCTCCCCAAATTGCGTTTCTCCAGATTTTGATCGGAAATACAGTTGTTCATAAAAGTCCTGCACTCGAATTAAATATCACAAATCTTTAAATGTGCACAAACAGTTTATATTTTTCCTACGTACATACATAATACATGTTTTTTATTTCTTTTTGCTATATGCCAGTCTGATATCAAACGTACCATGAATATGTTAGAACAAGCTACGAGACTGGTTTCTATAGTCGATATGTTTAGCCAAAATGAAAGTTTCGAAGAAGTGGCTACAGAAAACATCAAATACTTTTTACTGCCAGCGTTCCTCGGTACACTCGCTACAAAAATTTGTAATGCAGATGATCGAATGCATATCGTTAACGTAGCTGAAATTTATTTCGTGGATTTTTTGAAACGCGTTAAGACTTATGGTTTGACCAACATCGAAGTGCCCGATATTAATCCGGAGCGTGAGAAGGAAAGCGTGTCCGAGAGAGTTCGAACGAATGCTGAATTAATTACCGAAATGGTAAGTCTATTCTAGGTTTACAGGTCTCTGAAGATCATTACTGTTAAAATATTCTTCATAACGATGCATCTACTACATGCGTATGTATTATATTTGTAGGTAAATCGACGAAACACGAAACTACAGAGATTCAAAGAGCAAAAGGAGTTGGAATCGCGTTTGGAAATTTTGAAGAAAAGTCTGTCCGATCCAAACATAGATGATGAGGTTAAAAGAGAATATTTTGTAATGCTTATCAAATTATACGTAAATTTGACAATAGAAGAACTGAACTCGTTAGCAGCCGAAAAGCCAATTTTGGAACATATGAAAAACGTGGGAAAATCTGGAACCATGTCCACCCAGATTTCGCAAAAACGTAAACCTGCTCCAAAACTGCAACCAATTATTATCACTCGTGATGAAGTAGAGAAAAAGGTGTTTGGTGTTGGTTATCCTAGTTTACCTGTTCTTACTGTTCAAGAATTTTATGATCAACGAGTGAAAGAGGGAGAGTAAGTAGAAAGTTGTACGGTTGTACGTCAATGCTTTTAACTAATTAAGATTTAACAAATATTTCAATGTATTTTTATCTTAGCTGGCCCGATCCTTCGCAACAGCATCAAACAAATTCAAAATGCTTGCAAGATTTAGTAAACAGACAAGGAATGGATAATGAAGAAGATGATATCAAAAAAGAGGACATGATCGAAGCTGATGATCCAGAAACCTTGAGACAATTACGTGCCATGGATGAATATAAAGATACACACAGAAGAGGATGGGGCAACCGTGCTAATAGGAGTTGAACATGAAAAAATTCTATTATATTATATATATGTATGTATACGTATATATGAGTACTCTAGTACATAAGATTTATATGTTCTTCTTTGATCTTCTATGTAACATCATATTGGTACCATTTGCATTAAGAGACGATAAAAATGGTATACTGTTTAAAGTAATATTACGATCCGTTACGTAATAATAATTTAAAATAAAAGAATTATGCGTTTTTAGAAAAATCGCTATTTTATTTTGCTTTTTCATTTTTCCATGTATCTTCGCTAGACATTCTGTTCTCTTTTTTTTTTTCTTAAACAAGAATCACACGCACCTCGTAGATACGATTCACGTCAATTTGCGATTGTCATAAACTAGTATTCTTTAACTAGTTGTAATTAAAAAGTCAATGTTACAGACAAGTAAGTTAATGGTTAATCGTGATTGGGAATTGGCAAGAGCGAAAGTAAGGTTTGAATGTTTGAAGCATTGACTAAGGACAGGATAGACGTGATAATATATGAGCGTGACATTATACATATATACTGGCATGGATACACACTCAAGTGACATGAAAATGGTAAGAGTATTTCGTATAATACTTGGTAGATAAAACAATTTCCTATTGAGATTCTATTTTTGTAATTGTATTCTCTAAAAATGTGAATTTGCATCAATGTCTAGAGTCTAATCGTGATTATTTATTTCTGCATTTACTAATTTACATCATGATGAGATTCATATTCTAATATTTTCGCAAAAACAACTACAAAGTAAATTTTATAGAATATCTTGCAGTTATATAGTAGAGTGTGCCAGCCTCTGTATGATTATCTTTTCCCAATAGTTATCAAAATAGTTTTTCTTGGAGATATCCCTTTCATTCATATATACATAATTACTTTTATGAAAATGCTTCTGTAGTATTATATCTGTAGTATTACTCTTCTTAATATACTATATATGTAAAGTTATTACGATTTAAGGATTCATGTAATGCCTTTAAAAGATAAGTCAGATAAAGACAATGACAATTTACTTCAATCCTCAGCTACAAATAAAGAAGATTTTCCTAGATAGAGATTTTTAGTCACCATATTTCTTAAAACTTGTAATCTCACTAGTATTGGTGATATTCTTTATGAACAAACATAAAAACTGTTTAAAACTTTAATCAAACATTAGAAATAAATTGCTTTTTCTATGTTCATTACAGAAAAGCGGTTTTGAGAGCAGAAACAACATCCAAGATACTACAAGCAGCCAGCAACAACAAACAAGCAATGATCTTCTTAGAAATCATTATATAATACAAATCAAAAATGAGATTGTTAATTGTAGAATAATTATACAAAATGTATTTAAAAAGAGTTTCAATAAATCAGAATAGTTTAACAGCATTTTACAATCTTGTTATTTATATTTTTCACTATCCGAAATCCCCAAAAAACAAAAATTTAAATTGGGAAATAATTAAGATCACCCAAGACGGTTCCGCAAAATTCCAGGAATATGATGTGCCAACTCCTATGCTGTCATGTTCTCCTGATACGTAATCTTCGAATACCTTGGTCCGAAGTCTCGAAAAATTTAAATTTCGGCAAATTTCTGGAATGTGACGTCATTTCCAAGAATCGCCAGAATTCCTTAGATATGATGTCACTTCAAAAAATCGTCGGATTCGTGCCACTTCCTGTGACGTCATGTTCTCCTAATACAAAATCGCAAAAGCGGTCCAACAATTTGATCGAAAATATCAACTTTGACGTATTCCTGGAATGAGACGTCATTTCCAATAACAGCGGGAATTTTAGAAAACAACCCATTCACCGCGAATTACGCGAACTTGATGGTGAACAAGGCTATTTTTCGAGATTCGAATTTTAGAGCTTTGTTTTAAAGTTCCGCCACCTTACTTCTCGTTAAAGGATTAGGATTGGCCATTCTACGATAGCTGGTCAGGCGATGAAATGATTGAACTGTTGATTAACTTTAATTAACGTTTACTGAAATAATTCAGTAATGTACAGTGTACAAATTATATAAATTGTATAAATTCTATCACGAATTTTAATATAGCTTAATAATAATATATATAGCTTAACTCTGTGCGTCTCACGATATTCCCAGCCATTAATAATTTATTCAATTCTACTTAAAAATAATTAATATGCGGAAAAATACAATAGTCTAAATGTATATACATAATGATGTAAGTCTTGCTATACTTTTATAATGAAATTCTTATAAATTACGTTTACAAATCCGTTTACAATCCGTGTTAAAGCTACATATGTGTATGTATAGATATTTACATAAGTGGGACGGAGGAAAAATGAATGTTGGATGGAGTGTAGCCTAGTATTAGACGCGTTGGATGGCTTGGCGTCGCCTAAGATTTATGTTGTATGCTAGATCGTCCAAGCAGAAATTCTGGAAGCCCAGATTCGTAACAATTGAATACTTATTTCTACTTAATTCGCATGCCAAAAATTTCGTATTTTAAAAGTTGTATTTGAAATTGTGTCTGGAAGAAAATTAAAAAACATCAACAAACCATTTCTTAGAACAGCCATGTTTGACTCAACAGTTCTTGCTAATGAAATTCGCACGTTGCAAAACCTTCTCGTCTAATATTCCTCGTATTGTTTATCTTTGCCGTACACTATCGCTGTCTTCGTTTAGCAATAGATATACATCTGTCCTTATTGAACAGTATCGCTTCCTTTGTCTAATATGTGTATATGTTCCTGTCCTTATCGCACAATTCTGCGCTCTTTGTCTACGAACAAACCATGTGCTGACATCTGTTGAAGGCGGAAGGAACAGCGACTTGGGGCATGTGAGGATAGATGGCATTAGGTGGTTTGTCCGTAGACGAAGAACGAAAGATTATGCGGCAAGGACGGACTATATGAACGGTCCTGGACAAAGAGGGCAGTAGTATGCAACAAGGACAGATGCGTATCTCGTGTTCAAAGAGAGCAAGCAGTAGTACGCGACATAGGCAAATATATAAATCAATTGTATCTTTTAAGCGTCTCCTTTCGCGATCTTATCATCCTAATTAGCCCCTGAGCTTTCGTCCTATACTCCCTTCAACCGTAAACGGCGTGAATGAAGTTTCGTGAACTTTTCTCAATAGACGATGATCGTTCAACAATTTCACACTTTCAATAACACCAAATAAACTTATTTTTTTATGAATATTATTAAAAAAAATTACAGTACTCTTATATTTAATTTATTATACTGTAAGACAAGCGAAGCTAATATTTCTTCTGTGTGTTACAGTGCAGCGATTTGCCACACTCTTTCGAATCGCCACTAAACGTCTGCTTTCGGCTAACTCCGTATGGTGTCGCCAATATTGCACGACGTTCTATTTCTGATTCGACGACAATTCTGATTCATCCATTGCCCGTTACGAGAAGGCAATTCGCTCGCGAATTTGGAAAGATTCTTCTTATACTTAATACTTCTTCCGATAGATCGGCATCTACAGTTTCTAGATTTTTACGAAGTCATTTCGGATTTTACGATGCGTAAATTGAATTTGAGATTTTAGTCTACTTCTGTATTCTAAGTTCCTTTTAGTTTCGACTAATAAACTGAGTTATTTCTGTAAGTAGTTATCATAAAAAGGGAAATATAGTGACTTTAATGAAATAAATGCATGCTTTGTATGACAGACGAACGGTTTAACGACAAAAACAATAACAAATATTGTATATAAGACTATAAACAGGTATATGGTAAAAATATTAGGATTATAAATATCTTAAGTTTGATGTCGTGAAGTAGAAGCGGATGAAAATGGAAGTAAAACTAAACGAACCGCATCGAATATTAGGTCTATCTTGTACTTAGTCAATGGTTTAAAGTATCGGAAAACCAGATGGCGTGAACGGTTAGATGCATGGGCGGCGCAGGTGTCAGCACGAAAACGGCAATGGTGTGGGTGTGAATCAGTGTGTAAGTATACGAATGGGAATCGTATGCGTCAGCAACAGGTTGTCAAGTTGCGAGAACACGTTTTCGCGTTTTCTATTTTCACAGTAAGTTTAATTCGGAAAAGCGGGAATTATGCGAAGGCGCGAAAATTTGTTGGTCAAAGTTTCGAGATAGACTCGTTATGTCGAGTTCGGAGTGACGAGTCGAGTACGATTTTATTAACGAGATGGTTGTGATTCAAAGGCATACACTGAATGTATTCGTTCTTGGAAGTAGCAAATAATCTCTTCGCGCATGAACTACTTATTTAGTCGTAAAAAAAAAAATTTCTTAGCGCGACAAAACGCTAGTGTGTTGTTTCTTCCTTTGTGTGCTTTCTTTCGAGGATTCGTGCAACCACGTCAACCACTGTCAATTTAGGCTTTGTTTATGGAATAAGATGATCGTGCAAGCAACGATAGGACATTCACGGATCGCATCTACTCAGAAATGTACGTATTTCATTCATAAGTCTCTTACTACGCGTACTTTCGCGCAAAACTTTCCACCATAGGAGAAAGGTTAGAGACAATAACATTTACATTTTTCGAAATCTTTGTCAATAGTTCCATTTTTCATGGAACATGCGTATGTTTGCGCTTCCCTTATCTGAATCTCGATAGACAAATACGTATACGTATACGTAAATATGCATAGCGTAAGAATCTATTTGAATTTTTGTTTATTCGTATTTCGTGCCATTTTCTTTCAACATGGATTGTTTGAAAGTGTCAGCGATACTTCCTCGAGGCAATGTGTATGTTAATTTGATTTGTGTCCTACTTTGAGCAGTAGATTATAAACTTCTTAAAGAAATGTCACGATCCGAACTGTCGTAAACGAAATTACGCATCTTATCGACGTATAAAGTTTTTGAACGATCGTCTTTACAAATTTATCGACGATTATGTCTATTACGATTCGAAACTTTGTAAATTATCGTACGATGGTCGAAGTCTGAACGTCTTCTTATTTTTGCAGACACCTGGGAGAACAATTTTTAAACAGCAGATTAATAAGAGTAGATATTCCTCAAAGGATACGTAACAAAACTTTAAAAACTATGGAGAGAGCACAGACAAGTACGTATATAGGGGGTGACAACCACCTTCTAGAGTATTGGGAGGAATATCAAAAAATGATGGAAGAAACCAAACTATTGGACGATTACCTCGAAGAGGAATATCCACGTAACTACGACGGTATGTAGTTTTCTATTACTGTTCATATTTATAATCGATAACAACAATCATCGTAACAAAGAGTCTAAATTGGCTTTCATAGACGGCGAAGAGGAAGCTGAATGGTTACGTACAGCTGGTTTAGGACAGTTGACGGAAGCATGGAAGGCTGGAAGAGAAGTGCTGCCAGACGAGTTGGGCGCAGCATTACGTCCGTTGTCGCGTGCACAAGCTGAAGCAGTGAGACGTCGCGTTAAGTCGCTCAATCATACGGTGAAACAGCGTTTTAATCAACGACAACGCGTTCGTAAACCGGATATCAGAGATGTCTTTAAAGATATAGAGGTGCGAATCGTAAAATGTATATCGTATAGTAATTTATAAATTGTACAAGGGAACAGCGAAAGATCAATTATATTTTTCTGAACGGTTCGTCGTTAGGCATCTAGTACTGGAACGAGATCGCGCAGTGCCACACCCGATTCTTTAGATTCCGTAACAGGTGTAACGCCAGAGAATGCTTCGCCTCCGTCACTGGCAACGGTTACCATCGACGATGCCCATCATACGAGGTAAGTCTTGTGCTAAGGTTGTGCTTTTCCATGCCCGTAGTCGCTCTTAATACACGTCTTAATCGTGCTTTACTTTTTAAGTACCGTTAACGTGCCAAACTTTGTGTCGGTTTTTCATCAATTACCAAACGATTGCAAATACAAAGAAACGGTACGTAGAACACCGAGCGCGCCATCGTCGGCGGTAGACACGGCGATAACATCGGGATCGGTGTTTCCTTTCGGACAGGTCTCCTCGAGTGGATGGGCCGGATACTCGTTACGAGGAGACGTTGCTAACGATTCAGGTATTTCACATTGCAACGGCACTCTTCCTGATTCTTTTTTACATAATCATAGAGTCACAAGGGCGCGTTATGTTCGTTTATAGAAGGAATCCAGCTAACAAGCTACCAGAGATTAGGAACGATACACGTGTCGAAACCCAGTATACAAAGACGAAGCGGAAGCGATCCTAGCGAAGTAGCAAATGCGACGGACTTAGGCGACGCTGTCGAGAACGCTCCAACGGACACTACGTTGAGGTGTGTTTCCAGGTTTTTAGGTCGAAAAATTTTAGTTGAAATATCGTATCGTGATTTGAATTACGAAATTGATTATGAAATTTTAGAAGAAATTCGGGGAATCACGCAACGGTAACCCGAAGTCATAGCAGTCTGTACGGATTAACGAGGCCAGTGGACGAACGTTTGATTACTCATCCGTTGAATCGAACATCCTCTCACGGTCACTTGAGTTTCGAAGAAATGTGTAGAACGAACGAAGTAAGCTCAGAAATCTGGAAGTCGGAAGCTCTCGCCTTGGCCGACGATGCGCAGAATCGGCTGGGAGTAGAGACGCTCACGCAGCGAGATTTGACCAGGTTACAACCATTACTGTGGCTTGAACTTACCGCGGTATTCGATAAATATAATCTACCATTGAAGAAGCGGAAACCGAATAAGCGTCGGACGAAAGGTTCGCATCGATGCTAGTAAACTTCTTAACCAAAAAGTAATACTCGATGTTATAATTACTGAACACCGTTATATTCGTAGCTGGAAACTTGTTCGGGGTTTCGTTGTCGACTCTTTTACTTCGGGACAGTCAATTATCGTCCGAGGAGAGTAATATTCCACTGGTATTTCAAAAGGTTCTTAACGAATTGACAAGACGAGGCATAAAAGAGGAAGGTATTCTTCGCGTTGGCGGACACAAGCAAAAAGTACATTTTCGACAAATCGAAATTATCAACGAAGATCGATATGCTAAATACATACGTATGGAATAAATGACACTATCGTTGTTTCGTTCAGGTCGAATCGATGTGCAGACAGTTGGAAATGGATTTTTATTGCAAGCCGAAAGAAATGGACAAGTTGTTTAAGTGCATGTCGTGCCACGATTTGTCGGCAGTTTTGAAAAAGTTGTTGCGTGACCTGCCACAACCGCTGCTTACCGTAGAGCTTATCGACGCTTTCTACCAAAGTCACGGTAAGTTACGAACGTGTTAAGCTCAAGATGTTCTCTACTTTCGGTCGCGCTATCGTTTCATTCGATGCGCTAGATTTCGAAGAACGTACCTCACGCACTTCGACGCGTCGGTTTCTCTTTTTCGCGATATATTTTACTCAATACAAGTTTTTGCTTTTATTCTCGTATGCGCAGGAGCGAAGGATCACCAGGAGTTGTCGCACGCATTGAACTTGCTCGTACTATTGCTGCCAATAGAGAACCGGTGTACTCTGAAGGCGTTGGTTAAATTTTTCGAATTGATCGTGGAGAATCAAGCGTCGAATAAAATGTCGATCCACAACGTAGCGATGATAGTGGCACCGTCTTTGTTTCCACCGCGATACATTCATCCGCGTGATCGTACCGATTTGACCGCTCAGCTTAACATGGCTGCCGTATGCTGTCAGGTAACGGAAGTTCTTCTCGTTAACGGGAAAAAACTGTGGTACGTACCGAACGAGCTTTTGAATCAGTTACACAGACATTCCGAGGAGGAAAGGTATCGAAAGTATAGAAAAAAGTTTTATTGACGTTTGTAAGATTCGAAGGAGGGGGAGGGGGAAAAAAGAGGATAAGATAACAAAAGAGCGGGCTTGTCCGTTTCGCTTTAATAAGTTAATCGACGGATGAATGATTTCTGAGAGGTCATTGCCGGCAGTTTGGTTGATCGCGTTAGAACTCTTAGAGCCGAGCGACGCGACCCTCGGCCCATAATGCCATCGCGATGGCACGTAATTACATAGTTTGCTAGTCGGCGATCAACTTTGAACGCGATGATAATTCGCGACTGATCGTTCGTTCGAGATGCGATTAGCTTTATCGATTTTCAAGCGCTTAAACGTGCAATAGAAAGAGATTCTGTAGGACATCTTTGGAAATGTTTGCGTCGGCGAGAATAACGGGTAACGTTCGTAAGGCGAAGATACAATTGGGTAAGAGAAGAGCTCGTTGCCGCGATAAAGTTTCGTCTCCGATCAATCGATCGTACGGCACTTGGAAGTTGAAAGTGCCTGCGTGTTGGAGAAGCCGAGTTACTCGCTCTGGTGCTACGTTAAACGGAAATACGAGTCGAAACGCGAATTGGGACGAAGCTACGAATAATTAACAAATTTACGGATTTATACGTCGTGCAACAGCGGCGTGACTTTAAAAAAATATGCGTTGTACCGTGTGTGAGTATCGTAATTTATTACTAACGATAGCGTGCGTGCGCGTTCGTGTGTGCCTGTGAAGATTTTGAAATTTATAGCACAGCTATGTGGTAATATCTAGTTTATTTTCTAACCGCATCCTCTCGTCATCTTTCCTTTTTACTTAGAAACGCGTATCGATAATTTATCGTTACTCGTTTCGTAATATCGCTCGAAGCGAATGAACGAAACGAGAGGGAAGCGCGCGACGAATCGTCGCAGATTTTCGCCGAACGTTGACGCGTTGATCGTTTCGCGAACTCTGCCTTTCTTCCATCCTCTTTGACGCGCCATATTACTGTAAGCGATTGTACATATTACTCGACGTAAGATCGTTACATTTGTGTCAATAAAGTGCCAAAGAAAATAAATGCCGATCGCAATTCTTTCATCCAGTGTTGGTTCCTTGTTGCATCTCCGTGACGAATTTTCGCGTGGTAAACGCTTTTTACGCAGTGGCTTGAGAAGGATGGGGAAAAGTGGGGAAAAAGGGAAGGGAAAGAAAAGGGAAGGAGAAAACGGAGGGAAATAGGAGATTACGTTGCGGCGCGGTGACTAGAGATTCTTTCGGGAGGCAGGAAGATACACGAACACGATGGAACGAACGATCGAGTCAGCGCACAGACGCGATCACTTTTTCGAGGTCGACGTCACCGATAATAGGCGCGAAAAGATCGTTGGCTAGTTCCCGGGGGCAGGATCCCGTCAAGATGGGAAGGACGAGCATAAGTTTGGCCATCCTGGCCGACGATTCGGTCCTACCAGCAAGATGTCGAACCAGAGCGTCCACTGCGGTGTCCGTTGCTCGCGACGTCAAACGTATGCCGTCCGCCGTCTCGGCGATCTCTGAATTTCCAGGGGGAAAAGAAAAGAAGCTTTAGAAAATGGGAGAGAACACTGTCGTCGGCGCAGAACGTTGGAAAATATGGTGCTCGTAGTTGGCGAAGATCGTAGACGCGCGGGGTGCGCGCGTATCGCGCGTAAAAATAATTGATTACCGGGTCGACAGAGGATCAAGGTTTCCAGAATCGAGAGCTCGACTCGATCGGGACGCAAATCAGAGATGGTGGCTCTCGCCGCGGATACAACGCGATGGCGATGGTGTTCGGTGTTGTCACCACCGTGTCTGTCAGCCGAGTGGGTCGTTTTCGGAAAATTAGTCAAATCGACCGGCCAGATCGCAGCTCGCAGAACGAACGCCGCTGCCCATCCTCTTCGAAGAATCTTATTCTGCTCGTCGAAAGCGAGCATCGAGAACTCTCGATGCTGGCGAGCGGCTCGCACGGTCGCGAAGAATATCCGTGCCGCGACTTCGTATCGTATCGTGTCTCCTGGAAGCAATTGCGCCTCGTTAGCATCGCGCGTCCCCCTCGTACGATACTATCGTCTTGCTCGTTTTACTCTTTCGTTTTGTTTCTACCGTTTCTACCATGCGACCGTTCTACCTTGCGATTTCGCTTACCAGCGACAAGAATCGTAGGCACTCGAGGGGAATAGAGGATCCGTCTCATCGACGAGAAAGACAGTCCGTTGTCGACGTTAACGTCGGTCGCGTGATATCGCATCGTCGGGTTTGCAGCGACGGCCGCCTCCTTTGCGATTAGAATCGGTGATACGATTCCTGGGTCCAAAGAAGATGAGAGGGATACCAACGGCGGTGGCGGTGGCGGTGGCGGTGGCGGTGGCGGCGGCGGCGGCGGCGGCAACGATGCGCGAGAGAAATGACGCGCGACGGATGCGATCTTGTTTCGAACGCGCGGTCCTCTCTCTTCCTGAACGGCTGGACAAAAGACAAAAACGACGAGCTACCGTCTGGCGTTCTCTTTGTCCAAGGATCGACTGTTTATACGATATTATCGAAGAGCGCGCGCGCGCGCGATACAATCGCGGTAAAAATAATGGTCGCGTCGCGTCGACACGTCGAGAAGAGGCTCGCGACACGCGCTTTGTTTGCATCTCGTTTCGCTGGCCCCGTACGTCGTCGTACAACGGCCGGCGTACTTGCGTTCGCGATCGAAGTCGATTCGATTATGCTTACCTGCCGTGTTCATGCCAACGGTAAAGCACTTGTTCAGGCGGCAATACGGACACCAATTGCGTCTCGCTTTGTCGACGAAGCACGCTCCGGTTCCGGCTGAAAAGAAAAAGGGGCGGAATCGCGAGATCTCGTTTCCGTGATCAGCTGGAATTTCGAACGATAGGAAAGGAGGAGAAATCTCGCGAACCTATGCAGGTGAATAGGGCGCCGCGACGCACCGACCGCTTGAAGAAACACGAACAACCGTCGCAACAGTAAACCCCGTAATGTTTCCCGTAAGATCGGTCGCCGCAAACCTTGCAAGCAACCGGCGTCGGCAGCGTTCTTCCTGTGATCCGCGATGATAATAAGTCGAATTAGTCGATCTTCTCGATCGGCGAATCGTATGTCAAGCACTTACCCATCCTACTCCCGCGGAGAATCGCGGACAGCGCTGAATATTCGGAAACGAAGAGAAAAGCAGAGACGCGGGAAGAAGAATCGGAGTGCTCGGGGTTCGTCCAGGAGGACGTCGAGGGTTGGACTGATGGCGCACACAGTGCGACGAGACCACGAGAGATCGAGAGAGTACGAGGGGAGCGCGAACGTCAGCCCGGTCGTCAGACCGCGAAAAGACAATATTTACCGAGCATCGTGGAGAAATCCATGTTGGCGACAGGTTCGAGAGCGGGAGGTAGCGCGACGCTTTGGAGGACGACGCGTCTCTCCCTCGACAAACGACAAGACGAGATCGAAAGCTATTCTCTTTATTGCGCGTCGGAAAACTAATCATACAGGAACTGTACAAAAAAGCTGACATTTCTTCGAAGCGGATAGGTCGTTCGCGCGCCTTGGATTCGCCGCGCTCCATGCGCTCTATCGGTCGACCAAATCGTCGACACGCCTCTAAAACTAGTCTACCGTAGAAATCTAGCTTACGGATCGATCCGCGATTTTTATTTACAATCGAGTACCTTTCGTTGGCGAGTACATGTATGCCGTTCGACGAACGTAAGCGTCAAACGTGTCAAGACGACCGTGTCACGACGCCGAAATCGATGAAAGTCGGTCGATAGCACCTAGTAGCGTGGTCGCGACGACGTTTCCTTTTTCTCTTTTCGAGGGACGAAGACGACGAGAAAACTAAATATACGGCGGCGAATCGTCGACGAACGATCGACGAAAGCATAAACCTCGCTTATCCATTCCGCTGGTTCGCTTATCGGTCGTACGTACGGTCCGTTACGTACGCGGCGACGTAATAACGACGAACGACAACGGACAAACGAGAAACGAAAAACGAAATGCGACGAAACGAGCAACACACGACGACGACGACGACGACGACGACGACGACGACGAATAACGACGAACGAACGCGCTCGTCGTCCGTTTCGCGTCGCCGGTTGTGGCGCATCGCGGAAATCGTTCCGTCGATTCTTCGACGTTGAGATCAAATTACGTGGAGGCTAACAACTTGGCAGCCGCGGTAACGTGATGTTGATGATGATAGGGCGCTTCCTGGCTCCCGTAGTACGTTTGCTGTTGATGCTCGCTGGTCGCCACCCCCAGTTGATGAGGATGCTGGTAATACGAGGAGTACGGCTGACCGACAATGCCGTCGCAGCTTCGCGGTTCGGTTTTCACGGTAGCTACGCTTCCGGTCGCCAATAGAGACGTATGCCCGAGATAGACCGGCCTGTCCGACGAACTGGACGCGCCACCGGCGGTCGACTTGGACACCTCGATTTGATGCTGCTGCTGCTGTTGTTGCTGTTGTTGTTGCTGTTGCTGCTGCTGTTGCTGCTGCTGCTGCTGCTGCTGCTGTTGACTACCCTTCAATTCTGTGGATGGCAGAATGATCGCCGTGTGGAAAACGAACGAATGGCGGAAAGGATCGCGAGGAGAGTGGATTCCGTGCTTACCCGTGGACGGAGAAGAAGCGGCCGAGACGGCGGTGGTTTCGTGATCCACCGTGGACGATCTGGCGTTCGACTCGGGCGTCTTCTTCGGTTTTCGTTTTCGCGTCTGAATACCGTCTTTTCGCATCGCGAGAGGCCTGTTGACGCCGTGCAGCTTAAAGTAGAGACCGCAAGCGTTGCAAACAGGTTCGCCTTCGTTGTTGCGCCTCCAGAGAGTGGTGGTGCGGGTACCGCAATTCGTGCAGCACAGACCCAAACGCCTGGTTGCTGTCTGAAATCAGCGAGCGACATCCGCACGGGTTCGTAGTTCGTAGACGACCCGCGACTAAAACGCGATCCACGAAACGACAGGGTCGCTTTCCATCATCGACTTACCAGCCGTTTGGACGGCTTTATCAGCGGTCTGTTCATTCCGTTCATCTTGTGATAGAGTCCGCACGCGTTGCACAGATAATGCCCGGTGCCGTCCCTCCTCCAAAGAGGCGTCGATATAGCTCCGCAGTTAACGCACTCGCGACCCTCGCCGAATTGAAAATCCATCGCGGTGTCTGAAACAATCGAGGAACGCCGGTTTTTCGCAGATGGGTGAACGCGCGCGGCTTTCTCCCCCTCGGCCCAGGAGGTCGTCGACGTTGCCGAAATCGTGCCGAGATATTGCCCGACCACTTTTACACGCGCATTTATCGGACGCGGTAGAGGCGGGGCGCGACGCCGCGCCGCCGTCGAGTAGCCGAAAAAACGATATACGTATGTAAGTATGCGAGTACTGGCGCGGAAGAGGAACACGCCACGCACCGTGTGCACCGGCGGTGGAACACTCGACCGCGAGAATTCGTTTGAAAGAAGCCGCTATCGCTCGTTCGACGCAGATGGCCCACCACCGGCATCACCACCGACGTCGTCGCTGCCGTCGCAGTCGTTGCCGTCGTCGTCGTCGATGCGTGGCGGTGCGCGTTCATCGACCAGGAGAGAGAAGCTTTTTTCCTCTTATCGAGCACGCATCCGTCGCGTCGCACTCCGCCGCTTTTCCTTCGCTCGATCCGCATCGTCTGGTTAACGTCCAGCGTCTCCTGGCCTTTATTGGCGATCTGTCGCTTCGGATCGGCGGCATGCGACGACGAGGGAACCGAGGATCGCGAACGTTCGACGAAAGGCCGGATGATGGAGTAATCGATGGGGTGAAATGATACGAACCGTAAGGGGAGGCCCGTTGAAATCCAGCTCCATCGTAGGCTCGCCAGGAGGACATCATGGCGACGTTTTGGGCGTAAAAGGGGGCGGCCGCGGCGAGGCTCGAGTGAGGGTGTCCGGTGTGCGGATGGGCCGCGTGCGGATGCGGATGAGGGTGCGCGTGGCCGGAATGCGGACCCATGGCGGCGGCGGCCGCCGCAGCCGCGGCCGCGGATCCGCTCGCGTGGCCAGCGAGCGCGTGGTGCGCGGCGTACGTCTCCACGCCATGCTGCCACGAGGCCGCGGTCTTCTCCCTTTCGTGTCCAAGGAAATGTCGTTGTTCGTTAGCCAGGGTAGGTAGAAATCGGACGACGGCGAGATCGGTCGCCGGCGGGCACTTACCAAGCTGGCGAGCCAGAACCGGGGAACGAGTGATACTGAGCCGCCGCCGCAGCGGCTGCCGCGGCCGTCGCCGCCGACGGGATCGTCGGCCTCGAAGATGGCACGTAGACGGGCGCCTGAAGCTGCTGGCCGTGTTGCTGTTGCTGCTGTTGCTGTTGTTGAGACTGCTGTTGGTAGTCGGAGCTCGCGCCGTAACCGCTGCTTCCGCCCCCGTGGAACATCCTCCCCGAGAGCTAACACCACGGCATCTGTTCGACAGAAGAAAGCCTGACGATTACTCGGTAGGTCGGTGGAACGATTCGTGGCGCGCACGATCCGGCACCCCGAGCGGAGCGACTAGCACGAAAAAACGGAGGGGGTTCGCCATAGTGGCGGCCACGGAGAGAGATCGCGCGACTCGATCGACGAAGGTTCGTTCGTTCGTTCGTTCGTTCGTTCGTTCGTTCGTTCGTTCGTTCGCTAGTTCGTTCGTCCGGGTGGGACGACCGGTAGGCCGCAGGGCGCGGCAGGGATCCGAGGGGTTAAGGGCAGAGGGGTGGAAGAGCCGGGGGACGTCTCGGGGGCGGGAAGGACAGAGGGTGCGAGAAGGAGGCGCGCGCGCGCGCGAGGAAGGCAGCCGCGAACCTAGGAGCCCTCGCCGACGAACGGACCCGTGTGCGTGACCGTGTGCAGAGAGCAAGAGAAACGCCGCGAAACACAGACGAAGGGGGATGGAGATGCAGAGCGAGACGGAGAGCGGCGCGCAGCCGCGTCTCCACCTTCGAGGCGCGACTCCGCTCCGACCGTAGAATCGGAGATACGGGATAGCGGCCATCGCGGCCACGAATAAGATCCGTGTAGGCGGGACCAAAGCTCCGCCGCTTTCGCGCGTACGCGATTCCGCGAACGCGTTCTCGTCTCCGCGAACTGACTCGCCATCTCACGCTCCAAACTGTTTCTCCGTTTTTTCCATTCTTTCGTTTTCCTGTTTTTACGCGCTTCTTTCCCTCCCGACTCTGTCCGAACCGAAGGGACGACTCGGACTGGCGAGCGTGATACGATCGGATCGCGTCGAGTCAACCACCGATCTGAATCGCTCACGAGCGATTCAACGAGAGCGTTCGCGGTAGACGGTCGAGTCGAACGAAAATCCGTCGGCCAGACACGACGAGATCGCACCGCGTACCGTGATCGCCAGTCCGATTCCACCTTTTTACTCCCTAGAGCTTCACCCCGTCTCTCTCGTCTCGTCTGCTTTTCGTTTTGCGATATTCCAGCCGTCCCAGAAAACGCGCACGTCGACGAAACCGAGGAAAAGCCGAGCCGTCGGTTCGTACCGACGTTGCGGATCGTGGGGATTTACGAGCGTCGCTTATCGGTCGCGAAATGTTTATTCCGGTTTATCGACAGCGCGACCCATCACCGATAAGTATCGCGCTTTGGTCGCTTCGACGAGGCGAGTTACGCGCGCGCGGATCCCGTTTTTCGAGAGAATTTTAGCGCGCGAGGGACGCGAGCGTGCGTTATCGTTCCCGTGGATTTTCCGGGCGCGGGCCCGTCCGATGCGACGGGAAGCCTTCGCGGCGCGAAGGGCTTTAACGAGAACCGGTTAGAAGTCTAATCGTGTTTCGACGGCGGAGCGGCGGTGGAGCGGCGCCGGAACGAGCAGGCATCTGGCGCCAGGCCGAACTTTGCGTTTTCAAGGCGAAAGGGACCGCGCGAGATCTCGAGGAGGAACGACCACGAGCTACCGAGACTATCGCGCGGTCGCGCGTCCGAACGATAGACACGGATCCGCGCGTCCTCGAGCGAGTCGTTAAAAGGAGCGTGAAAGACTGGAGCGACGGTTCGGATGACCGGCCCCGAACCTCGACTCGCCGATACCGCGCGACACGCTAATGGGAATAACGTTCTTCGTCCACCTTTTCGGTTTTTTCCTTTCCTTTTCCTCCTTTTCTTTTTTTTTTTTTTGTTTCGTTCCAGCCGGGCCGCGCGACTCGTCGTCTCGTCTCGGCTCGACTCAGCTCCACTCGGCTCGAGCTCGATTCCCCCCGTCCAAGCCCTTCCTCCCCTCGCCGCGTCTCCGTTTCTCTGGCGGCAGCCATCGAACGAGAGACGAGAGACGAGAGACGACGAACGAAACGAAAGTACACGTATCGATTCTCTACGAGCCCGATTAATCGCTTCGAACGCCTACCGGTTCTCTCTTTCTGGACCTGACTCGAACGAGAGCCATCGTTCCGCCTCTCACGAAATCAACGCGGGCCGAAAAACGTTGAAACGTTTTCTCGCTCTCGGAGACGAAAGCCGGCAGCCGAACGGAGCCGAGCCGATTCGATACGCGAAAAGGTAACTCTCACGGGACGAGTGTCGGACGAGTTCGAATCGAGAAGCAAAGTCAAAGTCCGATCCGTCGCTAAGTGTCGCCGGATGGGCCGATCGTTTGGTGCCAAGGCGCCACGGCGCCGACCGCGTAGAAGGGTTTCCTTGTAACCACGTCGTAGCAACGCGACTCACACTCTCGCACGCTTCTGTCTCGCCGCGCCGTTCGTCGTCTCCTTCCATCCATTCGTCGTCGGCTACTTTGTCCTTCCGATTCCGATTCGCGGCAACGCTTCTCGCACGATCAGGCTCGCGTTACCTTTCATTCGCATACTATTTCCGCGATTTCTCTCTCTCTCTCTCTCTCTCTGTCCCTCTCTTACGATCTACGTAGATACGAACGATACCCAGATATCCAACGGCGAGCGCATCTAAACGCCGGGAAGCGTGTTAAAATTCTTTCCTCCTGTCTTCGGCGATCTCCTATCTTTAAGAACTAAAAGCGAAACGATGGAAGAATGGGACGGGGAACGGAAGAGACGGCGCTCCGGTGTGAACGCCCCTTTCCGTAACCCGATACCGAAGATGCAAACGAGAGATAAGATTCCTCGGAAATTGCGCACCGGTCCAGTTTCGGCACGCGCCTCTCACAGCCTGCCCGCCCTCCCTGCCGCATGGCATTTCATTGACAGGCACGCGAGCTTCGCAGCGTTCCGGAATTTCTACGAGATTCGCTACTACGTTTCCGTCCGTCGCTCCTCGTCTGTCGCTCGCTTCGTCCACATCTTTCCCTTCCTTTCTCGTTTTCGTGCCAAGTCGCCGACATAGAACCGAGTAGGTCCGCGCTGGGAACTCTTTTACCGTTGCTCGGATCTATAACTTCGAGCCGAACTCGGGTACTCGGATAGCCGCTCGATCGAGATACGAGTATCCGATCCATGGCCGAGTATCCGGACCACGTTCGCGCGATTTAGATTCCCAGTATAGTCGTCTTTCTTTCAGGAATCCGCTTACTGGTCAACGAGATTCCGCTGTATCGATGGATTCGATCGGAGTTCGTCTCTCCGGTCCGCGTTCGGACGCACGCGCGAGGAAAGCTTCGTACGTACTTGAGTAATCGTGAGAAAAAGAGGGGAATCCGGATACTCGAGTACCGGTACTCGTATCCGATTCTTGAACGAGAGTTCGGGCATTAACGAGTACCGCGAGTCCTCGGATACCCGGCTAAGAGCTCTAATTCACGTAGCTACCTACACGGCCGGGTGGATCGCACACGGTTTCGCCGCGTCGGCCGTTGGCATAAATCCTTGACGAATTTCATTTACTCGCGCTTGTGCCTCGACGAGCGTGACGCCAAACCGGGCCGCGTGAACAGCGCGAACGGAAAAAGATAGGTCGAAAAAGGAGCGAGTTGGAAGGAGGAAGAAAGAGGGAAAGAGCGTGCATGTGGCTGTGCCTGTGTGCGCGCGCGAGTGGGAACGGCTGGTGAGACAAACGGGGCTATGGGGGAACCGAGGAAAGAGCAGAGAAAGGAGGACGGATTCGTTACCTGAGCTGCGAGAATTTCTGCTACTCGTCGCATCATCGTCGTCGCCGTCTTACGGAAAAATTCGCCACGCGTACACCGCGGAGAAATCGACGTAAAACTCGATACGCGGCAACCAACGCGGTGACTACGACCGCGGATAACTCTTGATTTCTATATCCGGCGACCGAGTGCGAGTACCGTTGCGAGCTCGAACGAATCCGCCGATAAACAAACGCGTTAAGAGAAATGTCAGCAACGCCGGCCGGTCGGTCGACCGACCGAACGAACCGAAAGATAGGTGCATCCGGGGCACGGACGTACGCGCCAACCATCCAGCCGACTCGCCGAAGCTGGGTCGTTGCGACGACCTATTTTTCCACCACCGTTTCACCGTTCGCGATAAAAACTCGAGCGGAGAAGACGACTTCCGAACGCTAGGTTCGCGCGGCCATATTCCCGATAAGCGAGCCGAGGGGGGCCGTAGAAAATTCCTCGAATAGTTTCCGAGCGTTTCCGAACGTGACCGGTTCGAACATCGGCCGTCGCTTCCATCGCGAACATCGATTCCTCCCGATCGTCCATCGAGTACCGACTCTGCCGTCTCTTACGAAGAAACGCGTCGATCGCGATCGACGATCGAAGAATCGAGGCTGAGGACGAAGAACGATTCGCCACGCCGATCCGATCCACCCGACTTTCCACGTTCCCGTTGACGCGTCGATAATCCGCTCGCCAAAGCATAGATCGATCATAGCGTATTTACTCGACGTTTTCTTCGAACAGGCGTATCGCGAGCAGAATTCTGGACGCACGAGAACATTGCGCGTCATCCTTTTATAGCCCATTTCCGATTAATCGCCATCGAAGAACGACGAACAACGGTATGTTCGTTTGGGCAACGCGGTTCTTACCAAGCAACGTGCACCTTTAAGAAAATTCCGATCTCGACTCGGCAGCATTAGAAAATAGAAGAAAGCTTCGAGCCATGGCTATTTGTACGTAAATTGTTCAACGATCTCGTAGACTGCTCCCATATCGCGCAGAGTTTCGAAGCGATCGTTCCAACGAGAAATCTTCTATGTT
Source organism: Bombus breviceps (assembly GCA_014825925.1). Classification (NCBI taxonomy): domain Eukaryota; kingdom Metazoa; phylum Arthropoda; class Insecta; order Hymenoptera; family Apidae; genus Bombus; species Bombus breviceps. The sequence goes on along the minus strand of CM026188.1, from coordinate 2,052,297 downwards.
CAACCGCGTAACGCCGATTGCCAGCTTGCTCACCGCGCAGGCATAAATCGTATCGCCATTAATATTTATAATGTACTCTATGCGATCCATAAATCCCTCGAATTTTTTTCCGCTATCAGAAACTCATTATATCGTATCTCGTTGTAGCTTTAATCGTGAGCTCAACGTTTACTTTTATACGTAAATACGTGTATTAACTTTATATATCTACACCGACGTGTTATTTTAAAACCACGTTACACTCGAGCAGCATCGTTTGTTGTTCGAGGAAGATTCACAGTGGCGAGTATCGCGATGTCTCATCGCTATTTATCCAAGGAACATGCGACGACGGTCACCGGGTTAACTCGGTGTACGGTGACTTGCGAGAGGCCCTCGACTCGATAAATCGCGTTGTTCTAATTCGCGAGGTTAGCCGCGCAAGCGTCATTGCCTGGACGCAGCCGCTGGCCACCTCCGAAATCGTCACCTCGTCGCGAAATTCCGACCATCGTCTTTCTGAATCGCCCAAGGTTCGCTTCGGTTGTTCCCGCAGGATCTCGTCTCATCTCTCTCATCCTCTTTATCAACGACGCGTGAAAATTTTTCCGACATAGCAGATTTTTATTCACCGCCGACGACTCAAAAGTTTCTAACAGGGTGGAATCCTTAAACGTTGGCTGATACACGTTCGAAGCAATCTGTTTCGACTTCATGAATGGAGTGTTGAAAACACGTTGCCGTTTTAATATCTCGAAACGTCATGTTACGCGTTTCACGCGGAAAAAAAGCGGTACTTGATTTCATCTACTTCGTATAAACGATACACCAGTGGATAAACGAGAAACAACAACCGATTTAGGCATTGCGCTCTCCTTCTCGTTATCTTCTGCTGGCTATACTACATATTTATTATTTTACATCAATAATCTGACCAGTGAATCTGAATGCTAATAACGCATTACTGCTATACGCTGGCGACCTTACGCCGTATCTAAAAGTCGATTCAGTCGGACGTTCGCTTAACTCGCAACCCGATCGAACTGTATTAGCGAACTGGTGTTCTCTAAACGATCTAAAACTAAATATACCGCGTTTATAATGCCATATAACGCGCTATCGACAACGTCCCTTTTTCGATTATATCGGAGAAGCTTGTGATCTAGCGGTCACGCGTAAATTCGCGACACTGTTCGCATCGGCATATTGGTCGCACGATTAACAAGGCGTACGAGTGTCCCAGCTTTGTGAAACTCGTTTCACGCTCTATCTTTCACAGGCCAAAAGCTTTACGAACGCTACGTATACGAATAGTTAGGCCTACGTTAGAGCACGCATGCCACGATCTGGACCGCCCACCAAGATAAATATACATACAAACAAATTGAGTCGGTGCGACGCAAGTTTCTTGGACTTTTCGTCGTTTAAGATGGAAATTCCTATGTTAAAAAACGACCATAGTTACCGGCTTATTGAAAACTCTCTTCACCTACGTTCTCCGCAACAACGAACACGCATCAACGACATTATCATCTTTCCGTTTATACTTTTCAACGAAAAAATTAAGTGTCTGTATGTACCGCGTTTAATACGACCCGACGGCCCTCCCACGTCTCTCCTCTCCTCTCCATTTTTTCCCCTCAAAATCGCTAATTGAACTTGCACCGATCCTCTCCACAGAACGCGACTTTTTCATCTGGATCCGTCGAACCATCGAAACTTCCGTTCCGTGTACCCGTCGTTGACTGTAACTCGTACTAACCGCTGCGCTTAGTTCACATGTTTTTACATATTTCTTCTAACAACGCGATAACGTCGTTCGTACGGATGATACGAGAAACGACGCTGTAAAAATCACTGGATCCCATCGTCGGACACGTCACGGATTTTAAAAATGCTCCCGCCTTTGAAATACTGCACTTCTTTCTAGCTGTAACACGTCTCGAATATACATCTCAAGTACGTAATCCGACGCAACCGAATCGCGTGAAATCGCTCGCGAATACGAGCAATACGAATTTCTAAGATACCGTCGCTTTCAAGATCAACGAACCGATATAATGGAAAGCTCGCCGTAACTACGAAAATATTCTTAAAACTTTGAACACGTTCACTTCGCACAGCGTAGAACCATAGAGCACACGACCTTAAAATCCTCGCTCGGTTTGTCGACCTGTCCAGAAATTCTTGCACATTTCAAATCACGCTTCTATGATATCCACTGGAGGAAGGCGATTTCTTCGGATCGCTCTGGACTGGCCTGGTTTAAGCAACATCGACTTTGCTCAACCGCCTGTGGCATCAGCGAAATCACCGATTTTTTCCGTAAGGATCTGTAATCTCCTTCGAATCTTTCTTGTTAACTCGTACGAGACTGAAAAAATCACAACATAGAGTCACTTTTGCCCTTCGGTTCATTCGGCAGTCTTGTACGCGGCGACAAAGGGCGCAATGCCCGTTAGATAAATAAATAGATAAGGAAATCGTTGCTACTTCAACGGCACGCCTCTGAGTCTAAATATTTTCATTTCGACTGGCGAAATCGAATTTGCTCCCTGGCCAACGATCGTCGCTGATGCGTCGATGAAGCGACCAATCTACGAGGACGTTGTCTTCCACGTTTATCGTTTAGCTGTGTCTTTCCATCTGTAACGCGCAAAATTTATATCCTTCGCTGTCCTTCCCCTCCCCTCCCCCCTTGTTTCCCGTTTTCCTAAGTCTCCGGTAACTATCTGTCGTTGTAAATGCATTTATCCTAGCGGCCTCGTCGGCGTATAAACAAATAGACAAAGATAAAGGCCGATTTTTCAGCCGTCGCTCGTACATCGACCGATAGATCGATCGGTTGAAATCGAAGAATAACTACGGCGTAATTTTTCCGCGTAACTCGTCGTCGTAACGGCGGTGCACGCGATGGCGAAAGCAAAGAGACCGCGTTTCGCGTGTTGCAACGAGCAAGGGGTTGAAAGACGGACGGCAGAGGTAACGTGATTTCCAGTAGGCGCAAGTCGCGACGCAGAGATATCGTACAGTGAGTCGAAAAATTGATCGCATGCCAAACCGCCTCTCATTTGCTAATGCGTTACGGGTACAGTTCAAGGGATGGTGTTGGAAAAACGACGGTAATACGATCTGTCGTGTGTCGGCCTTCGCTGCGGTTTCCTTTCGCGTTGGTAATCGACCAAGTTCGACCCTTCACGCGAAAAGCGGAACGAACGATTGCATCGATAATTGCGAGTCTTCGTATTCTCAGTTAGTTTGTTCCTTCGTGAAGATAATTTCGACCGATCTTTTGAATCAACGTGATTCGCTAGCCATGGAAGCGGAATGAATTGGCGTGAACGTTTCTTCTAGTAACGAAAGGGCGCGTTTAAGCGGATGCGTGTATCGCTTCTCGGAAAAAAAAAAGCTAGCAATTTAAAGCGACCGTGGCAACCGGTATAACCGTCGCCTCCGAGTTTCCACGCGTTCCAAGTAAACGAGATCGCGATCGCGCTCGCATACGAAATATCGAGGCGAGCCCGTAAATATCAGAAGCGACGACCGTACACCCGCGTTTCCATGCGTCTACACGACCGTGCGCGCGCAAATCCAAAGAACGAAGCTCTTCCGTTCGCTGGCGGTGGAACGCGGCGACTCGACTCCACTCCACTCTGCTCCACTCGACTCGATTAGAATCCGAATCGAGTTTCGGTTCTCTTCTCTCTCTCTCTCTCTCTCTCTCTCTCTCTCTGTTTCTGATTCTCTCACTCGCGCGAACGCTACGCGCGCCAGGATTCTCGCTTCTCATGCAGACTCGTTGCAATTATCTTCTTCTTTCTACTCGAAAAACACCGCTGCGTTCGCGATCACGGCCACGTTTTAACGATATTTCGCGCGTTCTCGTGTCCCTTGCGGTTTTCCACGCGAGAGAACCGAAGGTGAAAGAAGAAGAAGAGGAAGAAGAAGAGGGAAAGAACGAGAGACAAAGAGCGAGAAGGAAAGGAAAAAAGGAGAAAGGGACGAATGAAAAACGAGCGCGCGATCCGCGACACCCGGTTTGCCTACTTACGCCTACTTTAAAGTTTAGGCGGACGGCGAGTCGCGGTGAGCCGCGACGAAACTGCGTCTTCTCCCGAGGCCGAGGATTGCGAGCGTCGCAGCGAGCTCCGGCGGAGAAGCAGCGGAAAAACGGAAAGCTACGTTTAACTCTGGCCACCGGGACTACCCGGGTACCGTTGATAAGAGACAAGAGGCGGTTCTTCCCGGCGATTTAAATATTTATGAATTATAGAGTGGCTCGCCTTGTAGTTGGCGAATTTTTGTCAACGACTTTGAACCGGGAAGCGAGTAACTTTTCCCCCCATCCTCTGCCGCCTCTATTCATTGCCCGACTCTAAAGGAGATTTATGCACGCAGCCTCGAGCGTCGAGAGAAAAGCAGCACGCTCGCAGGCATTCGCGCGTTTCCAGCGACCGGTCGAAACGCCTAACGAGAGACGCAACGGTCACGAGCCGAAACGTCGCCGCGCGATCCATTTCCACTCGAGTTTTTACATTTGGGCAGCTCGTAAACGCGCCGCCGCGCGGCCCTCGTCCCCCGCGCGGACGCCCGGATTCCCGGCTCGACTTCCGGTTTAAGCGTAGAACACGACTTTCCAATAAGGTCGTCGCCGATCTTCGGTCCCCGGATCCTCGGTATGTTTCCAGCGTTTCGGGTGGCCGAGTTCAGGTACGAGAACGTTTTCGACCGAAACGCAACCTGCGCTTCCCTATCTTCGTTACGATATCTCTACCTCTGCCTGTTGTCGTCTCTTCCTCGTCAGCCCGGTGGCTGGCGGCTGACCGTCGACGAACCCGGCCGACAGATGGGAAAAATCGTGCGGTTCCGCCGTATCACCGCGGTAGGTAGCATCGGTATCGATTTCGCCAAAGTGGCGACCTAGGGGGTGTGGATCGAACGTACGACCGCCATTTTACTCGGACCCACCATCGCGGTTTCTTCTCTCTCTCTCTCTCTCTCTCTCTCTCTCTCTCTCTCTCTCTGGCCCTCGTTTCATCCCCAAATCTATTTTACGGGGAAAGGACCGAGCGACCGGCCGGCCGTAGCAGTCCATTACGCTCAGCCGTCCTGTCGTTAGTTCCCCCCATCGAACGAGAAAGCCCATCGATAGCAGGGGGTCGTCGTCGGTTTATAGCCTCGCAACGCCATCGTCCCTACCTTTCGCTGTTTCGAACGTCGCGATTTTCGCTTCGAAGAACCAGGCTCGTTTCCGTTCGCGATATTCTCCCTCGACCGCGATACCGACGATCTCGCCGTCGAGTAGCCGATTCGTCGAAATACCGAAATGCTCGCCGCCGCGTAGTCGCCAGAGGCGGCGAGTAGACGACTCGGGGATTCGGGCTAATTATAATATAAAACTTGCCGCGCCTTGTCGCCTTTCGTGTTCCTCCGCGATTCCTTTTCCTGTCCGTTTCCCTCGGGAACAAGGTTGCGCCGTTCGTCGCGGGCTCAGCCGTTCCCAACCGAAAGTCGCGTCCGGTCACGGTCGCTCGGAACGCGCGTCCTTCGTCAACGGCGATCGATCGATCTAGCCTCGGATCGACGTCCGTCGGCACGGCCGGCGGACGATCTCGAAGCGGCAAGACGCGCGAGTCGCGAGATCGCGTCGCGTGCCGCGAAATCGTGGCGATCGCGTCGAGGGGCGATCTCGGCTCCGGTTGAGAAGCACGGTCGGTGTATCGGCAGGCCGTTGTCTCTATACTCCTCGAGGGCGCTCGATCAACGCACCAACACTTTCACGGCCGAGCCTCGATCCGATGCACGCACGCACACGAGCTCGCGGTCGACCAGCCGCCCGACCAGCCAGCCATCCGACCAGCCATCCAGCCAGTCGGCCCAACAGCCGCATAATACACGCGCCATAATACGCGCGCGTCGCATTAGACCTCGGTTAAACGCGGTTGAAAACTCTGCGATCTGCCCGCTTCCCCCCTCCCCCCCTTCCGCTGCCCCGATTGCTACTATTCGCTGGGAGCAAGCCACAGCGCGGACCAGTCGGTTCGCGAAAAATCGCCGCACGTACTTCTCGCGAGAGAAGCACGCGACGCGTCTGCTCGTTGCGATTGCGGCGGTCTCGATCGGCCCGCTGAAACGAGCGGAGATCGGTTCCAACGGCGGACCAACGAGCGAAAAGAGCAAAAAATAGGGAAAGTGGATGGAGGAAGGAGAGAGAGAAAGAAGGAAAGAAAGAAAGAAAGAAAGAAAGAGAGAGAGAGAGAGACAGACAGACAGAGAGAGAGAGAGAGAGAGAGAGAGAGAGAGAGAGAGGAAGAGAGGAGAAGAACGCGGCGGGCTGGCTTTTGAAAAGATCGCGCGTATCGGGTCTGGACGCGACGGAGAGGAATCGATCGCGCGCTAATTAACCGAGTCGATTATTCGGCTGGCATGCACCGTCTCGGACCGGTTCTACCGTTCTCGAGCGTATCCGGGAAGTTCCGTGTAAACGTTGCGATGGAATCGCACGAAGACACTTTGCTCCCGTTGCCGATCCCGTTCTCGCTCTCGGTTCGTCGTACCGCCGCGCCGTTCCGTGATCGGTCATTTTACTTCCACCGGCGTAAATTCGCCAACGGATCGAAGGCGCGCGGACGCGTTCCCATGCGTGACACCGGACCACGCTTCGCCGACGAACGAGCCAGCACCTTTCGACTTTTTCGTGCACGCGATCCGGCGCGCGTGGTCGCCTCTCGCGACTCGTGGAACGTCGCGTGGAATCGAGACGGTGGAAGCGAGAGGAGAGCGAAGGGCGGCAGAGGTTTCGTGCGAATCGGTCGGCCAGACGGCTGCCGGCCGAGACCGGTAGCAGAAACGGACGCTGCGGGACGTGCGTACGCGCGATCCAATTATCCGGTCGGTCTCCGAGAACGGATCGCGGTCGCGGTTATCGTAAATCAAGATTAACGGTCGGGAAGATTTTCGCCGCCCAACCGGTCGTGAGTTTCGATTTTTCAACTCCGAATATCCGCGTGCCGTTCGGTCACACCGCGTCTCGGTCTCGTCGGTACGCTCGCGTCGCTTTCCAGCGGCGCGTCGCTACGAAAACAAAGGAGAGAAATGGGGCGAAAAGGGGGAAGGGAGAAGGGTGAAGAGGAGGAGAGGAAAGAAAGCGGAGCAGAAAAGAGAGCTATCGCGATCAACGCCGATGCGTTAACGGGTTAAACGTATTCGCGATTACGCGATAATTCACGATTTTTGCCGCGGCATCGGGTAAACTGGTTTCGCTCTCGCGGGAAAAGACCGACTTCCTGCTCGCGTCGATCCGACGCGCGACGCCAACGGATTCGCCGGTATCGATGATTTTCGAGCGGCGATCGAGCGAACGCGTTCGCGTCCGCGACTGCTCTAGCGCGCGCGCACGCATCGCCGACCAATCTCGAGCATAAACCGGTCACCGACCGGACTCGAACGAGTTACGATAAATCGTGAGTAACGGCCGCCGACCGCAGAGATTCGCTGCCGGGTTCGCGTTAATTTTCTGTTTGTTTTCTGATTAACTTTGAGAAAGACGACGTTCGGTCGGCCGCCACGACGATCGCGCGCGGTCCGCGTCGCCCGCCGCCTGTACGCTCGTACGCCCGGACACGGCATCGGGGGGCCGCGAGTTTCCTTCGTCGCCGCGGATTATTTCGGAGATGCCGGGCGGAAGCGGAAGCCGATGGTCGCGGCGAGGCACAGCCTCTCGCTACGTCGACGACCATCGAGGGGGACGTCCGAGGGCGGCGAACGTCGCGACGTTCGCACGGTATTTACCGTTTCCGCGAGGAGTTTAAGGCGCGACCGCGTTTAAAGCGATATCTTTCGATGATCTCTCGAGTGGTCGAAACCGGTCAAGCACCGGATTCCGCCGTTCTATAGGTATCGATCCAGGGTATAACCGCGATCCGGCCGAATACATCGTCGGTAGAGCGCGAGCAAGAAGATGCGCAGAAACGGCGCGACGATACCTTTTTACCTTTATCGTCCAATTAACGATAAGGATTCGTCGCGTTCGTTCCAACCGGACCGGAATCGCCTCTACCGGACCGAGACGTTACGATTATTGTCCGGACCAGCTACGGCTACGATATTATCGCGCTCTCTCCTACGATCTTCCCCCGATCGGGTTAATCCGCCGGTTGGTAGCGTGCGAGAACTCGCGTTCGCCGCGCGTCTCGTTCCATTGCCATTTTTTCCCCGTTTTCGACTCACCGTGTCGAGGAACACGGATCTGCGCGCGGCCGCGTTCGCTACGTGCTCGTCGCGTGTCAATTTTTACCAAACTCAGCGGACTCGTCGGTTCGTTGCACGGACCACGGTCGATTTTACCGTTAATCGAGTTACGTAATCGCGATATATCGAAGCTAAGCACGCGAACCACGCGCCACGCCGTTCTTCGCGTTTCGCGTCTAACCGCGCGAGCCGTTTCTCGTCCTTGGCGTTTCGATTTGGCGAGTCGAAAGACGGAGCAGCCGTCCGTCCGTCCGTCCGTCCGTTCGTTCGTCCGTCCGACCGACGACGAACTTGCCAACGGCGAGGGTGCTCGCGATATCTCTGGCAGCACGCCGACCGATACGCGTTTTATCGCATCGTAATTCCTTACGGCCGGTTTCGACTATCGCGAGTGTCCCGCGGAGGGAGCACCGGTGGGTGCTGCGCCGCTCTTCCGGTTCCCACCGATCCCCTCGTGCCTTCTCGCCGTCTCGCTATCTATCCCTCGTTCTAGTCGGTCCGTCGCGGCCAGCTTCGATTTCGTTTCGATCTCGTTTTCCGTGCCGCGTATCGAGACCACGCCAACCAGATCGGCAGAAAAGAAGGAGAGAAGCGGGACGGTTTAATCACGCGCAATCGCTAGGAGAAATGCCGCGTGTCTTTCGCGGTCGGACGGACCGAGAGAAGAGCGCAATTAGCGGCCGGCTATAATTTAAGCCGGTTCGATTAATGCATCTGCCGCGGCGCGGCGACGAGCTCGGGCCGCGCGCCACCCTTCCGAGATAGGCGAGGGACGGCGTGCGATCGTTGTCTAACCGTGGCGCGCGTTTCGTCCGAGCTCTCACCGTGGTAATTAACGTTCGCGATACGTCGTCGTCGTCGCCGTCGTCGTCGCCGTCGCCGTCGCCCATGTCTTCGCCTTCCTCCGTTTCCTCGTCGGCGTTGTCGTTCTCGCCGGCCGAGAGGTTCGTTAAACCGGGCTCTCTCCTTTCCTCTTCCCTCCTTCTCGATTTCCCCTCCCTCGCGTGGCTTTCGAATTTTTCCTTTACGCGGCGATTTCGTCTCCGTACGAACGCCACCCGTCATCGTCACGCTATCCCGCCGCCAAGCCGGCCACACGAGCAGCCGTCGATCGACGACGCCAATTCCATACAAACTCGATCGCCACCGCGCTAATTACGGATGGTAATTAACGTCGCGATACGCGCGATTCGCCGTTGCTTCGTTAAATCGCGCGTTCGTTCTCCTTTTTTCGTCGCCGGCTCGTATCGTCGTTGTTTCGCGCACGATTCCACGCCGCGATTTCACCGTCCGTGCTCCGCCACGATGCAAACACGCCGATTCGTCCGGTCTCCGCCTATGCGTCCGATCGCCGAGAAATCCGCCTCGCGACGGTGTTTCTTTTGCTCGTCGCGAGCTAGTTGGCTCAAAGTCGCGACAGCCTCGTTGTACAGTTATATCCCGGATCCAGGATCGAAAGGTTGGCGTGTGCGTGTGTGCGTGTGTATGCGCGCGCGCGCGCGCGCGCGCGCCAAACCGCTCGGAAGAAAGAAGAGGAGACGAAGGAAAAGGAAAAGAATAAGAAGAAGAAGTAGATGTAGAAGAAGAAGAAGAAGAAGAAGCGGAGAAGGCCGTGTACGCGAACGGAGAAAGACAGGAAAAAGGTGGCAAAGGATCGTTTATCCGGGAGTCGCGGCGCTCCGGCGTTGTAAGCCGCGGCTGTGCGTGCGACCGCGCGAAGAAGGTGTTTGCATTGGCCTAGTGCCGAGCCGTTCGCGGCTTAAATTAATTACCTCGTCCTCCGACGTAACGGGTCTTTGGCCGATGCGCGCAACCTCGCTCGCCTCCTCGATCGCTCGATACCATTTTACCGGATTTTACCCCGTGCCGGTCGTCCTCTTCTCTACCGACCGACTTTCCAAAGTCTCGACGAATTTCAGCGACGCGCGTCCATCGCCGCGCGCGATCGCCGCATTTCCCGCACGACGGAGAAGATCGCGAAGACGGACGGGAAGGAGCGCGGCCCGCAGGATGGCCGAAAACGCGGCTGATAAATCGGGGGACTTTGCCTATTCGTGATTCTCGAACGAGTCGTGAGATCGTTCGAGATCTTATCGATCCGACGGCAGACAGCGTGGCAACGTCATTATTACGAGAACCCATGGCGATCGTTATCGATTCGTAAAAACATTAACGATCGTTTTACGATGCTCGATAAACACGACACTCGATAAACGCGTATCGTACCGAAAGCGAACGCCAATAAAAATATCTATTCGATACGCGGAATAGCTATTACGGTAAATTAAGCGCGCTTCGCGCGTTTCCCGATACGCGAACCCAGCGGTGCGGTTTACTCGCGTCCTTCGTCTACTCGCAGGCCGAAGTTTTCATCTTTTCGGCTCTGCTCGATCGCGATTTCAGCTTCCACTCGCGCGTCCTTTCTCCTCGCTTTCTTTCTCTCTTTCTTTCTTTCTCTGTTTCTTACTTTCTTTCTATCTTTCCTCTCGTCGATACGTCTCACGACGGATACGTTTGGGACGCGCGGACTCGATTACCGGAAAACGTAGATCGGTCGCTGTCGTCGTCGTCGTCGTCGTCGTCGTCGTCGTCTCGGTTACGTTGGAACCGAGCGAACGACACAGGTACTCGACGCGACTCGCTCTTAATAGCCAGCCTCGAAAGGTTGGCTGGAAAAAAAGACGAAACGGCGTGGTAACCGAGAAAGGTCTGCTTTCTTCGTGAACGAGACAAGGCGCCGGGCGACAACCAATTAGGCCTAAGAACCGGACGAGTGTTCTCGTAGGGAGACGCCGGCCGCCGGCCGCCGGCGCCGTTACATCCCTGGAAAAGCCACTCGAACCTCGAGTTCGGTCCCTTTGCGTAACGATCTTCTCTCGCGTCACCATCTTTTCTCGAGTGCGACGCGACCAATTTTAACGTTCCAGACCGTTCGAATCGTTGTGGACGGTCGCGTCGCTCGCTACCGCCTAGGCACCTACGTACCGCGTGATTCTTCTCTTCGCGCGAATCGCGAGACTCGCTCGCCCGTGTCCGCAACACGCGATATTTCTGGCGTAAATTTTCCACGAACATGGTCGCGTTTCACTCGGCTGAAAACTGGTCGGATCGACGCCGTGCTCGTATCTCACAGCCGTTTCTACGGGAAATGGCCGTTCAGATAAAACAACCGGGGAAAGAATGGCGGTGCCGGCATGGTCCGATGTATCGCGATAAACGCGCGGCAACGTTTAGACGCAACGAGCGAGTTTATCGTACGCCGTTTAACGCCTAACGATCCGCCGGACGCCGTTCACGAACGTTGAAAATCCACCAGGATTTTCGGCCAATTCGCGACGGCTGGCCGTTCGGTCGCGCGCGTTTCGTTGGTCCGCGCGCGACCAGGAAAATTCCTTTCGCCGATCTCGAATCGGTATCGCGGATGAACGCGCGCGTACCTTCCACTGGAACGAATCGAACGGATTCGCCGAGCAATCAGACCGAATCGAACGGAATACGAAAAGCGATACGCTCGTATCGCGCGGACTGCGCGAGCGTCCGCGCGATCTACCTCCATCGTCGTTATCGTTAATTAACGCCGATAACCAAAAGCGTACAGATAACCGCCCGTATCCTTCCGTCGCGACGAACGCTTCCTCTTAGCCGCGCACCGATCATCGCTGCCGCGAACGGAAAACGAACGCGCTCGTCTCACTGGAGACGTCGCCGTCCCATCGTACGGTGAGCAACACGCACAGCTACTTACTCGTAATCAGCCGTCCAAACTAGACATCCTAGCGCGCCGGGCCAAGGTCGAATCGGACGTCGATGAAGCGTTTCCACGCGTCCCCCGTTTCCGCTTCCGTTTCCGCTTCTTCTTATCGTCGTCGTTGGCCGCCTGTCAGCCGACGATCGTCCGCTGGATTCCAACTACCGGCAAACTCCGTCGCCGACAGAGCGAAACTTGAATCGCGTTTGCAATTCCACCGAGGAGAATGACGCGTTCCACGCGACCAGGATCATCGAGTCGACGAACGACGGCACCGCGACAGCGAGCGACTCGCACGATCTACGGAGTTACGGCCACCGACGGCGGCGACTAGCGTCGACGAGAACCGTCGCGTGCGAGAACCTGGTCGACGCTCGCGGACATTTCGAGAAATCGCGCGAAACGCGCTCTCTCTCTCTCTCTCTGTCTCTCTGTCTCTCTGTCTCTCTGTCCGTCCCTCTCCGTGTCCCTGTGGCTAGGGGTAAGGGAGAGACCGCACACCGATTCGTTTCACTGGCGCGCACCGATCGTCGCGACGACGGAATCGACGGTCGAGTAACGCGCGTGACGACGTCGCGATTGGGAACGTGAAACGGCAGGGGGGAGAAGACGAGGAAGAAGCGCGAAGCGTCTCGGAAACGCGCACATTCGTCGAGAACTGTGAGGCAGCGCGAGCCAACGTCGGAACGAGTGTGGAAAGGACGCGGAGCGAAAGAGTTCCAGAACGCGGTGCAAGCGATGACTGCGCGCGGCTCCGACACTCGCTTGGACAGTCACCTTTGGCGCGGCGATCGTTGGCGTAACGGGGAGGGGGTGGTTTGGTCGGAGTCGCGAAGGCGAACGCGAAGGCGAAAGCAGTCGCGGCGTGGTCTAACGCGGGGGCGGGGGCGAAGGCGAAGGCGGAGGCGCGATCCGAGTCGAAGGGCGAACGCGTCCGCGGACCACGGATCACCGGCGAGGAATCGTCTGGTCGTCGCCGCGGCGGCTGATCGTCCAGGTTGTCCGGCTCTTGGCCGAGAGAGTCACGAGACTGTGCAGAGGCGAAGGAAACGGCGCTAGCCTTCCGAAACGGAAGAGAACGAGACGGAGGTCGGAGGCGCGCGTGGTAGGGATGAAAATCGCGAGGCGAACGCACGCGACCACGGCAGCCACGTCGAGGAACGCGCGTCCCAGGCAGACCGAGAGGCGGTCCGAGGCGGCGTATCGCGCCGTCTCCTGGGAGGCGGAGTCTCGACGCCCACGAGCACGAAGGGCGTCGAACGACCGAACGACCGATCGGCCAAGCCGACACGCCGCGGCGCATCGGCCACCGAGCAATTTTCATAAAATCCTTTTTACTCCAGGCTGCTCCGACCTCTCTCTCTCTCTCTCTCTCTCTCTTCCACTCTTTCTCCCTTTCTCTCTGCCTCCCTACCACCGTACTTCTCCAGCCCTATAATGTCCGACCAGATCGAGCCCGGATAAGCCGTGTCCGCGACCGGATCGTACTTCTCCCGTATCTTCGGAAATCCGCGTTGCTTCGCCGCGCGGTACTCGCTTACGAACCTACGCGCCAACCTCTCCCCTTCGCGTCGACCACGGCTCGCGCGTCCTCCACCCTTCGTCGTCGTCGTCCGTCTCCGCCGTCGTTTCTCCTCCACGGTCGTCCGATCGCCCGAGGAACGCGCATCGATCGATCGGCTATCCGCGGGTCGACGGTGCGTCGCGTTTTCCAACGGCGACCGCATTTTTCCACGGTCAGGATAGAACGGCCTCGTGGACGCGCCGTGCCCGCAGAAAATACGGGAACGCGGGACCGAGAGCGGAAGGCGACGGTGCACGCGTCTATTTCGCGCCACTTACCGATCCCCCTATCGGAAAACCGGACGTAGCGTGTCAGGTAGGAACCCCTGCGAGCGAGATGCTTATCGCCACGCCGGAAGTTCGCATCCAGGCTGACCCTCGGCCGAAACCCCTCGTACCTCGCCCCTTGCCCCTATCATTTACCCCTAGCCGTATCCGTCGTCGGCCAGCGTCGACCACTCGCACGGACCCTCCGTCTCGCTTCCATCGCCCTCGCCTACTCTCTTCCCCAACCTCGCCGTATCGCGCCCTTTTGCACGCACCCGCGTTTTCCCCCCCGAAACACGGATACCCGACTTTTCCATTTCTGGGATTAGTCGAGCCGTCGCACGCGTCGTCCGAGCCGTTCGTTCGATCCGCATAGATCTTCGGGCATATGCCGTCCGCGCGTTCTCTCCGACGTTCGTCCCGAGCCTCCTACGTCCGACGAGCGCGCCATATTTCACGATATCTTTCCACGTCGTCCACTCTGTTCGTCGTCCGGCCGGCGCAAATGTCGCAGCAAACACGTTCCAGCTACGAATCGAAGACGCGTCGTGAAAACGCGCAGCCATTGACGCGGTCCGCGAACTCGACGGACGTCCGCTCGATTCGCTTCAACGCGCGCCGCTGTTTCTTCCATCTTGATTCCGACTCGAGGGTAGTCGACGCGACCACGCGAAATTTCCCGCGACCCGACCAGCGTAACGACGCGCGATCCACGTCCGATGGCGACCGCCGGCTCGCTGGCTCGGGCGACAATTATCTCGTCCGTAACAGCGAGCGTCCTCTTCCAACGAAAACGGTCGCGTCGCGAACGCGCGTCGCCTCGGCGTGGTCGCTCGACTTTTCTCGCCCCGCTCCTCCGTTTCGTCAGTTACCCAGTTACCATCAACCCTGCGAAAACGTGTCGCGCCCCTACGTTCGCGGTCGCCTCTTCTCGACGGACCTTCGAATCTCGGAGATTCTGCGAAAACGCCGCGCGGTTGGTCGACGCGTCTCCCGTCCGATAAACTCGATACCGACTCGTCGAAGGACGAAAACGTAGGCGAGACGCTGGTCGAAACGCAGCAGGATCTGCGTCGCTACTCAGCGGTGACCGCGTGGCGCGTTAATCGCCGGTACTCCGTTCGATTTGTCGGGGCGTTCGTTCGGAGACGGTGGAAGAGAATCGGTCGTAACCGGCGTAACGAAGGTCCCGATTATCTCGTCGGGACGTAGGGATAAAATACGAGTGGTAGAGCGTGCCATTAAGCAACGGCGGAGATAGATAGGCGTGGCGCCGATCGGAAAATTGGAGGGTGCAGCAGCAGCGGCGAGCGGTCGTTGCGCGTCTACCGTCGTCGAGCGTCGCGGGGTGGCCACCCCGTCTTTCGTCTCGCCGCCGCCGTCCGCCGGTTCGTCGTCCGACGATGGGAAACGATCTCGGCCGATCGGCCAAGCTTTTCCGTGCGCGTTCGAACGTCTCGCGTTTCTCGAGACGACGAAGCGAGAGCGTCCGTGGCAGGCAGAACGCCTTTCACTCGCGTAGCCGTGATCGCGCGACGATAAATCAACCGACACGCATTAAGCATTAACGCATTTACATATCGACGTTGGTGCGCGAGCGCGCGTCACCGCGCACTAAATCACGCTCGATTTGAAAATAATGCATCCTACGAATTATAAGTCGTGGCCGGGCCGGCGTTGCGCCGTCCCGTGCCTATCTGGTCTCGCGGGGCCTGTTACCGCGAGGCGATCCGACGAACGCGAGTCGCGCGAGCCGACGAAACGATCGGACGAACGCCGCAAGGACGAGGACGAGGTCGGTCGAAGAGAGAACGACTTCGCGGGAATCTCGATCACCCGGGCGAATTGGTCGCCGGCGAAGGACCGGGAACGCGGTGCGGTCTCTTCTCTAATCTAATCGTCGTTGGTCCGCGTTTCCCGCTCCTTCTCCCTGTGACCGTCTCGAAACGCGCGCCTCTCCTCGCCCCGTCCCGGCCTGTCCCGTCTTGGCTCGGCTCGGCTCGTCTCGTCTCGGTCCCCCTTTCGCCGTCTTCCTGGAAACCGGGTCGCTGGTACGCGGTTGTTTTCACGCGTGTAGGTACACGTGTACGCACGTACACGCACGCGTTCGTGGATGCTCAGGATCGGCCGTAGGTTCTGTAATAGCCCTGTGGGCGAACGAGTCGCCACGCTGAAAAATAAGAAAATTCGAGGAGGATCGCGCGACGTATCGTCCGGTTCTCGGTGCGCGGTCGCTCGCGATCGCGTCCGCCGCGAGTCGAAGCGAAACCGGAGGCGGATCGCCGGCTAGGCGACGATCAACGCGCCGTCCGCGGACGAAAAGCCGAGACGCTGCTCGGCGACGAGGGAGAGACCGCGGTGCGGCGAAAGACGCAGCAGCGCGGCGGTCCGCGAGACCCGGCTATTCGAGTCGGAGGACGCGCGTTACGAGGAAAACGCGCGCCCTCGGTCGAGCGTATCGCGCGCGCACCACCTACCGTGTAACGACGTGGCGCGCGAGAGTAGCCGCGACGAAGGAGAGGACCGGAAAGCGAGAAAACATGGCGAGAACGGAGAGAAGGGAGAAAGGCCTGAACACGCCGAGACGAGGCTTAACTTACGTGCTCGTGCCTCGGCCGTGAAATATCGCGAACGCGCCGATCGGGCTAAGCGATGTTCCACGCGGGATCGCGAACGATCTAATTTGTTGCGCTTCGCGCTTATTTATGGCGACGCGTCCGTTCTCGCGCCTGCTCGGCCGCTTCCTACGGATTCGAGCGACCCGTGGTCGATCGACGATCGTCACCGTTCCGTCCTCCTCCAGATCCTCGTCGAGACGCATCCTGCCGCGTGGAAAGAATTTCTTCCAGACAAAAACTCGAAAGTCGAACGCCGCGGCTCGAAGTCGAAGTAACGGTGGTGTGCTGTACGACTCGCGATAAGACGCACACCGGTTGGCGCCGCGCCGATAGGGAAACGTCGGGCGCATCCCTTAAATTCCAGGCGATCCGACCGCGCGAGAACCCGTACGTTCCTCTCCTTCCCCCTTCCGTTTAGAATGAGTTCGCGCCCGGCTATATTTCCGTGCGCGTCGCTTCTCCTACGACGATCATCGTCGCATCGAACGGAGAAACGAGAATCCAGCAAACTCGGCATCTCCGTCGTGCCGACGCGACGACGATCATCGAAAAGAAGAGAAACGTTGGCAGTTCGCGACGACGACGACGACGACGACGACGACGACGACGACGACGACGACGACGACGACGACAACAACGACGAAGCTTGCGGTATTTCCCCGCGCGAGAAGGGATCTCGAGGGCGGCGCCACGTTTGCGCCTCACAAAAAGTCCAGGAGGGGAATAAAAAGGAGGAAAAAAGAAAAAAAGAACTCGCCGAGAGCGGCTAACATGGAATAGCCCTTAGCAGGCACGATAGCCACTCTTTAGGCTGATGGACTCACGGCCCCCCGCCACCCCCCTCGGCCCCGTGAATTCCCCGATCCCCCCGGCTGCGGCCTCCTCGTTTGCCTGCCTTCCATTTCGCCTTCCCGAGCGGCCAGCCGCTCGATCGCGCGCGCGCGCTCTTTCCTTTTGCTCTTGCTGGCGATGCCGATCCTCGCCGTTTCGTGGACCGCTCGTCCTCGTCTCGCATCCTTCTTTCGTGCGTTTCTTTCAAGGTTTTCACCAGTCGTTACCGCTTTGCGCCGCTCTAAACCATTTACTACCATTTCGGAACGCGTTTCCATCGAAATGCCCGCATCCGATCAGGATCGGGTCGACTTTCTTTTATTCAAGCTTTTTACACAGAGACCTTTACAATTTACAAAACGAACGAAGGCGGTTTCGTAAGGCACGCGCGACTGTTGTCGTTACGCGGCCGTACGAGTCGCGGCGCGCTTCTCGACGTGCCAGCAAATAAATACGTTTCTCTTTTTCCTTTTTCTACGTTTCGCGCTTCCATTATTCCATCGCGATTTTCGGCTCGCGCGTCCACGCTTTGGTCAACGTCCGAACGCGCGTGTATTACCCTTTGCGGGAGAATTCGCCTCGCTGCACACCTACGTGTACTCGTTTCTCTCGCGAGTACACGGACGCGTCATATACTATACGTACCGAACACGTACGCGCGCTGGCACGCCGGTGTATCGCGTATACACATCGCGCGCGTACGTAGGTGTACGCGAACGAAAGCGGCTGCGATCGGTACGCCGTGTATTTACATTTACAAAGGAACGCGTCGGATCGAACGCGCCGCGGACAAAATTTTCGCAGCGTTCGCGGACTCGGCCAACGCCAAGAACAAAGGCGTCCGAGGCGAAGGAGCCGACGAACAGTAGGAGGGTCGGGAAGCGAGAGAAAAGGACGGCCATCCCAGGCGGTCTCGTGTTTCTCTCCTCCTCGTACAGAGGGCGAAATCGTCCGACGAAGTGGCGACGCGTCCGTCGGTACGGTCGAGCACGATCGATAAAATCAAATTCGTCGGTAAGATCGGGCGCATCTCGAGCGTGTGTCCCAAGTTCGCAACCGAGTCGAACGCGCGACCGGCTCGATTTTGACAATTGATTTTTTACAAATAAAAATAAATAGAAAGAATTTGTAGAGAGATACAGATTGAGAGAGAGAGAGAGAGAGAGAGACAGACAGACAGACAGAGGAAGGGAGGGGGGAGGGAGGGAGGGAGGGAGGGAGAGGCAGACGGCGAGACGATATCGTTTCTCGCCGGGAAACAGAAAAGAAATCCAAAATCGCGGGTACACGGCGATTCGAGTAACATTCCGTGTTTCGTCGACGAGAACGCGACCGAGAACGAGAAAGCCGACGACGTTTCCGTGACACGTCCGAGAACCTTTGGTCGGTAAAGAAGTTGGTTGCTGCGTCCCGAACGTTCTCCGGTCACCGCGTTGGCAGAAGCGGCACTCGTGTCGCGCTAGTTGGCGCCTTTCGTACGATCTTCTCTGCCGCGTTATTCTTCTTCTTCTTCTTCTTCTTCTTCTTCTTCTTCTTCTTCTTCTTCTCGTACTTCTCGTTCTCGTCCTCGTTACGACCTTTCGGCGTGGATAGCCGTGGTGGAAGTTATAACCGAGAGGAGATCGCCACCGGTTTGGCTAACGATTGGCTCTAGCGGTGGCACGCTAAAATATAAAGAAACGAGTCAACGGTTAGTGTTCGGCTAAAAACCGAGAGAGGCGAGTCGTCGCACTTACGTAAGGGTAGTCTGCCGATTGAGAACTGCGGCGGTAGGTAAAGCGAGGGGCGAGTGCGCGTGGCTCGCGTGCCTCGATCGCCCCGTAGTCGGTGTACCTAGCGGTGGACGACGTTCGCCGGATCCTCCGTTCCCACCCGTCGCGTTACCGCTTCCGTTCTCGTTGTCCGCCCGATCCCCGGTCTCTGTACCGGCACCACCGCCGTCTGTACCTGCCCCGGTCGCTGCCTCGCTCTCGGCCTCTTGCTTCGCCTCCGTATCGGCCACTATCCCACCCCCGTTACCACTACCACCGCTCCCATACACGTTCAACTGCAGCGAGTCCACTGGAACGTGAAAAGAGACCAACGATTCGAAACGTTACCTTCACGTTCGCTCCTCTCCGCTCGGTTACGCTCGTCTCTATTCGCGCTGCTCCCTTCGCCCTCTTCTCCCTCCATTTAGAACGAGCGGCGAATTTTTTATCTCGATCGGTCATCCGACTTGTTTGTTCGCAACGCGGCGCGGTGTCGCTCCGTGTCGGACTTTACTCCCGATCCGGGACTCGAATTTCGAGTCGTTCAAGGTCCGCCATGAGACTACGTACTACGTGATGCTACGCATTTTATCATCATCGTACCTTTTCGATCCGCGCGTACCTATCGTTTTTACTCCAAATCGCACTTCCATCAACGAGACGCTATTATACACACTTATATATATACAACGAGAAAGAGAGAGAGAGAGAGAGAGAGAAGAGATATATATATAGAGAGAGAGAGAGAGGGAGAGAGGGCGAGTTACAAGGAACGGACGAAATCCGAGAAACGACGATTCGTCCGATCCGTAGGTACACCAGCCGTATCGATAGACGATCGATACCCGTCTCGAGATAGACAAATAGACGCGTCGGGGGAAAAGCGAACGGAAAAGGAATTTAATGACAAACTTGCTCACCGAAGACTCACCGAGTAAGTTAGACTTAATCTCGGTCTTGTGCATGCCGCTCGGTCCCGCCAGGTTTCCGCTCATTCCCGAATGATTCTTCGGCTTCCTTTTCCTCGTCTGTATTCCCTCCTTCTTCATGCTCAATGGCCTGTTCACCTGCTCAAAGACAAAAAGAAAGAACAAGACTTAGCAAGTTTTTTCCGCGACGAACGCCGACACGAAATTACTGGAATTCGTCGAAACGTGATAATAATTGGCCGGCCGTATCGGCGTTTACGATCTCGTTAAAATCGCCGATAAGGCGGTTGCGCGGTCGATCGGCTCGTGGGATCAAAGTCGATTAAGGACGCGCTCCGCGACGCACCGTCGGTGATGCATCGCCGGATAACAGTCAAGGTTTCGGAGACGCGGAACGCCGAGCGGACGCAAGTTCTCGAGGCGGGACCACTCGAGGTGCGCTGAAACACGGCGCTCGTGATTTCGTAACGACGTATCGCGTACACGTACGTAACGCGCGTGTACGATCGATGCACCGATTTCAGATCTTGGCGTTTTCGAGATGTTTTCGGAACGATTATCGGAGAACCAGGGGGAAGACGAGTCGGCCGGCGAGTACGTCGAGATAAAGGCCACGCGAGGAGCGTCTCGTTGCGTAAGAAAAGTAATCGACGGGCAACCGGGATCACGAACGCGGTGACCGCGTTTCGTTCTCGATTCTTGGCCAAGATTTCGAGTTTCGACGGATCGTCGACATCGCGCGCGTGTGCTCTCCTTCGCCCCTCCCCCAACCCCACCCCCTTCCAAGGTAATAACGACGAACTTTACTACCTGGCCGAGAGTCCGGCAGCAAAGAACCACTCCTGGCAACGACTTTCCCAACGATATGGCCGATAAAAATATTAGATTCGATCGTACGTACGAGAAGCAAAGAAGAAAAAGGAAGGGAAAGAGAACTGGAAGGCGGTCGAAAAATGCGATTTTCTTACGTATCGACCGTGGGTCGTTAGAGAAGAGGCAGATTCTATCGATGACGTCGCTACCGGCGAATCCGGATTTGCGAATAGGCGCGTGGAACGAGGGTGGCACGTTCGGGGCCAATTCGCGTCGTTAGATCGGCGTAGAAGCGACGGTTCACCGGTTCGACGGTTTTACGCTGGTCCAGCGATGACGCGGAATGTCGTACCGACGCGCGATCGTTACGCGCCACCGATCGGTCAACGAAGAGCATCGGGATCACTCTGCGAGATTTTGCCGCGGGATTTGGCTCGTTGCCCCCGTTGCTTTGCCTCGTTTCCGCGCCACACTGACGAAGACGCGCTTTCGCTTCGAAAGCAATTCGCGGCGATGGGTCGCGGCAGTTGTACAAACAAAGAGAGAGAATCGGCTCGAGTTGGGAGACGGAATTCGTCGGCCGTCGAGGAATCGTCGTCGCGTTTCGCGATCGGTGGCTCGCGATGCGTTATCGAGTGGACGGACGCGCGTCAACCGTTCGAACACTTACGTTGTGCAGCTTGTAGTAGAGGCCGCAAGCGTTGCACACCGGCTCGCCGTTGTTGTTCCGCCGCCACAAGGTCGTGTTGCTGGTCCTGCAATTGGCGCACTGAACCCCCGTCCTTCGTACACCGGCCTAGAACGAGAAAACAGGGGACGAGAAATGACGGAGCGGTGGAGTTACTCGCGTGGACTCGAGAACGCGAAAATGGGAACGTTCGAGACGTAGAAACTAGAGTAAACAACAACCGGCGTGAGCCTCGGCGCGATTGTTTGCTCTCGGTAACAGATAACGCCGATTCTTTTTTTTTTTCGCGGACGACGCTTGCCAACGAACGAACAAGGAGGAGAAGGTGCAGGAGGAGGAGGAGGCGGCGGAGGAGGTGGAAGAGGAGGAGGGGCAGAGGGGGAACAAGAAGAAGAAGAAGAACAAGAAGAAGAAGAAGAAGAAGAAGAAGATGAAGAAGAAAAGGAAGAAGGAGAAGGAGAAAAGGAAGAGAAAGAGGGAGAGGGAGATGGAGACGACGAAGGGGAAGAGGCAAGATCGGGCGAAAGGGGCAATCGCACGAATAGATGCGAGAAGTTTACCGTGGCGACGGTTTGTTTGGGTTTGCCGCATCTCATGGACGACCTGTTTATCCCGTTCATCTTGTAGATGCAACTATGACAGTAGAAGCGGCCGGTCTCGTCTCTCTTCCAGCTGGACGTTGGATTGCCGCAACCGAAGCACTCCTTCGGATCCGCGGTCATGATGGTTCCGTCGAAACCGTCCTCGTTGGTCAACGGCAGATTCGGCCACGGGGACGGAGCCGTGGTGCTTCCGGTCGACACGCTGTACGCTCCACCCGAGTACAGCTGAATGTTGGCCGCGTCGCCGACGGAGATCGCCGCCACGTTCTGATAGCTGGGCACGCAATCGAACGCCGGCGGAGATGGAGTTCCGGCGGCCGACCAGTACTCGCTGGCGGTGTTTGGCTTCGTGTAAGAGTACGATCCGGCCCCGGTCCCGTACAGCGTCACCTGAGATCCAGGCGAGCCTGGCTGCTCGTAGTGAAGAGGCGGCACGCCGCGCGACCCTCCCAGCGAGGACGCCAGCGTCGGGTCGCCCTTCATGTACGCGCTTCCAGGGGACTCGACCTAAATCACCGATCGCACATTACCAATCTCGTTTAACAGAAATATCGACCGTTCGCACATACGTCGGATTCGGTGCGACTCGACCTTCTTCGCGTCTTTCCGCCACTCTCCGTTCTTTTTTCTTTCTTTTTTTTTTTCTTTCTCTTTTCTTTCTCTTTCTGTCTCAAAATTACGACTACGAACGACCACATCGAGTAAACGAACGCGAAAACGTCGTCGATCGTAACTAAAATCCGCGATCGCTTAGTCGCCGACCCGATACTACTCGTGGTTGTCGTTGTTTTCGTACGATCCTCGTAATAATAACGCGTTACAACGCGCCACGATGTCGCAACAATTGTCCAGGCAAATAGACAAACGGACGATAGAGATGGACGGTACGATGGACGACGGAGAGGAGTATGGAGCCGAGTCTACTTACCCCGGGCACACGCGACGACAGTTGAGACGGATACGCGAAGATCACTTGATCGCCGGGCTTGGTGTAGCTGTAGGTCGGTGCTTGTTGAAACGTCTCGCTGGCGGATATATACTGCTGGTACTGGACGGCCTGCGACGGGGGAATCGGCACCGTCTCGAGCGTGGTGTACGTGCTCGACACCTTGATACCGTCGACCGGGACAGCGGCCCCGACGGCGGCGGCCGCTGCCGCCACCACCGCGTTCGTCGCGGCCACGTTCGCCGCCTCGGTCTCGTACTTGATGCTCACCCCGCCGGTGTTCACGTATCCCGTGACCATTTGATGCTGCTGGCCCGGTTGCTGGTGACCTACGGAAGCCGCGGTACCGCGGATACCGCCGTCGCCGCCGATCGGCGGAGAGTAAGACGGTGGCGCGGGCGAGTCGAGCTGCACGCCGACGTTCGTCTCGGCCATGCCGCCACCGCCCTCGTATTCCTCGCTGGTCGCGACCAGTACCGGCGACGAGCCCTGGTGATACGACCTCGCGACCGCCGTCGATCCGTTTCCACCGCTCGACTGGCCGCCTCCCTCCCGCGGACTGTACCTCTGATTGCCGCCGGCCGACTGAACCACGCGTCTCTCCTGCACCGTCTGGATCGCGATCGCGTGATTGTCCCTTCGCATCTGTTGCTGCTGTCCGTCCGCCGAGTATCCAGCGTACATGCGATCCGCGTCCGTTCTCTCCGGCTCCGGCGTTTCGTACCTGTCGAATCGTTGAAAGTCGTTGGACGATCGACAGACGCGACTACGCGTTTTCGCTTACCTGACCGTGTCCTTCACCGTCAGCACGGACGGATCCACCGTTTCCGACACCTGCACCCGCACCTCCTGCCCGTTGCTCGTCATGTAGACGAGAGACTGCTCGCGAGAACGAGCGTGCTGCTGCTGCTGCTGCTGCTGCTGCTGCTGGTGCTGCTGCTGCTGTTGTTGCATCTCCGCCTCGGTATGTGCGATTTGCAGGATACTCAGCTTACAGCCTTGGTCCTGTTGCTGTTGCTGTTGCTCGTCCTGATACGAGCGCGATCTGCATTGCTGCGCTTGATCCTCGACCGATCGACGATGATGCTGCGAGTCTGCCTCGGGTTCGGCCACGGTCTCGGTGATGTGTCCGGCCGTGGTGATGGTGCGCACGTGCCTTCTCGCGGTGATCACCGACCTGGAACTCTCGACGGATCGCTCGTCCGTCGTTGCCACTCGCGGCGAATCCTCTTCCGCCCGACCGTCCTCCCATTCGCGTTTAACCTCCTGCTTCGACAACGTCTCCTTCATCGCGACCTGCGAACACCAACGCACCGAATCTTTCCAGCGAACGTACGCAACGAGAGCGAAGCGGACGGCACGCTCGCCGAACCAACGCGCGGCCAACTGTCGTTCGCCGTCGCCGTCGCCGTCGCCGTCGTCGTCTTCCTCGGGCGAACCGGCCACTGTCGGCCGAAGCGCGGAGGTGGGGCACGACTCTTCAGACACGCGACTCGCTCGCGTTTCGAGAAGGCGAACCGCGAGAACTAAGAAATTCGGTCGGTCGGCACGTCGTGGTCGCGTCGAGAACAACGCGAAGAGAACGGGCTTCGACAGGAAGAAGAGCGGCAGGAGAAGAAAGGGACGGACGGCGCGCCTCGTCCGTCTCGGAGAAAAAACCCGGCGAACGGCTGTTTGCTCTGACTCGCGTCACACTTCCCTTCGACGATGTCAAACTTTCGACTTCCGGACCGAGCACGCGACCGTACCTCTCTCTCTCTCTCTCTCTCTCTCTCTCTCTCTCTCTTTCTCTCTCTCTCTCTCTGTCTGCTCTCTGGTCTCCGGTCTCCGTCTCTTGGACGGCGGGCTCTCGCTCGCCGCCGGTGCTCCTTCCGTTTGCACGGGCTGCCGCGTTAACCGGCCGACTCCACTGCCTTCCGAGAGAAATCGAAATCGCGCGCGAACGCGAACGCCTCGACGTTGGATAAACGTTACGCGTGCACTGTGCTGACGCACCCCCGTCGTGACGGCTGCGCCCGTTTCGCCAAAAACGATCGAGCGAATTCACCGAGCGACAGCGAACCGTCGCGTCGCCGCCGCCGAGCAACGTTTCTACTTTTCTCTCTTTTCACGGAAAACTGGCGAAAGAGAGGAGAAAGACGAGCGCCGAGAATCTCCGGCTATCGAGTGGAAAAGAGGCAACGGAGGGGTCCGTTTGTTTGTTCGTCGATAACGAGCGGCCGCTCGCTAGCTCACGGGCGAGATAACGCCTTGTCACGAGGGGTTGGGACGGAGGGAGCTGGCGCACGAGGGGATCGCGAGAGGTGTTCGTGCGTCCGCCGGCGCTCCTCGCCCTTCTCGTCGACCATCGTTGTCAACGCCATTTTGTTGTCACGGAATCGGTACGTACTCGGCTCTCGGTACTCGCTACCCGGTATTGGTAGGACGCTCACGGTGAATCATTCGCACCCGCTGCTTATCGCAGCTTCCTCCCTCTCCCTCTCCCTCTTCCACACTCTCTCTCTCTCTCTCTCTCTCTCTCTCTCTCTCTCTCTGTTTTTTTTTCTCTCCCGTCCTCCGTCCATCAACGTTTCGTCTTTCCCCTTTGTCCGCCGCGTCTCTCGTTCGGACCGCCGAAAGCGCGACCGTCATCGTCCGTGGCAAACGACGAATCAGCCGCGGTTGTCGCGTCATCGAACCTCGAGCACTGATTCATCTTGGCAAAGAAAGCAGCGTCATCGGGAAGGTAACGATTCGCTGGGCGAAAGGATCGGCCAGTTTCTCGAGCAGGAAGCGTCGGCCGCATGACGTGGAGGAAAACAAAAAGAAAAAAAATCCACGAAGCGAGGCATACGTGACGGCGATCGACGTCTCGCGTTTCGCCATAGATACGGATTAATCGGAGGATCGAGATAAAAATCGAAAAACGTTCTCGGGCCGGCTCGATCGCGATAACGGCGCTTGAAAAATCACTCGTCGCACCTCTTCTATTCCGCCTTTGCTTCTTTTTTTCCTCCGTGATCCGCGAAAGGTGGTCGATGGCGTCGGTCGAGGGACACAAGCCACCGGCTTAGCGAGAAATTTTCCATCCAGTCTCGCCGCGTATCTCCAGCGAAATCGAAAAATTCGTCGTTTATCGGAGAACGAAGGAAACGAGCAGATCGTTTCGCGTTATATCGTTGATAACGAACGATAAGAAATAACGAGCGAGTCACGATCCTCTCCGTTTTCGACGGCGTTTTCGATCGAGCGCGTTTCGTCCGAAATGCGAAACGGCGAGGCGAAACGCGAAACGATCGGACGCGAGCTTCGTTGGGCGAACGACGACGACGGCCACGACGACGACGACCACGACGACGACGACCACGGCCACGACGACGACGAAACGAAAGGCCGAACGCAGGCTGCACGAACGGAGGGCGAAGCGACGCGTAGAAGGACGCGGACGCGTGGATGTGGCCGTGCGGCGGCCACCGATGGGGATGTCGAGCCATCGGCAAGAGGCACGCCGTTGTCAAAATAAACGACACTATCGCGATTTATCTCGTTTCCCATGATAATAAGAGATAAAACTGCATCCTTACATTAGCTAGTATATCAGCTAAAATGATAATTTCAGTCGTCGGGTTCGCCAGGAAGGCGTAGGGCCGTGTCTCTAGTTCCGCGGTCGAGTTTCGCGAGGACGTCTCGAAGCTGGCCGATCGTCGGCCGTCACCGCTCCACTCTCCCTCTCGGGTTGGCATCTCCGATCCGAGTCGTCGTCGTCGTCGTCGTCGTCGTCGTTCGATCGTTACGCGCGGATACATCGACGTGCCGTGCGACCTCGATCCTGGAATCGCCGCATCCGACGAGCGCAGAGACCAGTGCGAAACGAAAGCGAACAGGAAAGAGGAGGTGAACGGGGTGGCGAATTGCTGTGGCCGTAAAGCCGGGTAAGCTCGGTCGGTGGACGGTGCGAGTTGATCGCGCGCCACGTGCACGCGGTACTCCTTGCTTTTTCTTTCGTTCTTTCGGGAGTACGACGGAAAGATGCGAAAGACGACGCACAGGGTTGCGTCACGACTGGAATCGCGAACACGACGAGGCCATTTTCTTTATCAGTCGAGTAGGAAATTCTTATCGGCGTAAATGAAAATCCCAGGTGAGCCGGTGTGGGTGCGTACGTGCTCGCGCGAACGAAACGATATCGAAAAGGCGTACGCGATCGCGCAAGAAATGAAATTTTTTTTCATTTCGTTGGAACGCGATGACGGTGTCCGAGTGGAAAGAGCGGCTGGCGCACGCGCCGAGGGTTGACGCGTACCCGTCTCGATCGCGTTGCGCAATCGCGTTTCCTCGAATCGAGTGTCGCGGTTCCCGTAACTTTCCATCTCGCCATCGGGTTCCCAATTCGATTCGAGCGACGCGTTTCTCGCTGCTCTGCTCTCTGCTCTTCCAACGAGACCGAGTTTGACGATGGATTTAGCGGCCGGGGCGCGGTGTCTCGTCCCTTCGCGTCTCGAATCGTCGCGGAACGCGAGCAGCGTCTAAATCTTTTTACGACGCGATTCGCGCGACCGCGCGATAACGCGTGATCCATCGGAAAGGCTCCGTGGCGCGCGATCCCGCGTTTTACAACGCCAATTATCGTAATAATTTACAACGAGCGAGCCGCGTCTGTCGGTGTTTCCACGAATAAACACCGCTGGTTCTCGCTCTCGCTCTCGCGCTCGCCTCGCGCTCGCCTCCGTGCCCCGCTCGCGTCGCCGCGTTTCCGCGCGAACGGCAAGAGCGGCGCGAACGCGTCCCGAATTTCGACGACGAACGGGCCGCGCGTTTCCGAGGACGATGCGCTCCGTTCCGTTCACGACCACGCGACTCCCGAGACCAATAATTAACGCTCGAACGACGAACAGCATTATCGTCGCCGTTGCCCGATATTATTCCATTATCTTACGACGGCTATGTGCTTAACGATTAATAAAATATCTGCGCACAGGGGTATCGCGTCTCGATATCGTATAGTTTCGCGGTAGACTTGGTCGAGACGGCTGGCACTCGTGACCGCCGACTTTCTCGCGTCTCCGACGCCCCCCGAATCGTACAGAAGGATTCGACCCGACGACCTTTGCCGGTCTCCGGGCCGGTGCCAGCCGAGGAATCGGGCGATCCGCCGAGCCACAAGTGTCGTCGATCCACTCGGAACGTAAAACACAAGTGTTTCGTTCCGATCGGGCTGGATCGTGCACGCGCTACCAAAACAGACCGCGAGTTACGTCTTTCCAAATATCGTTCTATCCGCCTTGTGTCTCGAGTTGCCACGACTCGCTCCGTCTCACCACGCCGCGCCACGCTGCTCCATCCAGCCGACGTCCCATACTCGGCCGTGTATTATAGCGCCGTGTCTCGATCCGCGGTACTTTCGGCACGAAATTTCCAGCTCGCCCGTTCGTCAAACGGTATTCCGAGCCACGCGACCGACCGGTTTCCACGCGTTTTCTCTCGCGATTTTCCTTTTCCCTTTCTACGTGCTCGTGCGCCCTCCCTTCCGTCGCGGTTATTAGCACGAGGTAACGAGCGACCGACGAACCAGCGTACGGAAGAAAACGGCCGAAAGAACGAGAATAGCGGGCGAGAGAAAGAAGAGAAGAGAAGAGAAGAGTAGAGAAGAGAAGAGAAGAGAAGGCGGCTGCGGGCGGAAACGAGAACGAAACGGACGAAGATCGAAGCGGGAAAATTTAAGGACGAAGACTGAACTTACCGTGATAGGAGAACGTGAGAGAAACGTTTCGCGTGAACGAGGTTCCGTGATACAGGTGGTCAGTCGGTTTGGCGAACGATATCGAAGAAGCTCTGATTTGTGTCGCGTCGACGGTCGATGGTCGACTCGCGGGACAGACGCGGCTACGATTCGACAGCGAAGGTGGCGAAAGCGCGGCTTGACACAGGTGCGCTGCCAAGGTGTGCCTACGACGATTCGGGTCGGCTGCCGCCTGGTAGCGTCGTACCGAAGCTTCGATTCGAGCAAACGTGGGAGAGGGAAAGCACGCGCGACCGCCAACGTTAACGCGAACGCGTTAAATATTGACCGAACACGATTAGACGAGAGCTCGGCTCGTTCCCTCGCGCTTTCCCTCGACTCGTCGCATCGATCGCGTTTTGGCCTACCCTTTTCGCTCGCCGCCATCTTGGTCCCGCTGCAGCGGTTCCTCCCCCTTTCGCATTTCCATCTTTCTCCCTCCGCCCTTCCGGCTTCCTTTCGAAGTCCTTTCTCGACGAGAAACGGGCCACGGTGCAGCGCGGACGAGAAGGAAAGGCAGCTGGCGGGAGGGAGAAAAGAGGAGCAATTTATCGCTGCTTTCGTCGTCGGCAACCAACTTCTCGAGTCGCACCGGATCGTCCGCGTCTCTTCCCGATGAACGAGATACGTGAACGTACGCGTATGCTGAAAGAAGCTAAAAAAAACGCACCGTGCGTTAAGACAGAGAGAGAGAGAGAGAGAGAGAGAGAGAGAGAGAGAGGGAGAGAGCACTCGTACGTCGCGTTATCGTTGAAAACAGCGAGAGAAGAGACCGAGAGAGCTCGAGTCGAGAACAGAGGGTGTCGTCATACTTGCAGAGCACACACACGGGATTCCTGCGATAAGGGACTCGCTCAGGTGAGACACGGTCGTAAGATCGGTGCCGTGGGGGGCGCGACTCCGCGTAAATCCGAACGGCCTAACGCGTCCAACTTATCCCCTCGGGAGCAAACATCGCACGGCCTCGATCCCCTTCGTCCACCTCTCTATCTCGATAATTCCCATTCACCGGCCATCTACCACGGGCTCCCGTCGTTCACCCGGAATACGCGGGATACCCGGAATACGCTCCGTTTCCCACCGGTTACGCCAATGAGGCAGAGCCACGCCGCCGCCACCGCCGCCGCCGTCGCCACCGCTGCCTCTCGCTCGCTTTCGCTCTCTCGTCCCAACCTTTAACCGAGATTAGTCGAGATATCGCGGCCGTTATCGCCGAAAATACACAGGGATGAAGTTTTTCCTGCACGTTCACCGAGACTTCTCTTCGCCAGCTGGTCGACGCGACGGTGCCATTCGAGTACTCGTTGCTGCGCGTGCTTCCTCTTCCTTCCACGTTTACAGGGTTCCGGCCGGTCTCGGCCGTCTCGTGCAATTTCATCCATTCGATTTAAATATCCCTTTTTATTTAAAAATAACCGATTCGATACAGCACATTTTGAAAATATACCAACATGTTGAAATATCATAACGTGTAACCTTTAGTCGCTGGTCGTCGATATTCAGTCGACGACATAATTACATTATCGCAGCGCGTTATAAAATTACAATTTTCTGCATCGTATCGTGATATACATAACATACATCGTAGTAGTGCATTTGAACGAGTCGAACGCCGCAAGGTGACGCGATGCTACACAATTAGATCGCGACAGATAACGATTATTTTTAGTTTTCCAATGCTTTCGATTCGACGCGCACAGCTCGGGCTTCGAATCTACGTTTATTACTTTCTAATAAAACACGCAATTCCTATTTACACAGATAATTTCCAACGACTATTCTCTCAAACCGATCTTTACGAACGACATATATTCGTATATTTCAACGAAATCCCTTCTTACTTCTTTCTACGTGTATGCGTGGCATAGCGAGGTCGCGCCTTACGATCTAAACGTCCTCCGATCCTCCATCCCTTTCGCCGATCTTAGGTTATAACGGTTCTACGAAGTGTACATGTAGTACTAGCCTCGCGCTATGCGATCACCTCCTTTCGACGAGTCGAACGATTCGTTTACGCGTCTTTTATCGACTCCGTATCGTCGTCGCTGCTCGAATAGCGCGCACACCAACGAGACAACACAACTGGAACGAAAAGAAACGACGAAAGACATTTCTCCTTTTCGTTTTCGTTTCCTTCCGTTCTTCCCTTCTCGACTCGCGAAGCGCGATAAACGTACGTCTCTCGCGCTCGTTCGTCGAACGAACGTCGTCGTCCCCCCCCCTCCCCCCTTCCCTGTTTTCCTCCTTTTTCGCACCTCCTTCGAAATTACGATACGTCCTCGTCGGTCTCGCGCGGCCACGCTGGAGACGCGTCAGCGTCGAACGTCGACCGACGAACGGGCTTTACGACGATATCGATACAACGGTCGGTCTGTCCAGGTGACCGTTGTCCAGGATAATTTTAGTGGCCGCCGTGTTGGGTGACGAATTGCCAAGCGTTACGATATGCGGGGAGGCGAGCTGATGATGATCGGGAGAATGACTCGCTGATATCATGACCGGCGATCGATTCGCGCAAGGAGGTGACGGGCACTCGACTTTCGGCGAGTGAGTCTCGAGTAGTTGCTGATGTTGATGCTGCTGCTGTTGCTGCTGCTGCTGCTGCTGCTGCTGCTGCTGCGGTTGTTGTTGCTGCGAGGCGATCATATCGTAATACATTTCCGACTGATAAGAGACGATTCGGCTGGCGGACTGGGGACTGCCGTACAGGTTGCTGGCGTAGCTCACCTGAGGCACCGCGGTGTGGTTCATCCTCAGTTCTCCGTACGTGCCTGCGCAAACGTCGCAACGTGGTGAACAAAATCTGCGAATAGCGCGACGTAGTACACAACGATACGAACGAGATACACGTACCTGGCTCCAATTTTACGTTGTTGTTGTTATTGTTGTTATTGTTGTTGTTGTTGTTGTTGCTGTTGGCGGTGGTGATGCTGGTATTTCCGTTGTGACGAGCAGAGGTGCCGTGGCTCGCGGAAACGCACTCTATCGTGGTGGACGTTCCCGAGCGCGTGGACTCGACTCGCGGTGCCATCATACGAAGTCCGCGTCCAACCGGCATGGGCACGATATCACCGGGCCCAGGGACGAAGCCGCGCGTATCTCTGTTAACAGGACGAACAGACTCAAGCTTCAGAACAAAGACGGAGGACTATGGTGGACGATCGTTGGGAGCGTCGATCCGAGCTACGAAACGTACCCAGGCAGCCACCGGCGGGATCGGTGCCGTTCGAGTTCGCGAGT
Source organism: Bombus breviceps (assembly GCA_014825925.1). NCBI lineage: Eukaryota > Metazoa > Arthropoda > Insecta > Hymenoptera > Apidae > Bombus > Bombus breviceps. Next base: position 2,020,314 of record CM026188.1, on the reverse strand, counting down.
GCGACTCTCTGCCAGCCGAATCTACGCTGGCTCTTTCATGGCCCAAGGTGAAAAAGCGTTGATTCGGCTTTAGCCTCGTATTTAATAGGCGTACGAGTAGAATCTTCGACCAGGAATAGTCGTAGCACTCGGATCGAGTTTAACGATAACGAATCGTTCGACGATTGTTGATAAATGTGTTGTATAAAAATCCGTTTATCCGATAACGTACCCCTCGAGAACCACCTCACCGTTGCCTGTACAGGACGCGACGGTGCCGGCGATCGCCGTCGCATCGGTCGATTTCATCTTGGGCTTCCTCTTCCTGGTTTGAATGCTGTCCTTTTTCATAGCGTGAGGCCTGTTCACGCCGTGCAATTTGAAATAGAGCCCGCATGCGTTACAAACGGGCTCACCTAACGTGTTCCTGCGCCATAACGACGTCATCGTCGTTTGGCAATTGCTGCACGACGTGCCCACTCGTCTCGAAGCGGACTGCGGACACACGAAATCTCGTTAAAACGCGTGCTAACCAAGCAACTTGCGCACGACTTGGACACGAAGAGAGAAAAACTTGAAAGAGAAGGGGCGAGAGAGGAGGAACGACGACGACGACGACGACGACGACGACGACGACGAGAAAAAATCGCGGGGCAGAGAGATTGTGACAAGATATCGCAAGAGCCTCTTCTCTTTCGTCCAAGTAGAAGAACGAGCGAGCGGGCAGACGCTTATAAAAGAAGAAGCAAGACGGAAAAGGAGGGGAAAGCAAGGTGTGTCAGGTCGATCAGGTTGAAAGAAATCTTACATCTACCGTTTAACTTATGATCGATCAAGCCCGAACGCTGACTCGTGCGCGAAGATCGCCAACCGTACGACGCGATCGGTACTCGCGCGCGAGACAGCGTAATCGGCTATACCCTCTGCGAACGAAATCAAGCGAGCCTGCTGCTACGACGACCTCGATCGAGCCGAGAACCGATACGATGACGAGAGTCGACGGACAAAGCGATTTGTTGGCAGTTTGGTCGCATCGACGAACGACACGCTGCGTACACGCGTCTAAGCAAATCGGCGCACGTCGTCCGATCAGGCTACGCAGGATTTCGAAACGGAGCGCGATTCTACCATGGGTATAGTGGCACCTCGAAGCTACGACAAACGTTCGACCGGTAGTTGTTGCTACTTGCGAGCTACGCTGCAAAACAGAAGACGTTTGTTCTACTCTCGAGTCTTCGAGGGAAGTGCGTCAAGACGGAAGTAAAGCGAGCAATGGGAAGAGAAGTAACGGACGATGAAAATGATCAAAACAAGGTTATCGATGAAGCATGATCAACGGAACGATAAAAGTATGCGCGAACTAGGTGGTCGAAACGGGAGAAATAAAATAGTAGAGATAAATATAGCTAGCGACCGAGCGAGCGATAGAAACAGAAAGGAAGATAGAGAGAGAGAGAAAGAGATAAAGAGAGAGAGTGAGAGAGAGAGAGAGAGAGGGTGGGAGAGAGAGAGAGAGAGAGAGAGAGAGAGAGAGAGAGAGAGAGAGAGAGAGAGAGAGAGAGAGAGAGAGAGAGAGAGAGAGAGAGAGAGAGAGAGAGAGAGAGAGAGAGAGAGAGAGAGAGAGAAAGACACACAGAGCGACACAGAGAAACAGAGAGAGAGAAAGAGAGAGAGAGAAAGAGAGAGAGAGAGAGAGAGAGAGAGAAAAGGAGAATATACGCCGGATGTCACGTATGCACGGCGAGATGAACGAGATGAGCGAGTGAGTGAGTGTGTGTTGGGGGATGACACCTACCAAACGCCGGTTCGTCGATTTCTCCTCGACGGCGCGACGGGCGCCACTATACCCATAGAAGCCTTTGTAGAAATCGCCCTGGTCCGCCACTGAAACAGAGACAGGATGCCAAACGTTAGGGGTGCTTCTAGTCGTACGCGTGCGCGCCTAAAAAAGCAAGCGCCTCCAATCCTTTCGTTCTTTTCTTAGACGTGGAAAATCGAGAGAGCACGATGTGTATCGCATCGGTCCTCGATGCGCTACCGTTGCGTAGCGCGCGCGTGTTCGCGCGTACCGTTCTTGAATCGCGGATACCGCCCGATCCCCAACTTGCTACCGCACGAATGGCAAAACCATGGATCGTAGGCCCATTTCGGACTCGGGCGAATTTCCACACAGGCTCCTGTTTTCTATACCTGTAAAGCGGCACCGCTCTCCCGGCTACGAACTTTCTCCCCTTTCCGATGGAAACGGAGAAAATGGTTGCGCCAGAGAGCGGCAAACGGCAACGTGTCCGACGCCAAGCGCGCGTTCGCGCTTTCGACGAGAAACTCGCCGATCTAACGTTCCCGCGACCGCTTAGCCGGCCGTCGTCGTATCTCTTCCGTTTCTTCCTTACCAATCGCCGTGGCTGCTTCACCAAGGGTCGATTCATTCCGTTCATCTTGTGGTAGAGACCGCACGCGTTGCACAGGTAGTGGCCCGTACCATCTCGTCGCCACAGCGGAGTAGAAATTGCTCCGCAATTTACGCACTCGCGGCCCTCCGTAAAGTATTCCGCCTCGATGTTGTGCACTGTGCGATTTGTACAGTTTCAAAATGGAATCTTCGTTCGTCGTGGCGCGCGTAACCGGCCATCGATGTTTTCCGCATCCGGTCGGTTTCTCCCTCCGTGAAATTTTTAGCCATCGGAGGCCGGCGATTTCGAAACGGCTGAACACGTGGAAAGCAGGAGGGAAAAGGACGCGCCACGGGGACACGCGAAAGCACGCTGCTTGCCGTCGTGCACGCGCCGACGATCCGGCGTCCGACGATCGAAATGGCTGGCCCGGAGAAAGTACTCAAACGCGAAACGCCCGAAGCCACGTCGTTTCCAAGGTATTTCGAGAAAAATACCTCCGGCGATGGTCTATACCGAAAAATTTCGTTTTTGTATCTTTCCGTTGCTCGCAGGCAGTCGTCCGACTTTTATTACGGACGTGCGCGCCACCGGAATTTTCACGAGCGACGATTTTGCCGAGCGACTCTGTCGCTGAGATTCGTTGAGATTCGTTGAGATTCGTTGAGATTCGATGAAATTCGCCGAAACTCGCCCAAAACTCGTGAATTCGTCTCGTTGATCGAACGGAGAACGGACGCGAACGGGAGAAACAAAGGCGAAACGCGCACCGGAGAAGGATACAGGAAACGTAGGAACGCGCGACAAAGGATGTCGAGGGATATGGCGTTATCAGAATTTCCGGTGTTTCTCGATAAGAATAACTAGCGGTCGTTGCGAGTACGCGCGACGAGTACCGCTACGTCGAGCTATTTAAATACGTCACGACGACCAGCGGTATATCGTTGGCACACGCGTTTCCACGATCGTCGCTGCTATTACCGAAGAAAGAAAAAGAAAAAGAAAAAGACAAAGAAAAAGAAAAAAAGAAGAAAAAGACGAGATACTATCGACGAACCGACGAACGTCGACGAGAGAGGTAGCCGCCGCGGCGAGGTTCGGTCTCGCGTTACTCTCCGAGACGGTGACATCGAAACGAGGAGAGGACGAAAAGGTCGGCGTACCGGTAGTCGCGTATCCGGCAGAAACGGGACTGGGAAGCAATCGGATATCGTATATTAGTAAGCAAAATGTAGCTGACGTCAGCTGCCATCATCTTACGATCTCTAGCCGCTCTCAACGACGCGATACCGAGATGCGAGGAAACGGAGAAGCCGGGCACACGGAGCGAAGGCGGAAAAACGCGGAAAGCGTTACCGACGCTACTTCCCGACGATTTTCCAACGCGTACGAGAATTACAATGCACGCCTCTGGCGAATTCCGTTCGAACGAAGGGTACGAGAGAGCAGTCGGTAACGTTATCCCTTTGCAGGGCCGATGTTGTTGTCAGAGACGGCGAAGAAGCGGATCATCGTCGGTGTGCCCGCACGGAAATGCTAGATATTCTTCGTCGTAACCGAATATTCAACGACGACCAAGACGCCATACACGCACGCACGCGCGCACACACACGCAGGGAAGATGACGAAGCGACGGGGAATGAGAATGGCAGAGTCTAATTACTTGACGAAGCAGTGCCGTAAGGGGCACAGGCAACCGCGAGCCCTACTTTTATCGAGGGGTGAAGGGTGGCGCAAAAGCTAAGGTACGCGTCAACCAACGACGCTACGATAGATACACGGGTAGAGGGTACGTAGAAAAGCGGTACGTGGAGAATCGATGCAAAAAGGGAAGCGATATGGAGCGGAGGAAGGAGCGCGTACGACTCGAGATAGAGGAGACGCGGAGAGACGGGAGAAAGCTGAAAACGGGACGGTGAAAAAGAGAAACGCGCGAGCTCGCGAGATCGTTACGATAAATAGAGAGAGAGTGCAGCGATTCGAGCGTACTCGAACGGAAAAGGCCACGTGCGTGCAGCGCAGGTTGGTGGAGGGCGCGAGCAAAGAGAGACGAAACAGGACAGGACACGTCGAAGCGACTCGACGGCTACGAGGTCTGGCGAGCAGAGTCAAAGTTAAACCGAGAGCAGGCGCGTGGTTCGATCGTAGAGATTCGACCCGTCGCGTTCTTCCTTCGCGTGGACGAGCCCCGACTCGACTCGTCGCAGACGCGCGTTCCAAAACCACTCGAGATCCGCGGTATGTTAAAAGCCATATTCCCGGTTCCCCTCGGCTTTCGGCTAAAGTAACGAGCTCCGCTCGTAACCGCAGACGCACCGGCTCGCTTTCCAAAAGAACCACGCGCGCACGCCACTTAAAAAGCTTTCGACTCGACTTTCTTCTCCGTGGACGGAGCCTGGCTGCGTTCCGAGATGCGAGCCGCGTGGCGTCCCGACGCGATGGTTAGTCGTCGGATCCACGGACGAGCCTGATCGAAACTCCAAACGAACGCAACGCCAGCCGACGCGACGAGACGCAACGACGAAAGGCGGCGCAGCTGCGAGAAAGAGCCGCTAGTTTTTTCTCTCGTCGGTCTACGAGAATCGAAGCATCTACGACGTCGATCGGAATAAAAAAAAAAAAAAAAAAAAAAAACGAACCGCGCGACCTTTTGAACCGGTCGAGTCCTTCGTCGAGATTGCGCCGTGTGATGCACTCGACGCGGACGTTATCGCGGCGACTGTCGTTATTACAATAACGCGGCGTAAAAATAACGATCGTCGAAAGCACGGATTTACACCGATCTCGAATCGCAAACAAGACGCTTTATCGCGTGAACGCAAACGAACCGGAACGATCGGCGATTTTGCGCGTTCGGTGGTCGCGCTCGCTTAACCGTGCACGCGTGTTCGCTGTCGCCGTGAAATAGCCGCGAGTTCCCAGGAAATCGTTTCTCCCTTCGATAGAACGTCGCGGCATTCTTCGGCAACGACGCGCGTTCCGCGTTCCATCCGTCCAGAGAGTTCGACTCCGACTAAAACGCGATCGCGATTCGCCGTCGAACTTATCTAAATTTCGCGGTCCCGGAACAAGATTAGATACATAAAACTCTATTATCGTTGCTACTGTATCGCGCATAGACAAAACTAGATTGGAAGTGCGGCTGTTGTCTAGGTCACGGTCGCTGTATATCAACGCCTCTTTCGATACCGAGCACGACGATCGTAGCGCGCGCACCATGCGCTTCGCCGATCTCGACGAACGTCCTACACGCGGCGAACGCGTCCCGTCGTTGCGTCGCGGAATCGTCGTGTCCGTCGATCTTCTCCGTTGGCGAGGACGCGAACGAGAAGCACGGTCGTCGTTTCCAGAGACGAAACGAGCACCGTGTCATCGGTCACGCCTCGGCGACCCGTGCAACCCGATAAAAGCCTGGTCTCGAGCAGATAACCACGAAAATTCGTACCATCGGCCGTACCTATCCCTTCGTTGCGCGAGCGTACGTTCGCTCGAACGCCAAGTACGTTTCCACTCGTCGTATTTTGCGCGCAAGATAACGCGAGACGCGCGCGAGGAGAGGCGAGAAGGGAGGCGAAACTCCGCTTTAATCGACGTATAAACGAAATACTTGGACTACGGAACGATGAGGGACGGAGGGGGGGGGGAGAAGAGAGAGGAAAGAACGAAGAAGAAAACAAGAGAGGAAAGGAGGAAACGGAGGAGAAGTCGGGAAACGAGAGAAACTGTAACGCGATATTCTTTTTTCCAGCGCGGAGACTTGATTTCGGCCCACCGACGTCGCCGTGCGGTCGAAAAAATTTGTCACGACTCGCGCGCTCGTGCTGTGCCCTCGCTCGATCTCTCCTCCCTTTGCCTCTCGACGTTCGTTCGACGAATTAGTAAGCGGCGAGGGGAACGACGAACGGGTCCGATCGAATCCTTTTCTCGTAATTTACGAGAGCCTGCAACACGATGCAGCTGGTGCGTGTCGTTGTTCCTTCGCGTTCCTCCCTAATCGTCGTCATCCACGACGATTTATCGTTTTCTCGAAACTCGTCCACGGGCAGCCGTAACGCGACACTTTTCGTCTTTCGTGCGACACGGACGGCCAGCGAGTCGTCGACGATACGCGTAAACGCAAATATTGTTTGACGCGCCGAGCCGTTCGTTCGCGCGGAATCGTAGCGGAAGCAGCGTGTTCGCGAACGAGCGCGCTTGGCGAGTGGCGCGTAAGGAATGGAAGGGACGCAGGGAAAGGGAGAAAAACGATGAAGAGGGGAAAGGGGACGAAAGGAAGAAAAAGGGAGGGGGTGGGTGAGACGAAAGCGCGATTCCAAAGGGGAGAGAAAATACGCGACGAAGAGCGGAGAGAAAAGAAAACGCAAGAGACGAAGGAAGCGCGTACTTACTTGCGCTAAGGCTGGCGGTGGCTGTCAGCTGATGTTGCGCCGGGGTCGACGGAGAGTTGACGACGGGTTGTCGCCTGGAAGGAGCGGCATATTGAGTGGCCAGGGTGTCGTTCGAAGGCGAACCGTAGCTCCAGGTCGAAGGTTCCACGGTGGCTCCCACTGCGGTGGTGTTCTGCTGCGTGGAATAAGACGGGCTGTATCCTCGAAAACTCGGCCTGCCGCAGAACGGCTGTGAAAAGGCCGGCAGGGCCTGATGAGTCACCGTACCCGACGATTTGCCGCTACTGCCGTAATCCTCCGAAATTGCGGAAAGGCCTGTCGTCCCTAAGCCTACCGTTCGAAAGATCGGTCATCGGTCAATCGTCCTCGCTCGCTCTTCGTTCGTCGTCGAATTCCAATAAACTTACCTTGCGCGTTCCATAACTGCTGCGGAGTGGCGGTCAACTCCGTGGGACTGCCGGTCATGTAAGGAAGCCCGTAAGCACCGGCGGTTCCTGTCGCGCTAGCCGCGGCCATACCGGTCACGCTGCTCATCGAACGATACAACGGACTGAAACAACACGATGAAACACGCTCGATTGTACAGGCTGCATGTTAGAGAGGAGAGCAGCAGCCAGACGAGGATGACGATGCACACGCCCCTGCCCTTGGGAATTCGTGCGATCCGATTTGATTTACGATCGGGTCGAGGCAAAGAGGAAATTCGAAAGAGGAAAGGGGGCGAACAGAAAGGCACGAACGACGGAAAGCAAAAAAGGAAACCTCGGCGACACGGGCTCGCTAATGTTTCGCGGGAGACCGGAAACCGAAGAACCGTTCTCCGATCCATCGGGCCGTAAATGCGGGCGCGTGCCAAGGCAGGACGTTTTTCGATGTTCTTTTCCGACTAACCACTACCCGGAACACAACTACTCCATTACCATTACCATTACGGTGGCTATTAACGCTACCGTTACCATTAGCTTCACGACCCCCCTACGTCTACCTGAGTTTTGACGACCGTACGACGGAAAACCGTACGACGCGAGGCACGAGGCGCTTTCCAAAGAGTTTTCCAAATGCCAGGCCACTTACGAAATCTCGTCGTCGCCGCCGTCGTCGTCGTCGTCGTCGTCGTCGTCGGCGTCGTCGTCGTCGTCGTTGTTATCGTTGTCGTCGGCGTCGTCGTCGTCGTTGTTATCGTTGTCGTCGTAGTCGTGATCGTAGTCGCAGTCGTAGTCGTAGTCGTAGTCGTAGTCGTAGTCGTAGTCGTAGTCGTAGTCGTGGCCGTGGTCGTCGTCGTCGTCGGCGTCGTCGTCGTCGTTACCTTTCCTGCGAGAACGATAAACGCAGTTCGGCTACTCGCGAAACAGACTTGGCGAAAGAGTTCCGGTTCGCGTAGCCGTTGCGCAACGCGAATGGCACGTGTCTCGCGATGCTCGAACCGTCACGATTTCCAACAATAACGTCGAATTCAACGTCACACACGTACGCGCCTGTGTCCGAGCTCGATCTTCGCGCTCGATCGCGTTCTTTATCGCGTATCTTTATCGCGGATCGGGGCAACGCGTCGAACGCTGGCGGACACGTCGTCGATCGAACGACACAAAGCAAACCGAGAAACGCGTGACCTTCGCGTTTTCTCACGACTCGTCCGACACGTACCGCTCGATCGGTACGTGCTCATCGGACGATTCGCGTATTCTCCCGGAACGATTTCCAACAAAACTGGCTCGAGCAACGGTATTCGCGGTAAAGGAAACATCGATAACCGAACAACCTCGTCCTTCGAACCGATATATCGTTGCCGTTTGCGAATGCGAAAACGAAAATCATCCGACCACGAGTCGCGAGGCGAGCGCGAACAAACACGAGAAAATACGTAGAGAGAAAGAGAGAGAGAGAGAGAGAGAGAGAGAGAGAGAGAGAGAGAACACGGACGATTCGATACGCGTCGTCGTCTCTCGTCACGGTTGCTCGCGTCTCGAACGTTTCACCTGGAATCGCGCTTCCACTTCCCCGTCTTGGTCGTCGTCCACGGCACTTTTCTCTCATTAACCAGGTGTCTGCCAGCTTCCTCGTGCGGCTTCGAGTCGACGGACGTGAACAAGGGTGAACGAGAAAGGAAAGGATACGTGCTCGTGGCACGTGTTACGCGCTCGTAACTTCCACGACACGACTGGGTGCGACGCCGACGTCCACTCGGCCGTATCGACGTCCGTATCCGAGGTTCCGAGTACCTTCGTTTCGCGAGTCACTCGCGCGACGACATCTCCCTCGTGTCATCCGTTCGAACTTGAATTCGCGTCGTCGATCCTCTGTCGCGAGGCGGATCGATCGAATTTATCCGCGCGGTATATTTATATAAGACGTTACACGCATCGATAGACGGATCGCCGGATCGGTCGATTCGGAACGCGGATTCGAAGAAAATTCTATTTAGTTGACCAACGGTGACCCGACACGCAACCTAATCGGAAATCGAAACCGCGAAGCGACGCGTACCAAGGCACGTCCCCGGAACCTTTAATAACCGGACGATCGGATTTCTTCCAAGTACCATCTCCAGAGACTCTCCCCCCGCGCTCTTTCCTCCAATTCCCGCGATTCTCCGGCCGCTCCGAGTTCCAACGGATCACGATAGATCCACTCTTTCTCTCCGAGCGCGCCGTCAAAGCGAGAGAAAAGCGAAAGGAAAGGAGATATTTCGGTCGGGTCGCGAAGAATGCAGATATCGCGAAACTCAATCTAGAAGGTCGGTAGCGACAGGGTTATAGCCCCTGTTACCGGATCGCTATCTGAATCCACCGAGCCGATAAGCCCTGCCGCTTCTCACGATAGCGCGCCGCGTCTCGTGGTGGGAAGAGATCCGAGGTCCGCTAAACTCCGCCGATGAGAGCTTCGTGCCGTGGACCGTACTACGGTGTACCATGATACCGCGATATATCGCGAACGCGATAATCTTCGAGACGAATCGGCTGCGTTAGTAACGACTAGCGTGCCAGTCTGGAAAACGACGTTCGAGTTTCGACGTTCGTGTCGCAAGAGGAAAATCCCGTTTCCCTACGTAGTCGTACCGTGGCGCGCGCTCGGCCCACGACGACCACCTTCCACCCAAAGTCGAGACTCGCCGTTTATTTACGAGCAATATTTTCGCAACCGTTATCGGTTCCCCGTTTACTTTGTTTTCGTTTCGCGTTCGCTACGAAGCACCGATAAAACCGAAACGTCGCTCGAACGATACAACTCCGAAGGAGGGAAGGGGTTACTACATCGCAGTGCGGTAAAACGAGAAGCAACGTGGAACGTGGCAGGACTATTTTTCCGAGGAAAACGAGCCACGCGGGTCGAAGGATGGCACAAAGACGAGGAGGACGGGGAACGAAGAGGACGAGGACTAGGACGAGAACCTGAGCGAACACGGGGAAAACGAGAATCGCCGCGAGACGAACATCGCCGATAGGCTGGAAAGCGACATATGCCACGATTCCGACGTCGAACGTTTTTGTCCCTCGATTTTGCCTGGTCGTCGCCGCGATCTCTCGAAAGGGAACGAACAGCCAAACGAGAGAACCAAGGAAGAGGTAACGTTTATCGAAAACACTCACTGCATAACGTAGTTCGCGTGGCTGACCGTAAGGACCTAGAGCCTTTGCTCGTTCGCGACTCCTCGTTCCGTCTTCTTCCGCCCTTCTTGATCCTCGTCTTCTCGCTTCTCGCTATACCCCGGCAACTAAACTCGGACGCGAGAACCGAACGCAATCTCGTTCGACGATTCTTTCGCCGAACAGAAACGGACAACAACGCGGTACTTACGGGAAACGTACGAGACGAATGGCGTTCCAGGTCCTCGAACGTGGTCAGGATTTCCCCTTCCGTGAATCTCTCCCTTCCTTCGTTTCTTTTCAACGTTCGTTCGCCTCCCCTCTCGCGATACCTCGCTCCCGCCCTCGATTAACGCTCTCTCGCGCGTTCTTTTCAACTCCCCACCACCGTTCCGCGCTTCCCGATCTACCACCGATCCTGCGACCGCCGTCCGCCGACCGCCGACCGCCGACCGCTTCTCCCGGTCTCTTGTGGCTGATCTCGTTTCTTCCTAGTCTTCCCCTACGAGCCAGCTTACGTTGGAGAAGCGACGTGTCGACGAAAGCCTACGATACGGATAACGAAGCTGCCTATCCTACTACGCGTAGTAAGCAACCGCACGTGCAGGTACTTGCGCGAAACGATCGTGCCATTGATAACTGTCGTCAGCGACGCGACGTCGCGAGCGCGACGATTCTGCCAACGAACCGCGTCTCGCGTTGCGCGAAGAAAAGCTTGAAAAAAAAAAAAAAGAAAAAGAAAAAGAAAAAGAAAAGAAAAGGAAGAGCCGCGAGTAGCCGTCTCGAGTTACTTTCATTCACGAGGATCGATCGCGTTCGTACCGCTCGAGTAAAAACGTTCGTCGCTGCTTCGCGTCGCTCTTTCGTCGCATCCTTCGTCGTTTCGATCTGCCCGTTTTTCTCGTCTATTCCGTTTGCCACGAGAGTTCGAACGACCAAGAACTACTACCACTTACGGACGACGTATATCGCGCGTCGTACGTCTGCCCCACCCTCTCCGATCCTCGGACGCAAGAACGCGTTCTTTCTCGAGTCTGTCGCCGTCGTCATGTCACACGATACCAAAAGGTTTCTCGGAACGCGATGGGTACGACTCTGCCGGACTGTAAACCCCGCACGATGATTCACGATGACGAACTTTGCGTCAAAGATCAACGATTACTAGCTGCTTACACGCTACGTACGCGTTATTTTTTCGCTCCCGACTATACCTATGCTGCCACGCGTCGAACGAATTACGTACGAACGAATAACGGACGAGTAACGAACGAGTAACGTGCTTCCTCGGATGGCCTGCAAGGGGGATCGAGAAGAGGAGAGAAGAACAACGGGGTTACGAGATCGTGGACAGTAAACGAAGAGAAGACTTTACGTCATCTCGGATCTTACAATTAGAGCGGTATAATCACGGCAACGAGATATATCACGCAAAAAGAGAAACGAAAAGCACGGATTGTCCTCTGCACCCGAACTTTCGATATCTAAATTCGAAGGTCGTGGCCCCTGTGCACGCGCACACAGCATGAGGAAATCGACAAACACGAAAATGGCCAAGGAGCTGGCGCGCGTGCTACGCATGCGTATACGCTGTGAAACCGAGCCCACGAGATTTCGAGTTGGCCGTTTTACGAATCGGCGAGCATCGACGAATCGGAAAATGCAACGCGCGTAATCGACGCGGCTACCGATAACGTTTCGTTCTGCCGACGCGCGAGACACGGACAACGCGCCGCGATCGAAGAATCGTTTCTATCGGAGTCAATAAACTCTTATCGCGGCAGCGTGAACAGACCGAGCTCCGGTTCTGGTACAAATCCTATGCCGTACTCGACTCGCGAGACTCGCGTCGAGGCGCGCGAATTTCTCGCCGATCCGCAGACAAAAGAGGAGAACGTACCGTACGGTCGCGCCGCGCACGTTGCAAAATTCGAGCGGACGTGAAACGATCGATGGAAAAAAAAAGAAAAGAAACGTTCGAAGGACGAGCGGCGACGGCAACGGCGGCTCGTGCCCGGACGAATCATCATCGGCAAACACCAAAGGACGTTGCGTTCATTTTCACAAAACTGTTAGCATAGGGCCGGCGAGGCGTCGCACTGTATTCCATCGTCGGTTCAGCTTTATTTTCGGTCTTGTATCGCCTACGTATACAATATTCGAGGAAACACGAAGCGTGCATCCCATAAGCCGCCGTGTAAATACTCTTGCGAACGGTAAACCTTCGAGCGGGTATTCACGTCCTACGACCACGCGCGGTTCTTGCGCCTGTCTTACGGCGCAGCAACGCATCGCCAGATGGCACCTCGCGATTTCACGATTTAACGATCGAACGGCGCGTAATGTTTGGATGGAACGGAGGAGGTCGGTCGTACCGCGGTGTCGTCGTTGGTCGAACAAACGGAAAGACAGACAGCGTACAACTACTAACCTGGAAAGCGGGCCTGTAGGCGAGTGCGGCGTCGAGGAACCTGCCTCGTGATCTTGATGATGATGAGCCGTTCCTACCGCGTGATGAGCGTATATCGAGTCCATGTACAGCTGATCGGACACGCGATCGCTGGTGTCCTGGCCGAGACCGTGGTTGGCCTGAACCGAAGACGGTGGCTGCATAGCGGTCAAGTGAGCGTACGATTGCCTACCATGCTCGCTCGGGCTGTATCCTCCTCCTCCCTCCGATTGTCCTTGACGGTGAGGCGACGACAGTTGTTGATCGTCGTGCGGACTGCGACTGGAACCCGGTGAACTGCCGGTTCGTAGAGTCGGTGAACCTCCGCCGCCGCTGCCAGTACCACCGCCGCTATTACCCTCCGCGCCGCCGCCACCTCCGCCACTGCCATCTGCACCGCCGTTGTTACCGTTACCGGTACCTCCTCCACCTCCGCTTGCCCGTATCTGATGTTGGAGGTACGCGGCATCCGGTAACACCTCTTCCAAGTGGTGATGATGATGATGATGATGATGATGACTGTGCTGTTGTTGATGGCCGTCGTTCGCACCGACGTCACTGGCCGAACTGGTCGCACCGGTGGTGCTCAGATTCGGAAACAACATACCAAGGGTAAAATCTCCACGGGCGCCTCTCATGGCTGCGGTAATTCCACTCGTTCTCTCCGTATCCTCGTCCGTCTCTTGATGCGGCACCGATTGCGCGTGCGAGTGCGAGTGCGAGTGCGAGAGCGAATGCGAGTGCGACTGTGCCTCTTGTTCCTCCAAGCGACGATGACTTGCCGAAGAGAGCACCACACTTTGTTGGGTCGCGTCCGATTGTAAGTGCTGCTGCTGCTGCTGCTGCTGCTGCTGCTGCTGCTGTTGGTGATGATGGTGCTGTTGATGGTGGTGGCGCTGAGAGTGGTGGTGGTGATGGTGCTGGTGGTGGTGGTGATCGGTCTCGGTCGGCGAGAGCGACTCGCTACCATAACGATGCATGGTAGAGCGAAGCGCGTGACTGCCGGCCCGATTTTCCTCCGGCAATGCGCAGACCTCGCCCGACCGTCCGTTATCCCCACCCTCGGTAACCGATACTTCTCTCGCCCCTATTTGAACGTACTCCGACCGATGGTGTTGGTGTTGGTGTTGGTGGTGGTGGTGGTGGTGGTGGTCGTGGTCGTAATCGTAGTGGGGGTTGTGGAGGTGGTGGTCCTGCTGCGGCTGCGGCTGCCTACGCTGCTGTTGTTGGTGATGCTGTTGGTGAAGGGGTTGGGAGACCTGTTGCTGTTGTTGCTGCTCCTCCTGTTTCGAGGAATCGCCGCCCCCGTACTCGCGCGAATCCTGATCGCGATAACCCCTTGACAACCGACACACACGATAATTCGTTAATATTTCGTGTTTGCCTCGACGCTCGAACGTGCCGTGATCGTTTCGCTCGGCGAGCAAAAACGATGCCGTTTGCCTATATCGCTCGATTTCGCCGCTTCGAGATCAAGGACGGATCAATTGAACGCGATTACTCGACCGAGCGTGTAACGTAACGCGTCGAAACGATTCGCCCAAGACCTGCGCCCCTATTCGTGTCGCCGAACGCGCCTAGATACACCCAACTCTGCTCACCTTTCTCCGACGTCGGAATCCTGGCTGACGAAGTTGAGCGAGTGCACGCCGTAAGCGTCGTCTACGTCGTTTTCCTGTTCCGTCGAGACGAGAATCGTAACCACCGGCTCGGCGTTACTCGCCTCCTCGACCGCGCCATTTTCAATTTCCTGCTGTCCCGCCTCCAGCCCGCCTACCATGTCCCCGCCTTCTTCGGTTCCATGCTTTTCGTAAGGTAACTGTTGGTGGCGTTGCGGTTGCCGTTGTCGTTGCCTTTGCCGTTCCCTCTCCTGCTCGTCCAGTTGTTGTTGCTGTTGTCGAAAAAGTTGCGCGGCTACCGATCTCCCGCTCTCGATTCGCATCAGCCTGATCGTTCCCTGGTCGTCGTCGTACCCTTCCACGCTCTCACCGACGACCACTTTCGCGCATCTCGCCTTCCTTTCCGTGGCATAGTCCGCGGCCGTTTCGTCCATGTATTCCGTCAACTCTGTCAACACCAATGCAAAGGGTCGCCTAAACCAAACGATCGATCGACCGAGCGAACGACGAGGCTCGATTTCTCCGATCGTCCAAAGCATCGTCGATTTCGCAAAATCGTACCGGCATCCGCCTTCGATCTTGCGAACCACGTAACAGCGTGGTGGCCGTTGTCACGTGTCATAGTAATCGCGGCACGACGAAAACCGGCCAGCCGATACACGATCGATCGATTAGATGGAAAACGCGCTGCTCGAGGCGTTTCGATGACACACGCCAACAAACTGTTGCTAACCGCTACGGTACAAAAATAACCATTCGTCGTCGTTATCTGTAGCTCGTTAGCGATCGTGCAAACTCGCTCACATTCTCCTCGTATGTATGATTTTACGCGTTCGCGCTTTCGCACCGGGTCGTTATATTTTTCAGCTGGAAAACGGAAAACTAGCCGACGCGCCTGACCAGGTGCCAATGGAGAAGAGAGGAGGAAAGAAAATTGAACCTC
Source organism: Bombus breviceps (assembly GCA_014825925.1). Lineage (NCBI taxonomy): Eukaryota > Metazoa > Arthropoda > Insecta > Hymenoptera > Apidae > Bombus > Bombus breviceps. The sequence goes on along the minus strand of CM026188.1, from coordinate 2,004,962 downwards.
GGTTCTACTATACTACCCTGCACGATAACCAGCGGGTAAACGAAATATTCTTCGATCGCGTTCTTTTTTTTTTTTCTTCCACTTTCCTTCGTCTTCGTTCTCTGTCGATCGGCTTCGCAGGAAACACCGTTTACCGGCTGTCCCTGTGCGTACAACCTCGTCTTATCGAGATGCATCGTCCTTATCGAGGGCGATACATACACGCGTACGATCGGGAAAATCGATGAACGCTGTGGACGCTACGTTCGAACCAGTGGCAAAAGGGGGAAATTCACAGGGGGTTGAAACAGCGATCGGAGGATCGAGAGGAAAGGAGCAAAGGAAAGACGAAAACGATGGAAAGCTGAAGGGTGATGGGAGGAGAAGACATCCACGGAGGCGGAGGCGGTGACGAAAGTATCGGAGGCGGAGGCGGAGAGATACGGTAACGGAAGCACAAAACACAGGCAAATGCAAAGGTACGAATACACGCGCGTGAGTTTTGAGAGGAAAAAGCGAGACAGTGGCGGGAACTTCGTAAACGATCGAAACGTATCCGCGTGCGGTATCTTTGCCCGAAAGCCCTGTGTCGTCGGTTAACATTCAACCGACCTTATTGACGCTAGTTAATCGAATTGGAAAGGTCAGGTTCGCTGGATTATCTGACGTTGCTCCGTTCCACCGCGACTCGCCAATTCTATCGAAAAAATGTTCGTGTATTTTTCGCTGAGAGTTCAAAGACGAAGCGATGTTTGGAATAATGGAGTTGACGCGTCGATAACGAAACTCCGTTATTGCGTGTTCGAATCGGCTACGATCGGATCGGATCGAATCGGATCGAATCGAGCCTAGTCGCGTCAATGAGACAGCGTATAGGAGCGCGGAGTTGCGAAGACGCAAATGTCACGACCCCGATTAATCACTCTGCGCGAAGAAAATATACGACGCCGCGCGAACCACCGAGAAACCTCTTTCTCGCTCGCGTTGCGAAACCAAATCGCCGCACCGTATCGGTCACGAACCTATCGCTGTCCCATCCTGTTGCCTGTGTCTCACCTATTCCATTAATTGCTGCGTGTAGAGTTGCTGCGTGGGATCAACGTCGCCCTTGTAAAGTGAACGAACGCGTATCCCGAAAACCGGATCGATCTCTCCGACATTGTTTCCCTCCGCGTCGTCCTTTTCGTCGTTCAGCCAGCGGCTCTGAGCGAGTTCGACAGCGAGTATCGGCTCGTTACGCGCGTACGCGAAAAGACTACGAGAGACCACCCTTGCGTTATACATAGGCGCGTCGTAAATCTTAGCCGAGAGCCGTCGAATATTTCATCGTTCTTTCGCTGCGCGGTTCTTACAATGCTCTCAGCCAAAGAAACGAGGTTAACGTTCCCCATAGAAGTGGTAGCGAGGAAAGAGATTCCGTTGGCCGAGCGGAAGATGTTTTGTACAACGGGGGCAGAGGTTGCTCTTATCTTCTTGGCCCCATAAAAACGTTCACTGTTATCCGCAACGTAGACGAGCAAGACGGCGCACATCGATGCGGTTTACGACGAGATTTTCAGAGATTGAATAGTCCCTTTATCTCGACCTTCTTCGTCCTCTCCCCGTTTCTCGCCCCCTCCTTCTCACCCTATCCTTCTCGTCCCATCTTCTCTGCTCTTATTCAACCTTCTTTCCTTCCTTTATCCCTTTCCCATGATCTCGCCGCTTCCTCCGAGAATACGGTGCTTTACGATGCGATAGAATAACTTTGTTTCGACTCATCGATCCCTTTTTCCCATCGAGTAGATATATAGAATAAGAGGACGATATACGTAAGCGTCGATACGGTACAGTCGCCGGGCAACGACAAGACGAACGATTAGCCGAGGCTAGGCGTACACCTCCCTTCTGAAATCGTTGGTCGACGCGGAATAGAATAGAAGAACAAAGTAGAATAGCGTGGAATGGTCGCGCGTTTCAAGTAGAAGAGCGACGACGGTATGTTCCGCGATGGAACAACAACGCCATTGTGCAAACACCAAACGTTCCTTACGAGGACAGATCTCGATCGTCCTCGAGCTTTACGTTCGACGCCAATCGGCCGGTATACGTTTACGGCGTACACCTATTCGACGGAAAACCGGCTAGGTGCTTCGACTTAACCGAACAGAGGAGGGCCTCGCGATTTAAATTACTGCTTTGTTTACTTCGTCCTGCCGTAACGACGCGGATATCGTTCGAAGCTAAACAGAGACTGAAACACAAAATAGCACGGCGCGCGACCATTACCAGCAATTACGGACGATTGCGGGCAATTACGGCATAGGTTTTCGCGAAAATGGGAGATTCTTTCGATAGACGCTTGTCAGGGAGATTTCCGATTGAACCAGCGGATAGATATCGCATCGAACGTGACGAGCTAAGGGGATGGAGAGAGGGTTAGTGATACACGAATATGTGTAAGTAAGTAGATGCACGACAGTGGTAGAGGAACGGAGGCGGTCGGTAACCCTCGTTTATCTCAGCGGTTCTTCGTTTCTGTATCTCGGCTGGTGCATCTGTATCTGTCGCTAAAAAATAAAGCTTGTAAAATCGTAGATCCGTAGTTGTAAATCCACGATAGTTCAGAGTTCCGGTCGTGGGACCAGGAAGAGGGAGAACGCGACGGGCGATTAGCTTTTGTCGTGGCAGAGTCGACGAACGTGTATCCAGCGTTGTACCTGGAACGGTGTAGAAAGAAGGCGCGTCCACGCACGACCTACCCGTACCGAGAAGGATCCGTACGCGATGCAAGAAAAGAAACGGAAAAGCAGGCGAGGAAGAAAGGAAGGAAAGCAAATATTGCAGCCGACTGCTCGCCCTTCGAAACAGGAAAGTGAAAGGATAAAAGAGGAACGCAGCGGTTAGGATCGTTAACGACGTCTCCGACAAGGAAACAATGCCGACCATCTTTGCAACGAGTTCACAGAAGGGAGAACGACGATAAAACGAATACGAACTTACAAACTGCGAGCCTACGAACGATACGTGAAAACGAATCGACGATCGACCATCGTCCGAGTATTGGTACGATATAAGCGCAGGCATGGACCCACGCGTCTCGCGTTTCTCTGCCCCTGACGAATACGCGATCGTAAAAAGAAACCTAGCGCGCATCTATTTGGTTATACAGAGATATATAGCGTCGCGATCGTTAGGAATGGTCGAGTTGCGACCAAGTCGAATCCGTTCGAAGCTAATGCGACGCGGCTACGAGAATGCTAGGTGTCGAGTTTCTGTCGTGTTTTTTACCAAAATATGGTCGAACACGGTTCTATCCTCGGTCTCGTATTCGTTTAGCCCCATTAACTTTCCGACCAGCCTATCGGACCAACGTCCCGAAAAGGGAAAAAAACGTTTATGAATCCTGAAAGCTGCCGATTACGACCGCGTATCTGTAAATTAAGAAAACAGACTTCAGCGAGACACGAGAACGCGAGCGCAGCGATCGGCGCGACTTTACCGCTACTCCGTCCACGCGACCCCCACGCTCGTGCATCTTGATAAAAAATGACATATTTGTTTCGGAGAAGAGCGTGCAACTCGCAACTCTCGGTAAAGTCCACGCGTTACGATAAGAGAGGAAAAGAGAAGAGAAGAGAAGAGAAGAGAAGAGAAGAGAAGAGAAGAGAAGAGAAGAGAAGAGAAGAGAAGAGAAGAGAAGAGAAGAGAAGAGAAGAGAAGGGGAGAGGAGAGGAGGGAAGAAAAACGCGAGGATCGCCACATAAATTTCGCATCGATTTCAATTTTTATATCCTAACATCCCTCGGATCTTTTACGTTCGAACGACGTAGATTCATAGCCGACGTTACGCTCGCCCGTAACATCGTAAACAACTACACAGGCTGCCCAGAAATTTTCCACGTCCGTTTTTCCATTATCCCGTTATTAAATGTTCCATTGTTCCGCACGCCTCTATACAGGATCGACTATGCCTGCAGTAGCTGTATCGGTCGTATTCGCAGTTTACTCGCTCGTCTACTTTTGCTCGAGTTCTTGCGCGACGCTGCTCGTCTTTTAAGAAACACGTCAGGAACCGTTGTAACGGTCGTAATTCCAATTCCAACTCCCGTTCCATGTGTCATTTTCTATCGATCGTTAATCGTTTGTTCGTTAACGTTACGTCGACTTCTCTCTGTACCAAATGCTGTTACCCGTATAACCTTATTTTTATGTCAGCGATATACGTTCAAGGTACGGTTGTTTGGACCCGTTCTACCGTATTCTTAATTATGCAAATTGCTACGCTGACCGCTTCGTCCCTTTCGCTAAAAGTACTTCGTTTAAATGTATCTTGCGCCGACTTGTAGCGCGGAGTTGCATTTGTATTTCTTTAACGTATTTTATTCGACATGATCGGGCTATAGTCTATGTCAGTATCCGACGTGATACTGCCATAGTAAATTTAAATAACTAAGCAATAAATTTCAACCTACCTTTCTATGTTCGCAGCCTCGTTCCATGAACGAAACGAAGCTAAACGAGACGAAATTCGATAACGACGTAAATACAGGCATCGGGAATTCTCTTTCGGTAAAAACTTTTCATCGACGCATCCATCGAAATTTACGCAAGTCCGTTTCTTTCGTGCGGCTCTCGTGATACATGTCAACCGTCACGAGCCGCGAAACAACGAAACACAGACTGCGTGGCGTAACACGAGAAGGGAACCGATCGCGCTATGGGACATGCTCCTACCTCCCCTTCCTCTTTCGTTCCTTTACCCTTGACTAAAGCACGCTCGCCCTACGATTTTTTTTCCTCTTACTTTTTTTTCTCCTCCTTTTTCTTCAGCTCCGAACCGAGCGGCTAAGCGCCACTTTTAGCGCATCAACGTAAACGTTAACGTAAGTCGTTATCGATGCGACGGTGGAACGGACACAGTGACGGTCAACCGCACGGAGTTACGTAAGAAAAGTAGCCTTCTGTACGAACTTGTTAGCGTACGCGTATTACCTTTCTTCGGACAAAGCAACGACGATCGGGAAGCGGACTGGTTCGTTTCGACTTTCGATCGCGACTCCGAATGACTACCGGCATGACGAAAATTATTATTATCGTCGTTATTAACGAGCTAAACCGGTTGGTTTAAGATAGGTTAAAGATTTGGCGCGGAGAAAGGTGAATTACACGCGCAAATATATATACGGGACGAAGAGAAGAAACAGAGAAAGACGTTACGCGGACGTTTGAAATTCGCGATAAATATGAAAGCTAAAAGTATATTTAACTAAGTCAAGATAAACAACACTTTGAAATTGATACGCTATGAATCTTAGTAAGTTGTATATTAACGACTGTTTACCACGTTGATAACATTCGTCCATTCTGTGGCAATATAGTAATTCCGTCGTAATAAATGCGTTATATTTATTCTTTCGTTTTGTTAAATTATGTAAATCGAGTTTGTAAAATTATCCTGTCTTTTCGTAACTCCTATTACATAAACCTCTTCCTGACCGCCGCTAACGAACGCTTTAAGAGATGTTCTAACGATAATAAGGATTACCCAAGTAGATAGATAGAACAGCGATACCCAGAGTTAACGAGGTAGGCAATTCGATTCAGTTAAAATAGCCGTAGGTGGTGAAGTGTTACCGTGTAGAAGAGAGTAATTTCTCAGCGACCTAGGAATTTTATTTTTTTCTTTATTTAATTTACAATTTGTCCATCTGGACATTCGGCAAATCAGCGATCTATGATGTACACCTGCCAGGTTTTCTTCCGTTACTCAATGCCGGAGGATTTAAGATTACTTGGCGCTACGTCGTGATTATGAGAGTCGAACGGCATAGGACGTGCACTGTGTCTGGCAACGAGTATCGAACGTTGTATTAACGATTGGATAAAGAAGCGGAATTTCGGAAATTTCGCGACCGTTGAACTCGTTCCCGAAAGTTAGCAATCTCCGTCGACGGATGGTAAGTTACCAAGTTCGCTCGGCGTTGTGTCTCGATCGTAGAAATATTCGTATTGCGTATAATCTTCGCGTTGAAAACGTCCGTCTCGCGTCTTCTTCATTCAGAAATCGATCCGAGATATCGATAAAAATGTGACGCGGCGCAATATTTTCTCGAAACGTATTTGCGAATACAGTAAAATGAGAACGAGTAATTTCCGCTTGCAAAAGCGCTTTATTTACAAAACTACGTATTTACAGAAAACATTGTGCATAATAAGCGTCGAGATCGACGCGTATCGACCCACCGATCTGTACGGTTTAAATATAATTTCGTCGGATCGAGTTCACGGCAACGATGGAAGCGAGCATTCGAAGAGAAGATGAAACATATACATTATACGTTACATACATACACGTTCGGGGCGAGTGAGTTATGTGTATAGCCGGCGAGCCACATAGCTAACGAGAGAATGGGAGTTAGCGAGGCAGAAAGAGAGAAAAGGAGGCAGAGCGAGAAGGAAACAAGTGCGTGAAGACGCAGAGGGAGCGCAGCGCTAATAAATCAGTCGTCGAAAGGTCGAAGGTCGTCGGCAGTGCTCCACTATATTCACATCGAGACGGTAATGGGGTATTAAGACGGGGAGATTTTCGAGTTAATTTTCTAGCGTTCGCCCGCAGCTGTGAATAAGAAACGGTTGATTAGTTTAGCCTTAGTCGTTCGAAGCAAGCGTCGCTCGCCGATTTTTCTCAATTACGTACTCGTCTCAAAGATAAATCGTATCTCGAAATCATGTTGGCGAATATCGAGACGACGTCGAGGATCTTATCGCGCGAACGGCTTCCCTCGCGATCCGCGTTTCGAACGATGGTAACGAGCCGTCAAAATAAACAAATAGTCGGGTTTCGTGGTCTTCTTACTTGGGAGAACGATGAGACTGGGCCCGTACGGGCCAGTTTAGAAAACGGTACTCGTTCCTTTGTCTATGCACAAAGGGGGAGGGGGGCCGCGCGTGTTTACGGTCAAGTCGAAAAGTTATGATGGAACCCCACCGGGGGTAACCATCCACGTGCTATATTTTATTCACTAAGTTAAAATATTTTACCAAATGTCCTACTGGACAAATTGTAAAATTTTAAAATAAAATAATAATAAAAAAAAAAGTCGAAGTCAGGGTTGAAGCGATGCTTTTCCTCGGATCGTTCATATGCACGTTTACGTTTTATATTTCATGGAAACACGTTCTTCTCCTTTCGTATTTGCCAATAGCTTTTAGTTACATCAATTGCACGAACAACTATACGGAGGTAATAAGAAATAACAACAACTGGGACGACTACAAAAAAAAAATGGAAATGGAAATGCAACGATGAGAACGAGGATAAACAGAACAGGGATGATGATGATAATAATAAAAAAAGATTGGTATATAACCGACGTCGTAGGTGAACGAATGAGAGTGTGGGGTGGGCGAAAAATTGTTTGCGTAGCAGGCAAACAGGCAGGCAGGCAAAGCACAGGCAAAGCAAGCAAGCAAGGCGGCAGGCAAAGCGGCAGGCAAGCAGGCTAACAACAGGCAAGCAGGCAAGAGGCGGACGGGTGGGTAGGTTTACGGTATTCGCCGGTCTGCCATCGAGCAGCAGTTTTGACGTCACATCCTGCGCGCGGGCGGACATCCGGTTTCACTGCCGGACTCCTGTCCCCGAGCGATAACAAAATCTACGTTTGTCAAGGGAAGAGAAAGAAACGTAGAGAAGGAGCGAGCGGTCGTTCGATGCCCGGGACGAGTCCAGGGGAGAACGAATAGTTCCCGTTACCCTTTTCAGCTTGCCGAGCTTTAAATCGTTTTACCATCGCCCGATATGCGCGAGTTTCTTTCCGCGAAAAGACGAAAGACAAAACGCCTCGTTTCTTGGTCTGTGATGGTCGATTGTTTCCGCGCAAACAACGAATCAACGTTCCAACGATAAACATAGCGTCGCGTGACGTCGTATCGCGTCTCGTCGCATCGCGTCACGCTGCGTCGTTGAATCGCGCAATTCCGACTCGGTAATTAGCAAAATTAATCCTCAAAACGTACGAGCGTGTTGTAGATACGTGCGACGAGAGAAGGAAAGTTGTTGCACTGTCGCAAAGTTGTTGTTGCAATCGCGGATCGTCCCCGCTTGGAACACCACAGGGATTAGCCCATGGGCAGAAAACGTCCTTTGTTTTTCCTCGACCCTTCCTCACTTCCGTGTTCTTTCTCCAGCGAGAGACAGAGAAACAGAGAGAGAGAGAGAAAGAGAGAGAGAGAGAGAGAGAGAGAGAGTCTGTCTCCGATCTCTCTCTCTCTCTTTCTCTGTTTCTCTCTTTCTCCGACAAAGGGTGTAACGTTTGGGTAACAAAGCCGCGCGTAAACTACGAATACGTGGTCGCGCGTACAGTTTTTCGTCCAGCGAGACGACCGACTAAGATTTTCGAAAGGACGACCGCAAATATTTGTCCCCTTATTATTTTACTGTCCTGTTCCATCGGATTACCATCGGTTTACACGTTGAGATCATTCATTTCCCACGTTCCTTTCGAAAATTCGAAAGAGCAAAAATTCCTGACACGCGTGCCACGCTGTCGTTTCCGACGAACTCCTCGTAACGCAGAAAATTTGTTCGACGAAGCGAATTATGGTTTCACGGAAATAACCGCGATCGCCTGTCGAGAGGCGCTTTCATTACGGTCATGGAAATCTTTTCCAAGACCGCGTGACAAGAATCGACGTCTCCTAGATTTTGCACTACGATCGCAGAATACGAAAGGCACAGGGAAGGGATGCAACGACGTTGCTCCATGAGTCTCGCCGTGATGAAGCAAGGTTGCGCATTATCAAGGGTTTAACTAGGCAAAGGTTAAGGCAGCCTCACCAACGCCGTGATTCGCCATAATCTACAGTCAATTATCTGACATTCGCTGTGTCTGGGGAATGCTCTGCTTGGGAAAAACAGCGTGGTTCGCGGAAAACGCGTGGTCATCCGGCAATCTGTTGGCGTAAGAGCGCCGATTTCGATAATTTTACCGCAGCTACGAACTAGTGGTTGAAATCGTTCGAACCGCGAGTAACAGATGGCATTAGTTCGTCGAACACTTTGGTATCGCGACATTCGCCGCTGGAAAAGGTTGGCGAATGACGGTTCACGGATATCCAGTTGGCGGATTTCCGATGGGCCCGTTCTATCGTTCACGTTCGTACGACGCGCGATTGCCGATGTATCGTTGAGAGATAACGATCGTAGAAATCGTAGAACGAGCGAGAAGAATCAAGAACGGTGGACATATACGACAGTTCGTGGAAGAAAAAGAAAAGAGAGAAGTAAGAGGAAACAGACTCGTGGAATTAGGACGAGCCGCTTTCAGTTGAAGGGTTGACAAGTTTGAACGTACGAAACCGATGAACCGATCTCGCGTCTGGTACGCGTAGATAACCGGCCGTACAACTCGATGGGGGCGTTTTCGGGGCGGTGTTCGCGTTCCTAAGGGACTCGCGGCTCGGTGCACGTTTTCCCCCGCGGGAAAACCAGAGACGACAACATACCGAACCCGTTCTCCGCTCGTTCGAAAACGATTCCTACTCGCACGGCGTTCGACTCGTCCGGCGTCCTCGCGATAACACCCGCATCCACGTACGGCACGAAACGGCAAACCTGCCAACCATACGAAACGCCACTCGCTCGTTCCAACTTTGACCCCGACTTTCTGTTTCCGTTGTTCGCTTCGTACGTGGGAAAATAACCTCTTTTTCTCTGTCACCGCCGATCGTCCCATCGTCGTTTCGACGATCGGACGAACGGTCGCGACGACGATCGCAACGAATACGGCGATTTCGTCTCTCGATTACGAACGAGCATGTTCGCCTACGCTCTGTGAGGATTGTTCAGCTGCCTCTTTCAACGTGACAATAAAAGAACCGCGTTTGCAAAGGACTCGTGTGCGAGGCACACCCCTATAAACGTGCTCGCAGGTGGCCACACCGCGTTCTCGACGGAGGAACGTGTCGTGTACGTGCCTCGACGGTTTCTCTCTTCCGCACTCTCTTACGATCCGCTAGAATTGCCCGATCGAGCGAAAACATTTCGCAGAGCTAACGAAAGTGTCGGCCGAACAGCTTGGCGCCAAACGAGAGTAAGAAGAGGAAGAAGAAGAAGAAGAAGAAGAAGAAGAAGAAAGAGGAGAAGGAGAGAAGGGAGGAATGTTAAAGGAGCAAGAGAAAGAAAAGAATGCCAACAATGTCGCGGTTTATCTGCGCGTCCTTGGCTAATCTCTGTCCATGAAAGATTACCCTATCACCGGCAATTGTGCTGTGTCTCCGACGCTCGATATACGTAAGCGTTTCTATCACCTCCATCGTCTCTATCGCCTCTATCGTTTTCACGTTCTCCCTCCTGCACTCCAAAAGTATACTCCACCCCTTATCCACGAGAGCTTTCTTCCGCCTCCCAAACGTTTTTTTTTTTTTCTCAAACGTTCGACGGATCCTTCTCGGATCGCATCCGATCGACTCGGCAAATTTGTTCGACTCGCCAGCTAGAAGACTAAAAGCCGGTACCGAATATCGACGCTCGCTCGCGCTCGAGGACAGTCCGATAACGCGATCGGTGGCCGTACGACGAAATATTTCTGGGTTTCACGATCGACGTTCTCTCTGTCGACGTTCGCGCTCGCGACGAATAACGTGGCTGAAACACGCGCGAACGTGTAGTTTTGCATGCGAAATGTTAAAAGAAAAGTGTGAGAGCGGAAAAGGTTTAACGGAGAAGCGAAACGAAGCTCGGAAGAACGAAACGGTCATGGACGTTTATGTTGCGACGAATAGAACGTATTTCTAACGCGTGACTAGGAATTGGCAAGAATTCGAGCGCAAACGCGATACGTTACGCTATTCGTTTTTCGAGTCAGGCTTACGGCGTACGCGGGAAGGAGAGCCGCGGGAAAGTACGAGGAGTGGCAACCGTGGTGACGGTGACGGTGGCAATGCTGGTGGTGTGGTGTGATGGTGATGGTGGTGGTGGTGGTGGTGGTGGTGGTGGTGGTGGTGGCAGCAATCGTGGTGATGACGATGACGATGGCCGTCATGGTGGCAGCGGCAGCGGAAAGTAAACGCGGACCAAGACCAACGAGGGAGGAGGAAACGAGGCTAAGCAGGACGATGCGCGTTACGTTGGGTCATGCTGCGAAGCGTTATCGCAGACCGGCGGTCGGCCGATACCTTATCTGGAGTAGTTGCACACCGACAGTGGCTCCCAACTTACTCGAGTCGTGATTCCACTCATTTCTTTTATTTTTTCTTTTTTCATTTTTACTTCTTGTCACAGAGCAAAGCGAAATATGGTTCGCTACATCGAATTGATGCGTTCGATCGAAATTATCGTCGCGACGATGCGAAACGAAACTAAGGAGGGCGAGGGGCAAGTAGACCGTAGAGACAGAGCAGAGTCTGCAATTAAGAACAAGAGAAACATTCGACGTAGACAGCCAACGACTGTAGACTAACGCGAAAAGGATGTTCGCAAAGCAAACGCTCTTTATCTAAATATTGATTCGCGATGATCGCGTACCGTTCAACCGCTTCAAAACCCGACCACGGATTTCGATCTGGACTAGGCAAAATTAGAGAGAGAGTGGGCGGACCGATACAACGATGCCAAACGTTTCTTCATTGAAGAACAGTGTACCGCGAGATAACTCGTAGGTATGTCGTAGCTAATACACATGCCGCTCGATGGAACAACCATTATTCCACCTAGCACGCAGTCGAGATAGAAGACAACGCGCGCGTCGGATATCACGTCGCATCGAAATTAGCGGACGTTATAGTTTATTTCGTTTTATCTTTATTTATTTGTTTGAACTGGAGGTAAAGTGTACCCTTTGCCGTAGAAAATAATAAAAGTAAGAGGAGTGTTAACGTTAACGTATGGATATACATGTACATATAAGTTAAAGATGTAGATACAAGCATGAAATAAATTAAAACGAACATCTTAAGGAGACTAAGGTTTGTACGAACAGACGTATCCTGGAACGAGAAGACTTGACGCGATTTAGCACGCGATGGAAACGATTAACGTAAGCACAAGTTGCGCCATGTTGATTAGCATGAAACAAATTATTGTTCCTAGAACGCCTTGAGGGAACAAAATCACCTGCTACTCCGCGATATCCGGAATATCCTTTGGTTCGCGATCGATCGATCGATCGTTACAGCTTTCCGCGTGGACACCGATTTTCCACGTTCTTTTAATTTTTTACGACGACCTCGAACAGAGGAAGACGAGCACGCTCGCTCGTTTTTCCGTCTTATCGTTAGAGGAAAAACTGTATTTCCGATTTGCAGATATATGGTATCAAAGTCTATTACGAAGGATGACGTCGCCGGCGACGGATATTAAAGTAAATAAAACGTATGTCCGTCTTTTAGCCTGCCAGCCTTCTAATGTTTCGGCCTTCGTAATCGTTGCAAGCATACGTATATACGCGCGTTAGTTTATTCTTTCGACTAATGGCAGTCCAAGTAACCTTGAACACGCTACGTATGCACGTAAAAATCAGCTAGCGAACGTAACGGTACGCTTGGTGAAAAATACGCGATGGAAAATAAACGAGCGAATCTATTTAAATTGGACTGTTCGATACCAATGGAAGCGGCGAATAGCGAATAAGCAGTAAACGTAAGTAAGTAAGTAAGTAAGTAAGTAAGTAAGTACGTGTACGTATACGTAGCGAGTTTAAGCGAACAACTCGAGCAACGTAGCTCGGAATATTTCGCGATCGTTCGCGAGTTATGATTTCTAACCGAACGAACCGTTTCGAGAAACTCGAAAACAATAGGCAACCAAACGGATCGTAAATAACACGGTATGCGGTATGCGCTAGCTATAGGATACGTGGTATGGGGTATAGGGTACGCGGTGTATGTATGGGATATGTAATCGCTGCTTGGCCGACTCTTGAATGGGAGAAGAGGAAGGTTGCGTTTAACGACAACGAATCTTGATACGAGATCGATCTAATCGCGATACCAGAACGAAAACTATCCGTCTATCTCGTGCGTCTATCAAATATCCGACTGTCCCTGCGTACAAAACTGAACGAAATAATCGCGCCAGATCATATCGAATGGAATAAGAAACGAATCGTAAGATTCGAAGAGACGCTCATCCACCGAATCTTGTTATCGTTGTTCGGTTTTGCGTATTACGCAATTCGCGCCATGTTGTTGCATCGATGACCGTACCGTCTTTATGCAGCGTCCTCTCGCGCATCCGCCAAATTATAACCACCTATCGTTGAAAGCTGAGAACTAAAAACGGATACCGACGTGTCGATCGAAGCAACGAAAATCCAAGGAACGAGATCCGTGCATCGAACTCGATTCTTCGATTCGTTTCGAAGGACCGCTCCGCCGTTTTCGAAGGGCTACTACGAGCGATTTGATCGAACAACGGGTGGAATTAAGGCGGAGCGAGCCGAGAGAAAGGAATTCTTTTCAACCGCGTTAGCGACTAACCATTCGCAGCGTTTCATCGTAGCGGCCATTTTCGAACATCCATGATACAGCGCATCCTCCTCCTTTTTCTCCTCCTCTTTCTTCTCTCGCCGCTACCTGTTGCGTGCCGATACCGGCTAAACAGCACCGATAATCTACGAATAACTTATCGGTTATCGAGATATCGCGACACGCGGTAGTCCCTTCTAAACTGATTCTTTCCGCGGATCGTTTATCGAGCACGAAGGGCTATTGGAATGTTTTTTTTTCTTTCGAATTCGTGAAAACGCCTACATTACACGAGCAAACTGTACGGCAACGAATCGATTTAACGGGTAACTTTCAACGCTAGTACGCTAATATCGCGCTATTGTTGCGTACGTTGACCCATGACGACGCAACACGTCCATCGTATGGTAGAAAAACTTTGATAACAGGATTGGACTTGGACCCTGTAAACTAACATTGGAACTTCGCGTTCACAGCTTTTACGCTCAAAAAATTCCATCTCTCGACGACGATCCTCGTCTCTACCAACCAATTTCAATTGCTACTGCGACTTTAATACGATGTTTGCCACGTATCTTGTATCTCGTATCTCTGAACGACGTATCGCATCCGTCCAAGAGCCGACGTCGATTAAAAATAGGAAAAGTTTGCTGGAAAACTCTCTTTTTCCATAAAAACGGAAGGAAAATAAAAAATTTGCCGATATTCAGACCGGCTTTAAAAACACGGTCGAACGTGCAAATAATACGCGTTACGAACTTAACCGTACCTCGTTCCCTTTTTCTTCCTAGTTTACTCGGGTTCGTTCGACCTGAATGATTATACCTAAATACGTTGGTCAAATTTTCAAAATTCCACGAAAAAATCTTGGTAGGGTTACGTCGTCTTGTTTAGGATATACGATATCGGTATATCTGATACGCGCTTCGTCGAGTGTCAATTGCCGAACTATATCGAAAATATTTCGAAATTTGTTGGGGGAAAAAAGAAAAAAGAAAAACAGGAGAATAGCACGGACGAGGAATAGTCTCGGCGTCCTGGCGTCGCGTCGCGTCACATCGAATCCATGGCCGTTCACGAAAATCTCGTAGGCCGATTCGCAAACGCAAACGCAACGACGACAGTTATTAACGCGTACATCGCGTTATCGTCACCAGTAATAGAATTATCACTCTGATATCCAACGTATATACATCCCCCACGATCGGCCCCAGGTTTCCAGTGACTCGCGGACCACCGCGGCCCGTTGTTAACCGATTCTTTCCGACGCTCTCGAAACTCGTGCAGTCTCGCTTTGTTCTTTTCTTTTTTCTTTCTTTTTTCTTTTTGTTTTCCTCTTCATTCTCGTTTTGTCACCTTCCCTCCGAAACTATTCTCCAAACATTCCTTCGTTCTATTCGATCAACGGACCGCGAATCGTTTCCAATCGCTCGCTAACCGTTAGTGTCTGCCGAACCGCTAAATCGATCAAACACGGATCGCGAAATCACCGAATCAGTACGCTCACCGTATTCGTTGATGTGTCGTCGATGTTTCGCCATTTCTTCACGAATTTCATCATCGGATTTCCTACTCTTCATCCCTCTCCCGTTTCTTGATGTCGGTGCCGCGCGAAGCCAAACTCCTCCGCTGGACGAATCTTCGGTCTGATCGTTCTCGAAACTTCGACAACTCTTCGAAACTCGAATCTCGAATCGAACGTCCGTTCGCGCGTTACTTTTTTCGTGTCACACTTGTATACTCGTAATACTACAGTCGAGGTTAGAAACTCGTTGGCTATCACGATTGCTTGTACTTTCACAGAACAAGTGACATAAACGGGAATTTACAACACAGCCAACACTTGTTTAACCGCTGCAAATCCCAACGATATACAAATTATTTTATTACTCGCAGTTCCTTCTAAGGTTCCTTCAAATTTCACCGTTTGCCGATTAGGATCGTGTACGCGTTGACCACTGTTCTAAGATCGGTAGCGAGGCTGGTGTGCATTATGTACACAGAGGAGACCAGTGAGCAGAGTGGAGCTAACAAAGAGGGCACTCGACGAAAAGAACGACAGAGCGAGAAAGCGAAAGAGCGAAAGAACCGATAGAGTGAGAATGAGAGCATGCATAACGGAGTATGTATGCATGTGCATATACATGTGTGCGTATGTGTGTGTGAAAGAGAGAGAGAGAGAGAAATAGAACTCCGTGGATGGTCGAATCGGATGAAGTTAAATCGATTCAGCCTAATGGTGTTCGATCCAATCGGATTGGATCGTATCGAGTTGGATCTAATCGAATCGAGTCTTGATCGACTTGAATCGAATCGGATTGCGCGTGTCAGCCAGGCACGAACCCGAATTTCGAAGGAAACGGGACGACCAAGGTGAATAAATTTTCGAAAGAAGCAAGATAGCTGACGGCAAATACCTCGAAAGGACCAAATTTTGGCCTAACGTTAACTGACCGGGGAAGTCCCGATTCCCCTGCGATCGGCAACTTGTTCGCATTCTACGGTGGGGATATCGCGAGTAGCACCAAGGAAAACTGCACACCATCAGCTCGATCGCATCGTCGTTGATCGATTTGGATCGACGCTGTTCGTATACGCGCCTCGTGCACGTTCGCGTTCCATGACACACGTCGATCCTCGCGAAAAGCGCATGCGCCGCCTTCTTTCTTTTCCAACGTGTTTTTCTTATCAATCGTACGCGTACATACGTACATATATGCAAACGTATACCAATAAACATATATATATTCGCTGCTTCTCCTCCATTACATCGCCCCTTCGTCAACTCCTCGTTCTCCTTATCATTATCCCTGCCGGTTTCCCTCCTACTCTCTTACCCTCTTTTTTTACTTCCCCTTCTTCTCCTTCTCCCGATCCACGATACCTCCACCCCATCCATCTACCTTTGTGCCTTTGTGTGTCTAATTAGTTTACGCTGCTGCCCTTCCAACCTCAATAATTAATCTCGTCGTGTTACAAATAATACACAGCAATCGAATTAATATTCCTCGAATGCCCCCCGACTAACATTTCAATGAAATATTTAGACGAGTTGCACGTCTAACCAATGCGCATGAATACGTAACTTACGCGTACCGACAACGTTACTCGGAAATCTGTCCCCAGTCCATATTCCCGTTTTCCATTCCAAATCCGGTTCTATTCGTATCCAATTTTCATTTATTACGTATACGTAAAAGCAAACACTTTTGCTTCTGCAAATACAACGATACAATCTCGTATAGAGTCGCACGGTTATTTCGAAGATTCACAAAATAGTCGACGTCGGTTACACATTGACATAAGTTTTCCCTTCGATACGAATCTTTTCAGTGACTCATGAAGCTTCCTCTTTCCTCGAACCCAGACTACGGACTTAACACAATAAAATTACTAATTACAGCTCTATATCCATGAAAAGCTTTTCAACAAATCTTTCCAAATCTTTCCAAAATCTCGGCAACAATACGAATGACTATGTATGTTTGCATATATATAAAAAATATATATAGATATACAGATACCGTATATATATAGAAAAAGGATCACGACCGCCTCGTAATATTTTCGGTTTTTGTTGTTTGTAAAGATGATTCGTATTGGCCCATGACCTCATATAATCTATACATTCATAGGTTTTACGATACTCCATTACCTTCAGTGAAGTACGTATTGTTGTACAAACTGTTTCTGCGAGTGTTGCTCGTACTCTCTGATCGAGTAAATCGATCGCTTTGCTCGGTCACGATCCGGTAACGCGTTACCGGAAGCTATGCACGTATACCGAAACTCAAGGACAATCATGTTCATTCATCCGTCTTCGGCAAGATCGATCATATGGATCGATGGATACTAATCCAATTCATCCTCCCTATACATATAACACGCGACAACCAGAAAACATGAATTGTGATAATGATGCACTTCTAGCGAATAATACACGATATTTCATAGTTAATAAAAAGATTCGCTGAACGGAAAAATGAAAGTTACGCATGCACTTTGGTTTTGTCGTGCTCTTAAACTCCATACCGCACTGTACACGGCTAAGCTCGTGTTGCCAGCCTCTCTTAACTTTTCTGCTGATCGCTTATTGTATTCGTCGAGAAACAATCAACATTTCCACGCAAGCTTAACTCCATTTATACAAACCAGTTTGCGACACGAATAAATAGGCTAAGACGATTCGCAACAGCGGAAATTCATTGTTATTCTTAAGTTTAACCTACATTTTTTTCTTAAGCTAGTATAGCGTGCATATATTGTGTGTATATAGTGTGCGTTATATATATATATATAAAGATTTATATTTATCTGAGTAATAGCACAAGTATACGCGCACATATATATATATATATATATATATATATATTTGTGCTATTACTCAGATAAATATAAATCTTTAGCGCAAGAAAATCTTGATCAGTTATCGCGAAAATGTACGTTTCATCGACAATCCTACGTCCAAGTCTCGATAAACGATACGTTACATGACAATTTCATTTCAAGTCTTAGCATGTTCTTAATCAATGAATCCGCTCGTAGATGTTTCTTCTTTCTCCCTCTCTCTCCCTCTCATTCTTCTATTTGCTCTTCCCAAACTGTCAAGTAACCGAGCAAAATATCACCGTTACCGTTTTACGGTTGTATTTTTTGTTCAATATGAGAACAACTCGTGTTATTAGCTTAAAATAAAGATGGGCGATTAGAGAGTCAAAGGTCAACATCGTTAAACGATATGAGTGCGCGCTGCTTTATTTTTCCAAACGTATTTGCATCAGTATACGTAAGCATGGCAAAGCAAGAACAAAGTGTATCGTAACCAATTGATAATACTGCTCGGTATTTAAGTCGATATTTCTACGGAGCTCGTGTTCCACAACGATGCTTGTATACTATTTATTCTTTTGCTTTAGTTTATGTTGTACTTACACGCTCTCTACCGGTACGGATAGAATTATTGAATCAAAGAAAACTGAATAACGAGTCGATAAATTGTAATAAATACACGTATATTTGAGCGTAGAATTTACTCGAGATATAAAGATTTTTCCTCGAACAAGGGTTCTACAAATTACAATAAACAACATATTAAAAATAGTTTCTTCCTCTAACGTAAAATTTATTATACTTTTATATAATTCTGTTCGATTCCAAAGAAATTTTTCGTTCAATACACCTTTTTCTACTATGAACGATTATATCTTTCTATGATCTCTGAATTAATCCTGTTGCGTACGCGTATAACAGAATACATGTGTATTTTCGAAAATAAAAAATGCTGACGGTACCGTTCACGTTATTGTACAAGCGCGTTTCTTTATATTCGGAGAACAGACATGATCGCGATGAGATCGCCACATACTTTACGCCTTTTATCGAATGTCACTTATCTCGGAAAATTTACAAGCCACGACTGTCGGTCGACGAACGATTGAAGACGTTGATCGACCCTGACCAATCATGTATAAAGGGAATAATGAAGACAGCATGCCTTAAAGTGAAGAAACATACACAATTAGGAAAACCTGTTGATACGGTGTTTCTTTAATAAAAAATAAACAAACAAAAACGATCTTATATAAACACGATGTCGAGCAGATGAGGTAATCAACAAATAAATGGGAATCAGGTTGGATATTCATCAATTGTCGATATTAGTTACAAGTTTCTTTTGAGTAGTATCCTCAAAAGCTGTGGTACTCCATTGTTTTCCTTCCTGACATTTAACTAGATTCGCACTCGTCTACGTGCTACTCTTAACCAATTATCAATCCACAACCCAGTCTAAATTGCGGCTTACTATGATTTATCATACCACTTAACGCAAATGTAAATGGTAATGGTTGTAATTTTTTCTCCAAAACAGCACCCACTGTCCAATTCGTATCTATAGTTCCTATAACATAATAAATATAATGAATATAATGAAAATACGCTTTGAAAATGAACGTACAAACAAACGAACGGAAAAAAGGAATGAAGGAACAAAATAGCATAAGAATGTAAACGAATTAACGATAGAATAAACAATCTAGAGCTAAACAAGCTTCGTGCTCTATCATACCTCTAAATACTAAATCAGCTTTGGGTAAATCGACTTGGTAAGCAATAGCTCCGGTAGATTCTTGTATTCGGCAATTAATTTCCAATTCTACACCAACTTGCAGCTGCTGACTAGCTTTTTGATGGAAACATAAATGACACCCAGATAAACCTATTGAAAAACGATTCTGTTATTAGTTATGAATTATTTCGCAATCATAGGACAGACGACCATATTGTGATTATCGGGTTCATCGGGAGTATCGCCTTTAACGCACCTAAACTACCACTAATTGTAGAGTCTCCGTTCGTATACCTTCCAGCAGCTGAGAGAACAGCGACTTGACCTCCTGGTACGGCAGGGCCTCGTTGACAAGCGAGTTCTCCACCCAACGCGACAGATGGAGTTATGCTTTGAAGATAATGCATTACGAAAACGCCTAAAAAAACAATTCGTTCCGTACCATAATCGTTTCTAAAATTTTACATAATCGATCTTTACCTCGCGCGCTTACCAGAACCATTAAGTATATCCGGATTACCCAAAGTCAAAGAGACTGTATACGCGTCACCTCGATAATCTGTTGTCATTTGAACAGCAGTAAATTTACTTTTGTGTACTTGAGTAGCTAATTTTCCTCTTAACCTTTCACCAAACTGATGAATAATATTAGCATTAAGATTCCCAGTTGGATCGATATCACCCAGTAACACTGGATAAGCTTCCGAAGGTACTGGTTGCTGAGTACCGACATACGTTGCACCAAACCTGAACATATTCGACCATTAGTATCAGTTGTTGACCATCCGTTTCCAAATAGTACCCAACTTTATTCATAATTTCAACCACACCTATATCCAGATTGTGCAATGGAACTCATGCTTATCGTATGTGATATTTGGAAATGATTACTAAGACCTTTATTAAACATCAGCTTCGCACCCTCAAAGTTTGCGGGAAATACATCTACGATTAAATTAATATTTTAATACATGTATGCACAATTATTTCCGTAACAGTAATGTGAAAATAAAACTAAGAGTAATGAAAAAAAAAAGAATAATCAAAAGAAAAAAGATTAATACATCGATTACGTGAAAATGGATCGAATAGATACACGGATACCTTACCTTTACATTTCTTATGAAGATCCTCGATTGTACCAGGATTTTTCAAACCATCGGAAAATTTGTTAGACGACTGCAGTGACTCGGAAGAATCTGGTTTTTCTAAATTTGGTAGTAAACCAGAGGTTGGAGGTGGCGGCGAAGGTGGAGGAGGTACAGAGGCTGCCAGTACGTTTCCCATTTTTCTCGATTTTATGCCTAAGAATTTTAATAATTTTGCTTTTTTCTCTGTACAATACTCTAATGTTTCATTCGGTATCAATTCTTACGCAAAAATGTTAAATATTTACTATATATACACAAAAATCGTTAATGAAAAATCTGCCGATTAAAGGAAACAGCGTGCTTCTACCTAAGCCGCCATTTGTAAAAGACAGCCACTACCGCTCAGAGCATGGAAATTCTCTTTTCCTCGAAATATCCCTATTAAAGCATGATATATATTTTAAGTAAATGCTCATCAGGCAACCGGACAACTTTCAAATCGAAGTACGCGTCACGCGTACTATTTCCTTATTCTGATTGGTTGTACGTTGCAATTATCAATATATATATTTATTTCTACTCCAATCTAAATGTAAAACATAAACACATTCAAAACAATTTAACATAATTTTTTTATCTATAAAATAATATTTATAATCCTTGCTACATATAAAAACAAACTTTTCGCCCACTTATGTAATTCGTATTTCTTTACCTTTCCCCGCTTGTACGCCAAAGTAGGTCATCCTAGTTACAATCTCTAGGAAAGCTACCTCATGTTGGTAATGCTATGTATTCCACTGTTGGAAAGCGGACTTCACCTTGCGAGAGTGGTTCTATCGAAGATAAATGTTAGGATTAGGCCATCCCAGTGCCTCTCTTCAAAATCAACGCAAACTTCCATTTATATATATATATATATATATATATATATATATATATATATATATATAAACAAATAAATTTGTATAAATCATATCTCGTACTATTTGTTGCAAATTTGGACCAGTAACATAATTTGCGTTCCCAGTTAATATCTATAATATATAATAATACAATTGACATTATGAATGTAACACTTTATTTTGTTATGCATATATAATTTGCTGTATATATACATAATAATATTAACATATACACATATATATACAGATGCAGCTTCTAACTATTTAAGGTAGTACCTATATAAAGAATTATGCGCTTGTATGTATTATACAAATTTTGTGGCAATAGCTAGCAATTTTGTATAATCTGCACCTTTGCTGTGTGTATTATTTTTCATGATTGTTCTCAGGATATGAGGAATTGGTACATGAATCCTAGTACCTAAAGGTGTTCCATTTTCATCTATGAGAACTATGTTATTGCTGTCAAATCTTGGTACTTTGGGATTTTGACGTTGTTTCAAACCAACCAATATACCTTTCTTTTTCTCACCTTTTATGGCAACTAATACTCTGTCCCCTACATTGATTACAAATAATGATAAATAATATATGTGTTATCAATATATTTCAATAATCTATCTGTTAGCTTAACCAACCTATATAACCAACTCCTGTTTTATTATAAATATGAATACAACGTGGCGGTTTCCCTTCCATCATAGCTTGCTTCCCAATTTCACTATTGTCCACAACTCTTAATCTTGTCAATTTTATTATTTGATTACATATCGTCGATGTAGACACATTTCTGGATACAATATTGAATAGCGTACCATGTATAGGCATTATTGCAATATTTTCTATAATAAAAAACGTTTATATTTTTATAATAATCAATATTATTATTGAATACAGTTTAATTTTTTCAATAAAAACAATAAACTTCGTACGGCAAAAGAAATGAAATTAAAAAATTTAAATTTTGTTTATCAACACGACTTCTTTCACATTTTATTTCCTAGATTTACGTTTATTCAATTAAAAAACTTAATTAATGCGTCAGTTAACAGAAAGTAAAACTATTTATCTTAAAACTTTTTATTTTAGCACCGAAATAGCACGACTCACTTAATTTATCTGAAACTGCCGAAGTACTGAAAATGATTTCTTTCGAACTTGAAAAGTGATCAATGTTCGGAACAAGTCGAACATCAGAACATAACCTACATGAAATTTTAACAAGAAACACGTTCCTTGCCTACTAAAATGAATAAGGTTCAATATCATCAAAGAACAATTAAACAATTATATCTCGCTTACGCACCTCAAATCAGTTCACTGTTCGTCCGAAATTATTGTATAGAAGGAAAATCGGGTGAAACTATAACAAATGCGAAGGGACAAGACAGTAGTGACAAAGATCCAGAAACTATTAATTCCACACAAATTTTTCAATCGATTGAAAATATTGAAATTGAGAAGGATTTATCGGTTCCAAAACGCGGTACTTTCACTTCGTTACTTCGACATTCGAAATTTATAGATGTAAATATAAAATGTTTTATTATTTATGCACAATCTAACATTTATAGCATTTATTATATATATGCTTTTTTGTCTTGCTTCTTTGTTCTTTTTAAACAAAATCCAAGTTTCTAACTTACCATTTATGTATATTAATTATATTTCAGCTAGGAGATCCTGAAGAAAAAGTAGTATTGGGAGAAATTTTTCAGGTTGTTAATAATGACTTATACATTGACTTTGGATGGAAATTTCATTGTGTTTGCCCAAGGCCTCAAAAAAATTCTATGTAAGTCACAAGCAGAATATATGCTTTAATAAGTAGTAATGTTAATTTTTATTATTACAGTCAATATATCAGAGGTTCAAAGGTTAAATTGTTAATAAAGAATTTAGAATTGTCTTCGCGATTTTTAGGAGCATCTGCAGATTTAACACTCTTAGAAGCAGATTGCGTTCTTCTTGGTTTAGCACAATCTCCATCGAAAGTAGAGTAAAAATATAATTATGTTTATTTTGTACAATAATAGAACATAAATAAATAAAAGATTGTTTCTTTTGACCATCTCTTATTTTTTTATTGTATGGAATATTATTACAATACCATATTATATGTCATGTAGTTATTATGATTGTGTAGTTAAGTTGATTTACTATATTTGCATTGTATAATGGATTTTATTTCTGGAATTATATTAGCGTGATTCTATCGCTTTTTATAAAAGAAATTAATTTCACTTCAGCCCATTAGTTCACTCGGTTAGAGCGTCATATCTGTCATACCACTATACCCAGTTCGAAAATTTCTCCTTTTATTATACTTTCAGCCAAAATATTCCTAACATAGGTAGACATAAAGAATCATACAGGTCCATTTCATAATCAATACATTCACCACCCACAAGCAAACATAACCTACGCATAAATCATAGCAACAAAAATAGCCAAACGATTGACAAATCGATACCAAAACACACAAAATGTAAAAAATCTTTTCGTAATTTGTTTAGTCCCACGCACATTCACACCATATCTAATTTGAGCGTTAAATAAATAAATTATTACGAAAAAGAAAGTTAAAGCGGTGTGCTAATAACGCTAATAACACGAAAGCTGCGATAGCAGATTCTATCCACTCATGGGACGAAATTTTTCTTTAAAAAGCTATTAAATGATTAAATTCGTATCTAATTGTAAAACAATTAAAATTTTCATGTTTAAATTATAAGCAGTTACGTATACGTTCATATTATTATCTTATCTATGCATACAGTATACGTTTCATGTATGTATGTATGTATGCGTATAACCATCGATGTAACCTCTCCATGAAGGTTAGCGATTACTGGTTTGCTTACGTAAAATGCTTTAATGCTCAACATAAATGGAACGAATGATAAACTTTGTTTTGAAAGCCGGAATCGGAAGAGCGTTCATTTACAGCTATTACGATAGCAATTCATTTTAGGAATAGATCATGCGTCTAATAGAAAATATACAAACATCAATTTTGCAGTAAGTAAATTGTTAAGTGTGTTAATCCATTTTTTTGTATGAAATTGTATTGAAATTGTATTGAAATTGTATTGAAATTGTATGAAATTGTATGAAATTGTATGAAATTATATATTATCAATAATGCTTAGATGCAGTACATTGATTCCACATAGTCGTAATTTACATATCTCAAAAATCACAACTGACCGATTTAATAAAGTAAGAATTAATTTTTCAACTCACAATTTTGAAAATTAACAGAGCTTATACAGTTCTTTACTGTATTATAGATTCTAATTGCAAACAGAGGAGAGATCGCATGCCGCGTAGCGAGAACTGCTAAAAAATTAGGAGTGAAGACTGTTGCAGTATATAGCGACATAGATAAAGATTCTTTGCATGTAGAGCAAGCAGATGAAGCATATTGTATCGGCCCTGCACCATCTAGCCAGAGCTACTTAAGACAGGACAAAATTATCTCTGTAGCAAAAAAGTCAAAGAGTCAAGCTATACATCCTGGTTATGGCTTTCTCTCAGAAAATGCAGAATTTGCGGAACTCTGCCAGAAGGAAAATATTGTATTTGTTGGGCCTCCAGCAGACGCAATTAAAAATATGGGAATTAAAAGTACTTCAAAAGATATGATGATAAAAGCTGGAATTCCTGTTATAGCAGGTATGATTTGTGTCAATGTACAAGAGTGTGTGCACAGATATACAAACACACATAACATATTATATAAATAAAATATTCAAATCTGATTATTATGCTATTGACAAAAATAGGATATCATGGAGATAACCAGTCTAATGAAACCTTATTATTGGAGGCAAAAAAGATAGGTTTTCCTTTAATGATAAAAGCTGTATGTGGCGGTGGAGGAAAAGGCATGAGAATAGTTCTAAAAGAATCAGAGTTTATTGAAGCTTTGGAATCTGCAAAAGCTGAATCCAAAAAAGCATTTGGTGATTCTGCCATTTTACTCGAACAATATGTCAGGAATCCAAGACATATTGAAGTACAAATTTTTGCAGATAAACATGGGAATGTTGTTCACATGTTTGAAAGGGATTGTTCTATTCAAAGGAGACATCAAAAGGTTATCGAAGAAGCACCTGCAGTATGTATATTTAAACTTTTGCAATGTGAGAGACTTGACATCTTTTTAATACTATGAAAATCATAATAATATAATGACTGTTCTGTTTTGTAGCCTGGCATTTCAATAAATTTGAGATCGGACTTAGGCGCAACAGCAGTTCGAGCGGCAAAAGCGGTAGGATATGTTGGCGCTGGTACCGTCGAATTTATAATGGATCGTGATCAAAATAACTTTTATTTTATGGAAATGAATACACGTCTTCAAGTAGAACATCCCATAACGGAAGCAATTACGGGATTGGATTTGGTTGAATGGCAATTACGAATAGCAGCGGGAGAGGAACTTCCATTAAAACAGACACAAATTAATTTTCGAGGACATGCCTTTGAAGCGAGAATTTATGCAGAAGTAATGACAAATGTCTTTCTTTATAAAACATATAACTTGTACCTCCGATGAGATAAAATGGCTTTAATATTTCCATTAACCGGATTAATTTCGATAACCAATCGTGGAATTGTAGTTGATTCTTGCAGCAAACTAGCTAAATTGCATAAATGAGCTGCAACAAATTGCAGGAACCAAGAAAAGATTTTCTACCGGGGGCGGGTAAATTGTCATACATGAGAGTTCCAGAAATCACAACTGAAGCGATTAGAATCGAAACCGGAGTTCGTGAAAAAGACCAAGTATCAATACATTATGACCCCATGATCGCAAAATTAATCGTCTGGGGAAAAGATCGAAAAGAAGCGTTGGCTATACTTAGATCAAAGTTAAACGATTACAACGTAAGTAAATTTCCAAATGAAAAATGCGTATGTATTATTTTATCAAAAATCTTGGATATTTATATTGTTTTCTGTACATATTTTTAGATAGCAGGACTAAGTACTAATATAGAATTCATCAAAGATCTATGTTCCCATTTGAGCTTTTTGCAAGGTCAAGTACACACAGGATTCATAGAGGAACATTGTCGAGAATTATTTCGAGAATTACACGTGCCAAGTGAAGTTGTAGCTCAGGCTGCTCTCGCTTCTATACTTTACGAAGATACGCATTCTTTACGATCATCTCTTACAACTGTTGATCCTTTCAGCCCTTTTGCAACTGAAATTGGCTTAAGGTTAAATCACACTCTAACGCGAACTTTGTATTTCAACGTTTGCGATGATGACATCGAAGTTGAAATAAGATACATTGAACCTGAGGTCTATTCCATGAGAATCAATCAAATCGGTCATTGGAGGAGAGTAACAGGCACATTGAAGAAAAAGGAAAACACACTGGAATTATGTACTGAAATTGACGGAACCATTACTAGAACGAAAATGATTAAAATTCATAACAAATTACATTTATTCACCAAAGCTAGTATTTTTCCTTCTTAATATATTTTTGTTCGATGACTTTAATTCCGAAAATAAGAACGTCTAAGAACTGATTATCTTCAGCTTTAGTTTTTATAGGACCGTGAATGGCAATTTAACATACCTCCTAGAAAATTTCTTTATAATCTTGCAAAGTGTCAAAATAAGGTGGATCCGTGCAAAGCTTTAAGCCCTATACCAGGATCTGTAGAAAAGGTATGTGTGGCGAAAGGAGACACTGTAAAAATTGGAGACACTTTACTTGTAATTAACGCCATGAAGATGGAAGTATGTTTATATTATGTTTCAAAATTATTGTAACTTCAGACATGTGTTTATGTTTCAAAGTTAATTATTTACTTACAGCACATTATCAGAGCATCCGTAAATGGAATGGTCGAAGACGTGCTATGTTCGATAGGTGACAATGTGCCAAAGGATAAAATTCTGGTTAAATTAACTAAATCTGTATCTTGAAACACAAACATTATACATTATTATTGTCTTCTTTTTTTTTATTTTACTTAATTGCTCAGAAACAATTCTTTTTTATCTTACAGTTACAAAAGATTCATAATATTTAATAATAAATTCTTATTCGACCAACGTATACGCGTATTTTATACGCAAATCAAATTTAAATTATATATACGTACTTACGTACAATATATGGATACTAATCTCAATCTTTTATGAATTATATATTGTGCGAATATATATGTATACAATGTATATTGATATACACAATACATAAAATATATAAATTACAATTAAATGTATAGAATTAAACTATACAAACTGCCTAACTGTATTTCCGTTGAGTTCCCAAAAACGCGCCAAAACAGTGTCGTACTATTCGTTTACGAAGATACGTTATTTCAAGAATGATAAGGTGCTTTTTAAATAATTCTTAGACTAAATTAACAAGGAGAAAAGAGAGTTGTAGAAAGAATGAGTAATTTTCGATCTCCAATGCGATACATTTCTCCTAATGCAAGGTAATGCAGTAAACTAGAGATAGAGAAAGGCATTGAACGGAGGTTAGAAAGTTATTTATTCCCGGCACGTATTATCACGTTGAATAATTTTATTTTTAGAGTTTTGACTGCCAAACCTCAAGTGGAACAAACGCTTGATATAAGACAAACTCAAAATAAAGCAAGAAATAGTATTACCTGGTTTTTCGTCAACAGTTCTTTACTTGGAATCCTCGTCTTTGACATGTAAACAATTCATATTTCTTAATTAATCAATTGTTCGCTCTATCAGTAATTAAAAAAATATATATGTTTTATATGTTACGTTTTTAGAGTATATGGAGGTGCAACATATGAACCATTGTGTTGGGCTGAGTGGTGTTTAGCCTTGATATTTGCATTAAATGCGGTTTATCATATAACAAAATATACATGGGCAAATTTTTCTCTGCGGCCAATTCTGCTGAATCCTAAGCAAAGATACCTATTAGGTATATCAGAGGATGACCCTCTTTTTAAAAATGAAAGACCATCGTCTCCAAAAACTTCAGAACCGCCGGTCCCATTAAATTTATCATGCATTAGCCTCAATAGGAGAATGACCTCACTTGGGTCCACAGGATTAAGCGAATCTAGTACGACAAACTTCTTTTTTACATTCTGATATTATTCGAAGCTATTTGTTTTTATCATATATAAAACTTATTTTCAAGAGGACTTTTCATCGCCGAATCAGTTTTTTAAGTATGATAGTCCTACATCACAAAAATCGGTATCCAGTCCCAATGGATCTTTTAATAAATCTCTCAATATTTCGGCAAATGGAAATTTAACAAGTGAAGATTTGATACAAAATGAGAGAGAACTAAAAAATTATTTGGAGGAAGCTCACCAAAAAAAACACGTTTTATCAACAGATATTGATCAGCCTTCCAATTTGCTTAGCTCATTTTGGTCGCATCCAGCGATTAGAAGCCCCAGGGAAGTTTCTCCATTGTTAAGAAGATGTGCATACCAATTGGCGCCCATTATTGGTAGGAAAGAATATATTTTTTTCCTTTGATAAAATAAAATTTACGATGCTTTCTTTTCTCGTAGATAAATCAAAATCAGCCAGTCCTGGGAGCGAAGAGGGCAATTCACCTAGGGGTATATTCGGCGCCCCGGATGTTTGGAGAAAATATAGGATCGACCCAATTAAAGTAAACGAATGGACAGCTAATCTTCGCATGGCAAGTAAAACGATACGATATTGAGTAAATTTCATTATTTCCAAATATACGTACATATGTAAAAAGAACATTGTATCAACTATTTCAGTGGATTAGCAAAACAGTTATTGAACGTGTAGCAACCGAAATTGATAATGTTTGTTTGGCATTGGTCCGTCATGGTTTAAGCGATTCCCAATTAGGATGTGTCGGATTGCATAGATTGAGAAAACTTGCACAAGCACCATTTTTAGTATTTGCTATTCCTACTTTACCAACTTTAGTACCTTTTTTAGAACTTTCTAACAATCAGGAATATTTAATTAAGAGAATTAAAATTCTTGCAAAAGGGGGTTCAATGAGTGAATTCAAGTGGAATGGTGGAGGATCTCATAATGGTAAAGAATGGGATTCTAGCTTACCAACTGATTCAGCGGTAATCTAATTTTTTTGAATTTTTGTAAAATATTATCCAGATACAATCAACGATATGTATATATTATTTTATTTTTGCAGATAGTTATGCACTTGGTATCAACGTATATGGATACACAATTGGAAGCCCCTTTAGATCAACCCGATGCACGACCATTTACATCGAGGTATATGGCTAGATCAGGAATAACTTTACCACGCAGCAAAGGTCCCGTGATAGTATGCCAATCTATAAATCCACCGCATTACAGTTTGGCACATTCTGGAGATTCATTGCCTAGCGATTATGAGGAAATACAACGTGTAAGTAGATTCAATTAAATTTACTTTATCATCACGTTCACTTACTTTAGTGTAATATTTGCAAGTTGAGAATAATTCTTTTCTCCTTTCTCATTTTTAGGGCAGGAACAACTTATTTCATACACTTCTATTATTTTTATACATTGTTAAGACAAGAGATCACGGTATGTTAGGCCGTGTTAATTTGGGTACATCGGGTATAAACGTTTTATGGGTACTCGATGGTTGAATATCTGATATCCTAACAAGTGATAATAAAATTACACCGCGAATATTCGACTACATATCTTTTTTCTTTTGTTTTTCTTATTATATTTCTTTTTAACAATTTGTTTGTACTTTTATTGTACATTTATCTTATTTAAATTAAAAATATTTTACACGCGTATGTGTGTACCAACAGAAGGAGCAGAAATCTATTATAACCGTTTTGATACTACGAATATGTTTTATTCACAGTACTTAAGTATATGTACAAATAAATGATAAATCACGATCCGCATACATTGAAAATAAAATTTTAATATACTGTTGAACAGCATATGATTGCTGTTTTGCGCGCGTCTTAAATTTCATTTTACAAATTTTATTGTGCATGCACATGCATACACATTAAAACAACTACCGCAGAATTTTCCGCGGAATTCTTAAAACTGTCATCATATGACCAAATAAATGCGTCATCTTAGCGGATCGTAAATGAATCTGCATTCCTATTCGTGTTCCATCGATATCATGCCACACGCAAGGAATGCAATTACTTTCAACGTTAGCATTAACGCCACTTTCTATACAATCTCATAATTGTTTTTTTTTTTTATTTTTATTTTGTTTTATTCCAACGATCGGAAATCCATATGTCGTAAAAAATTATGTTGCACTTTTCGTACAATTTATAATACATTCTTTGGATAACGGTTTCTGTACATTTAAAATCAATCGGTATATACACCGTTGTTATGTCATGATAAAATAATAATAACGTATTCGATATACAATTAAAAAGCAACAGATTCGTTTGTACGTTAGTTTGGAATCCTGTAAGTCCAAGATGATGATTTTTCAAGGCTAAGCTGTGCTTCACGAAATCAAACAACACCTTGACGATATCAACGATTGATCCGTTCAGAGTAAATTTAGAAAGAATTATCGTTGAGATCATCTTATATTTGTATTATTTTAAAATGACATCATATATGAAATTAGATGAAACGTTTGATGGTTTCCAGTGAAATACGACAACAAAATGGATTTCATAAAATATTTCTGTACGACTTTTGTACCTTTTGTTCAAATATACGTGTGTGCGTGTATACACGTATATATTTACGCATATACATATATATTTGCGTGCCTACAGATCGCAATCATAATTGATTTTTAATCAACAATAACCGACGAGAAAAGAGACACACATAGACACAGTAGAGGGACATGTACACATGGGCGTACACATGCACACATAAATCAACAACTGTTTAAATAAACTGATTCGAAACTATGTGATACAAGATCTCGTTTTCTTTTATGCTTAAATCGACCCCGTTACATACAATTAAAATAAGTTTTCATTCAACTGCATTTTTGTTTCCTTTCTCCTTGTTCTAGATTTTTACAACAGCTACGACTCATATTTAAATATAAACAGAGATATACAATATATAATACAAAGTCAAAGACAGTATTTCAATCACATTTTCTCTCCCCCTCTCTCTCTCTCTTTGTTGTGATTCTGAGAAAGGAAGTTTTCGTTTTCCGAATGGAAATTAAAGAAACAATCTGATGAATACATAGAAAAGTTCTATCCCAACTTATGATGTAGTAAATATTTTGGTTCCTTCTGGTAATATTACTTCCTCACCGACATCCGTAAGAGTGACTGTAAGAGGAAGGATCAAAGGCATTAATATCTCTTGAAGTTGCATAACCGTTTGTTGAGTGGCGACTGATTCAGGTTTAGTGATAGTAATGGTTTTAATATTTTGTGCCTTTACTATTTGTCCTTGTTCAAGAGTAGTCTGTTGTAGCACTCTTTGTTGATTTTGAGGCGTAACCTGTACTTGAGCGGTTAGTGTCTGAGCACGATTTTGATTTTGAACAAAAGTTTGTTTACACCTTTTACTGTGAGCGTATCGACTTCCGTTGTTGTTAAACCGTCTATCGCAGGTTGGACAGGCATAAGGTCTTTGACCAGTATGTATGAAGACGTGCTCTTTGAGCGACTTCAGACGACGGAAGTTTTTCGGACAGTACTTACAATGATATTTAGCCTCACCTGTATGCGAAGTCAAATGATTAGCAAGCGTATCGGCTCTAGCAAATGCTCGTGAACAATATTGACAAACATACGGTCGTTCTTGCGTATGCGTTCTCATGTGCATTTTCAAATAAGCGTTAGTTGTGAACGGTCGCGAACAAACTTCGCAAACGTATGGTTTTATACCATTATGTGCTCGAAGGTGTGCAATCAACGTCGTCGATTGTGTAAAACTTTTCGAGCAGATTTCGCAAAGGAATCTTTTCGAGCTGTCCGTTTCTTTATTCTTCTTAAAAGTTCGGTCATGCTTTGACAAATGATTCGTCAATTGTTCCTCTTTAATGAAACGCTTTGTGCATCGTGTACACTTATATGGTTTAATCATGTTATGTTTAGCTACGTGTATCTTTAAATGTTCCCTTCTATAAAATTTTTTTGGACATATATCACACAGATACTTTTTTCCTTCGTGGACTTGAATATGTCGTAAAAGCCCTTTTCTCGATGTATATTGCTTGTTACATTCCGTGCACTCTAAACCTACGATATCAGTCCTTCTCTTCCTACCAATCTTTTCACCTGGTTTCTTCTCCTCGGGTCGCGGTTCGATATCTCTCAGGTCTTCTTCCGTAAGAATGCCTTCGGTAACATGTTTCGATCTATGTTCTCGCAGAATCTCGTTGTTCTCAAACGTGTCTCCGCAGATATTGCACTTTCTCACTTGATCGGGGTTCTTCTCCGAACACTTATCATAATGGGCTTTTAGTTTGTCTTTGCGGTAAAACTTAACATTGCAAATATCGCATTCGAAATTCGGTTCTTCGTGCAACAATTGATGACGTAACAATGATTTTTTCGTGCTGTATCGTTTTTTACACTTTGGGCACTCGTGATTATCCATTGGCCAATCCAAACCACTTTCAAAATCCGAATCATAATCGTCATCTCTGTTCTCTTTATGATACATCTCCTCATTAGTATAGTCCCTTTGCCAATCTTTCTTATCTGCCGATTGCTTTTGCTTTTCCGACTTGACCACTCGTTGTTGCTCGTCTTTTACATGTTGCTCCATATGTTTTGTTAACAATTGCTTTGAACTGCATCTTTTATTGCAACTCGCACATTCCAATTCTTTCTTATGATTATGTCTCTTATGGGAGGATATTTCTCGCTTATTCCGACTATAATTATTATCTGTAACATTAGCGCGATTAATTCTATCGATATTCTCCTCTTCCTCGTCGAAATCTTCCAAACCATCCTCGGTTTTAATTTTATCGATAATTTTTTGTGCAGCTCTCGCAGCAACTCTTTTAATACGTTTGTTAGGGTCATATTCTTGCCCATGAATGAAAGTTTTATGATTAGTAGCTATAAGATGATTGCGTAAAGTAAGTTCGTTACCAAATGTTTTGTTACATTGCGTGCACTTGTAAGTTTTTACACGTTCATGTTGCTGTTCCGTGTGTTTCTGCAACATTTCTTTCATTGCAAATCGTTGGCAACACACCTTGCAACTATAGTCAATCCCCGAATGACGATGCGTCTCCATGTTTCTAAACAATAAAATGTTTCATCAGAATGATAAACACGTGCAAGACAATTTTCATATAATAATAATATAATATACATTGCAACATCTTTACTTCTTACCTACCTATCATTTTTCTTCGATAAATTATTTTCTGTTTCCTGCGATCCTGGTATTGATTTGTTTTCCATCCTGTGATTCCTGTCTATGCTATCTTTCTCCTCTGTCTCGTAATCACACGTTTCCTTATTAATTGGGTACTCTGTATCCATCTCAAGTTCTTGTTCAGTTAGAACACCTTCAACTACGTGCTTCGCGCGATGGTTTCTTAATTTTTCCAGTGAATCGAATTCTTCTTCGCATATACTGCAACTGAGAACAACATGCGAAATCGCATGTTTTTGTAAGCCACGTTTTGTATAAAATTTCTCTGTGCACTTGTCGCATGCAAACGTTTCTGTACGAACATTGCGATTTTCCTGTTCCTCTTTTTTAATCAAATTACCCACTTGTCTTTTATCGTCGTAGTCATTGTAGTCGTCGTCGTCGTCATCGTCGTTGTCGTCGTGGTTGTCATCATCATTGTTGTTATTGTTGTTATTTCCTCCTCCTCCTTCGCCGCCGCCGCCGCCGCCACCACCACCACCACCACTATCACCGTTATTGCCTCTTTTCGCCTCGTTCCCTCTTTCTTCCTCTCTGTGCTCTTCAGGACCCACCTCTTTTTGTTTAACTTTTTTCCGATACTCGTTATCCAAATGCCGACGCGCATCTTTATAATTATCAAGATCTAGACTATGTTCGTCTTCGTGGAATGATATTTCTAAGGGCATTGATTCTTCCTTGCCCTCTTCTTTCTCCCTTTCATGTTTTTTCAAATGTTTACTAAACGAGGTTATATATATGTATTGCTTGCCACAATACGGGCACTTGTTTGATCTCTTACCCGATGGAGGAGACTTTGTAACATTATAAACGTTCTTTTGCGGTGTATCCGGTGTTTTTTTCAGAGACAATACCTTCCGAACTTCTTCGTGAGAATGCATATGCTCCTTCAAAACATTCTTCGACAAAAACTCTTTGTCGCACAGATAACATAGAAAAATTTTTTCCGATTGATCAGAGGACTGACCTTTTTTCAGTCTCGAGCTTAAATTCAAATTTTCAAAATAGTTTTCTTCATCGGAATCTCGTCTCGTTTCAAAATTTCGCCGAACTAATTTACGTTTGCTTCTCCTCGTTTCATTTTGACACTGAGGATCTGCATCTGGCTGAACGACCGTGTTCGTAATATCCGATTTTTCTTCTTCTTCATCTTCCTCCTCATCTTCTTGTTTCGTCGTTGCATCAGCTGCTTTTACCAATAGATCTACGTACTCGGTGCAATCCTCCCGCTGAAACGATTCTCCGGAGGGATGTTGATGTTGATGTTGTTGTTGATGATGATGCTGTTGTTGCTGCTCCTGCTCATTCGTGCTAGATAATATACATTCTTGCTGTAATATATAATCGTGTTCTACCGTTGAAATATTTTCAAGGCAATCGTTATCCCCGTTTTCGTGTTTTAACATTTCTTCGTTAATTGGAGCATCTATGATTACTTTAATGTCCTCTTCTTCATGACTCAGGCACTCTCCCGATGTCTGCTCTGTAGCGATAGTTTGATCGATTACCTCCTCCATTACCGCGTTCGAGTTCTGTTCTGGGAAACGCGAAAGACTCGTTAATAACGGTGTTCGATTAAATAAATACTGCCGGCCATGCGAATTCACTTTACCGCAAGAGGAAGATGCAAAAAGAAAGGATTGCAAGAGAAAAAACAGAGAATCACGAACGCACGTGTTGACGAGTCGAGAGTAGCATCGCAGCCTACTTTAGATGCAAGCCATGGTGAAAATAAATTTGGCAACAATGTTTAAAACTCTCGCCTCGGTGTAAACATAACCTAGTCAATATGGCCTCTCCAAAAGTTTCGCGCGAGTTATGAAATGTTGTTATGATAAATAACGAGACAATTATAGTTCAATACAATAGAATGTATAACAGTGTATACCTATAATAGTATATATATATATGTATACATAGCGCAGATTTTTTCTATATTTATATTCAGTATATACATGTGTAACACAGTTAGTTGAATCTAAAGTCAAAATTTTCAAATATTTATTTTGTATCCTTTATTTTATTTTTTACAGTAGTAAAGTACAGTAGTGTTATATAGACTTTTATCATAGGACCTAATAAATGAACAGTGCCATGGCATCACTGTGTTCTCAGTTTTAAGAAAAATTGACATTACTTTAAAATCAAATAATTCTCTCTTTCTAAACAATACGAAATTACAAATTCTTGCATCAGTAATGGTAACGTATCACAGCAGTTACCCTGAAGTGGGAAAGTATAGCATATCTTTTATTTATTTAGATACTGATATGAAAATTTCCATTCTCATCTTTATTTACAACAATTATAATACTGTTTTGGAGATAATTTTTTCTGCAGTATCTTCTGTCAATTTCTCCTGCCACTGATTCTCATATATATGAATGCACTTAACCTCTTTCGTTTAACGTTAGTCATCTCGTCTCCTTTATACCTTTACCTTTACTAACAAGTGACACTTTTTTCCACTTTTAGAAGCTTTAATTGTATTCAAAGGTGATTTTAACTTGTTTCATACTCATGTTCGTGTTTAAAACTACTGTAAATACTTGAAATACAAGTACTTACATGTATATATCATACATCAAACTCTTCCATGATTTATATATCATAGTATTTAGTACACAATATATTATGATATTTATACATTAGATAAATATACAATAATTATCACAAGGATCAGAAGTATATCTTGAATCAATTTCAATAGAAAAACGTTAATCACAATCCGTTCAAGCACATATATATATATGTACGTACATGCGTATTACACTTCAACTGCAATATTAAAGTAAAAGATTTGATGCTTGTAAAAGCATTGTTGCCGCATCGTTCACCATGGATTATATCTAATATCTAACGTAGGCTATTGTTGCATACAAAAGAGAGGTGTTACATACAGAAGTAGGTGTTACGCGAACGAAGTGTTACGTTATCATGTGAACTTGACTTTATATCCATAAACAATAATATATAAATTAAACGCGCGACACTTGCAGTATTCGCACTATTTCGCACTCTGACTTTCTCCTTATCATGCAATTCGTATCGATTTCTTACATACTTGAGCAATGCAAATACTAACGTGTGTTTTACGTCTTCTGCATACAAGTATTGACGTGGTACACATGATTTAAAACTTCGCTCCTAATTTACATATCGATATCTGTAAATCTGAAGTTACGTTCATGCGATAACAACTGCTCCGTTGGCATCGAATATGGATTTCGAGTTGTCACAACATTAAGCAATTTCAAACTTAAATTAACCTAAAACGATCTAAATGAACGATATTAATTGTTAGAAATGAAATAGAAAGATTGCAAATTTTTCTTTTAGTTTTTGGATAACATTTTTCCAGGTTTTGACTGTACACATTTTGATCTATTAACTGAGTTCTCTATTAATTACAAAATATCTATAATGACGAAATTAAAAGTTAATCGATTATTTTTAACAGAAATAAAATAACACATAAAAAAAGTAGGGGACTTTTTTTCACAATAAAGTAATAAATAAAGAAATTATTAGAGAGTGACGGGTTAACTCGTCTTCCTCGGCTAACGATCTAAAGCATAGATTCTTATTCATAGGTCCCAGTTAATTCCTTGTGGTATACGAAATCTATTTGTGCACTTCGTCTGCAATTATAAACAACTTTTAATACATTTCATCAGTTACTTTTCTCTCATAAGTAAATTCACAGACAAGGTATAAAATAGATCTATGATTCAATGCATTTAACATTGATAGTTAGTAAATCATTGATATAAACGTCTATTTATGAAATTGCAACTAAGGTATAGAGAGAATAAGGTATCTTATAATCGTAAATAAAATATAGAATTCTATATTTGTACAATATTCGTTTACCTTTATACAGATATATATTTCACGGATGAACAAAGATTGTTTGAGATTATTCTGATTAGTTCTTTTCTCATTTTGATATGTTCTGACTGCATAAATAAGTTTTCATTTTTGAAGTTATCAATCGAACGATCGATTTAATTAAACTTTTCTCTTCTTTCTTGCCTTGTTACTCACGAAACTTTCGTGAACAGCTATTTACTATTTTTAATATAGAAAAGTACTTTTATTATTCGAGTTTAGGTACATTATGTTGTTTGTGTCCATATCTTCAACACATCATGATAACCATTGTTAATGACAATTACATACAGCTTATCGATATATTTTAAATCAACAACCATAATTCAATTCTTTTTAGTAGCTTTTTGAGGTATATTAAACTAGGGAGAGTGTAGAATGAATCATCGAAAGATGCGCGCGCACATAGGTACGGCTATTCGTCGTTTTCTACGCGTTGCAACTTGCAAGCTCGTGTTAGATCTTGAAGGAACATAAATGTTGACAGATATTTCAAAGTTACCACGAAAGTCATCATCTTGCATAACTTACATTATAAAGCGAATATTTTTTTATCTTCTTGAATGCACGACATATCGAATCACTTAGGAAGAATCGCGAATCTCTTTTATATATTTTCGGTGAGTTCTCTATAAATAGAAAGATTTTCGAGAAAGTTAGTGGCGAGATTAAATTTTGATATTAATATGCGTGTGTATATACTTAATGTTTAATGTTAGATATATCTGTGATTTCGACAAATATTTATCTAAAAGTGTTTCAAAATGCATTGTGCCTGTGTTACGAAAGTATTATTAAGATTAATTCTTCTTACGTATCAGACGTGTATACATTATACGTGTGTGAACCGAGTGCCAAGATATGTATATGTATAAATGAGATCAGATCCTAGATCATCTATCTGTGTCTCTCATATATTAAATATTGGTTTCCCTCAGTGAAGTAAAAAATAGGAAAACAGATAGATATTTTTTGATTGTGCATATGATATAGCAATGTGCGACATGTGCAGCGTGTCGCGCTAGAAGAGGTCCAGTAAAAAAAAAAAACTGAAATCAATGAGAGAGGGAGAAAGAGAGAGAGAAAAAAGTATGCTTGGTGTAAAAGCCAGCAAAGAAGGATTCTGTTTAAAGATCCTTCAGCAGGAGGGAAACTATTTTTAGCTTATATATGGTGCACCCTGATGGATTGTAGTTTTTGTGACTGCATTTATCTCTACTAAATATAATTTTTTTCGTTAATCTCTCAAAATAGATTATTTCTATTTTTAGCAAGACTATGGAGAATGAACGACATTATGAATTACGAAGTGGAAGTAGATCACGTTCTAGAACTCCATTGGTGCAAACTTGTACCATGATTGAACCAGAAACTTTAGAACATCATTATCATTTAAGAAGTTTAAGTCAGGAGAGATCTCGTACTCCTGGAGAAGTTGGAAATACTAAAAGATCTGGCCCTAGAATATTGTATGTATTAAAAATATATGGTTGGGAGACTACAAACTTAGACATGGTTTACACATAATCTCAACTATAATTTAAACATTATTATAGATCTGGTAGTGGCAGTAAAACAAATGATCAAAATGTGGAGGCTATAGTGGAAAGAAAAAAAGAAATTCTCACTGTTGAAACAACATTGGGGGATAAAAATAAGCGAATTGAAAATCCTTCTGTCTATACAAAAAGGGGAGAACGTCGATCTGAACGGCAAAAGGCAAAGAAACAGATATTTGCAAATGGTCAAACTGATAACAAGGAAGGTTCATTTGAACATAAAAGCGGAGAAAGCCAAAAAAACATCTTTCCACATAGAACTATTACTAGTGATTATTCTTCAGAGGAAACAGAACAAGAAGAATTGTCTGATAGATCATGTTCTGCGCATGAAATCTATAAGCAAGCTGGTGATTGGTGGAAGTATGTATTTGTGAAATCAAGGTCATGATGTTATATTATTGTGTATTTATACACGTTCATTGAAATTTAATTAATTAATTTCTTATATAAGTCATAATTTCGTATAAATAAGTTGGCTGAATTTAACTTTGAAGGACATAAACTCATTGGCTCATTTTTTTTATATGTTATGATGGCTTTCAACGCATAAGATCCAAAAATACAAATATTAACTTTGGAATCTAATGATTCAAAATATATCCGTATGTAAAGTTGAGCGTTTTTAGCCTATTTTATGCGTTATTTTAACGCCATGTTGGCTTCTGTTCGTAATTTGTCCAATGAGTGGAGTCGCTGGCTGTACACAAATGCACGTGAGTTGTGGCCATTTTGAGGCGGGATTTTAAATTGTGTGTATTGGACTAGGGTTTGGTTATACTTTACCCTTTGACCGCCGTGAAGCGAAATTTCAGTTCAATGCTCATCTGTGCGGACCAATCAGATGGTAGATGCGGACCAATCAGAAGCAATATGGCGTCATACTAACCTGTAAAATACGCTAAGAATGCTAAATTTTACATACGCATGACTTTTGAATTGGATTCCTAGAATTAAGTCTTGCATTTTTTGATTCTATGCCTCAAAAACTATGAAATGATAAAAAAAAAATTCAATAATTCTATATCCCCTAAAATGAAGTTAAAGCCAAGCGGCTGTTACGAACGATTAATTTTATTTTTATATTATATTATATTATATGAAACTATTTTACATTAGTTATTAATGTTTGTTAGTGTATTTCCTAAAACGGACTACACCTATTCTGAAAGGTCCAAGTGTCGTTATGAAATAGCGCCAGGTATACTAGCCATGCCTAATATGTCACGGCGATCCATCCATTCAAATACGCAGGATTCTAGTCGATCCTTGCACGTTCCGTCTGAGAATGATGTATATGAAAGAACAAATATCGGAAAGGAGCGAGGAACAAAAGCAAAAGATTCTATAGTAAGTACAACAATTTGATTCCAATATTATATTATACATGCAGAATTGCAAATAATACATGATTAAATACCGAACGGATGTTTACCTTAGAGTATGAATAATGAGTAAAGAATGACAGAATTTTTAGTTGTATATGATAAAAATGTGTTGTACATATATGTGACTCACAGTACAATCGAGGAAGGAGATAAATGTGTGTAAGCAGTTAATGATTCAGATTTGTACGAGAATTATCATGGCGTCATAATATTGTTAGGATTAATGCAAAATATTCCAGTAAACTACAAATATATCCTTATTTATTCACTTATTGGTATTCATTTATTGGAATCCTACATGCATACATATAATTTATACCTTATTCGTTACTGTCTTTTATAGCTTGTTAATGAATATTATGGAGCACATATATCAAGTACGGATAAGTCTAAAGCTCAATATACAAAGACACATATAGAACAGTACCGTTGTCACAGGGAAGTAATTTATGCAGAACCTACTAGTTCAACGAATTCACAATTAAGGTTTGTTATGTGTTTCAAATCTTCATATGCAATAAATGCACAAAAATCATTCTTAATGTTATATCAAACCATTTAAAAAAAGATGTGTTTATTTCTTAGGCAATCGTTGAGCTCTGATTTGCCATTAAAACGTATTGATTCTCGAAAATGTAGAATTACATCTGCTGTTGATTCAGATACTGAATTAGAAGAAACAGCCTCGAATAACTATAGCCAAAGAAGCAAAATAACACATCAATTTGCTAGTTTTATACTGGTTACTACTTTATGGTTTAGCAAATTCCTTGAATTTCTAAAGCTCAAGCCAGTCAGAAGAAGAGAATATTATGCCACTTACGAATATCAAAGATATGGTATTTTTCAATTATTTAACATATCTATAAATGCGATATTCTTATAATCTCTTCATCTTTTCTTATAATGTAACATAAAATGAATAATTTATTAACACTTATTAATTTTATGTAATTTCAGAATCTAGATGGTCCAAGATTTGGAAATATATTGACAGTCCTTTGCAGTATATTTATCTTTTTATGGTCAAGGTGTTTTTCTTTGACTCGTGGTTGCTGAGTCGTGTATCCAGTATTAGGAGATGGATGCATCAGAAAAGCCCAATACTGTTTTGGATTGCTTTATTGCCATTGTTTCTTCTTACTGGTAAATTTTATAACCACTAAGTCACTGTAAACGGTTCGTCAATTAAGAAATCCGTGACTTCATATCGATATTCTTTTATTTTTCTTTTTTTTTTTTCTTTC
The DNA here is from genome assembly GCA_014825925.1 of Bombus breviceps. Classification (NCBI taxonomy): domain Eukaryota; kingdom Metazoa; phylum Arthropoda; class Insecta; order Hymenoptera; family Apidae; genus Bombus; species Bombus breviceps. The sequence continues at coordinate 1,963,032 of CM026188.1, read as the reverse complement.
CTTTTTATTATCTGCCATTTTCACCCACAAGATCGAGTTTTTGCCTTGGCATCTTCGGGAAGACCGGTGAAACCTATCCTGGCGTTTCTTTTTCTTTTTGTTTCAGGAACTTACATCGTGCAAAAACAGTCCTTTATCTGTCTGGATTCTCTGCACAATATTCCCTATGATGTCACTGAGACGACCTATCGCATCTTTAACAATATTATCAGTTTAACGTCTTTTCAATCCGATTTATTTATTGAATATATAAAAACGATTAAAAATTTGTCAGTACATTTTCTGCCCGGTGTGAACGTGTCTTTACCCGAGATGCCTTAGCATTGGTTAGAATTTGATCTTTTCTTCAAAATTTTTTTATTTACCGTTTATATAATTTGTTTTATTTGTAGTTTATAGTGACATGGGATTTGGTTGAACTTGCTTTATGTTATATTCATATATATATATATATATATACATACATACATACATACGTACATACATATATAAATTTATGTATGTGTGTATGTATGTTTGCCTTGTGACGCATAACTGACCTCCCGTAATTTTTAAATAAAAAGTGATAGATTGTAATTGATACCGAAAGGTATTATCATGTTATGTTTTCGATATATTTTATGCATTATTATTTATTACTAGTCATTATATGTTTTTATCGTGCATATAAATGAGTTAAATAACAATAGTTACCAAAAATTTATCCTTATATATGCCCCCGGTGCTGTGGTATCTGTAAAAGCACGTTCGGAGAAATTGACGTTCGTAAACATCGTAATGTTATCAACGTAAAACAAAAAGAAACTGTAATCAATGAAATCAATTGATTTGATTAAATTTAACTATGGGAGAAGGATAGAGGGAGTAGGATTACTTCACTGGCGATGTAGAATTGGAGTATTCGTGCTTCACAAGGAATATGGATGTAATCTCTATATCTTGATATCATCGGAACGGTGAGTCCCTTCGTCTATCCTTCTCTCGGTATTTGTATCAAGTTACAAGATTAGCAAAACTTGAAGAAGATTATATTTTTATATTTCAGGTTGCTGGTGTTTACCACATCTTTCAGCTCTGTTTCCTCAAACCAAAGTTATTACGCGGGATTTTGGAACTGGACAGGAGTTAGTTGCAAGTGAAAAACAATTATTTTTAAAGGGGGAAATGTTTGGAAAAGAAGATAATTTTGAATCGATCACCGAAAAATTACACAGTAGAATCAACAACTTGGAGGATCGAACTATCGAACAATCTGTAAGGCTCTTTGTTGACATTTAATTATACAATATGAAAAATTTGTTAGTTTTCTTAACGGATTAACTACCAGTCATATATTTAATATACACAGGACCGCCTTTTCAATATAACGCAAGCGCTGGAGCGGCTTAAAGAAAGAGGGTATATCTGGCCAAAAGATGATGTAAGTTTAAACAATTTGTTCGTAATACCTTTCGATGTAATATTACCTGAACTTGACATTGTATTTTGTTTCTTTCAGAATGAAATATTATTGTTGGAGGAGAAACTGAAAGAGTATAAGTTAGCTGATATTTATTCTCAAGAAATTGATGTTATTAAGTCGCAGTTGGAGAAACTGAAAGAATTTTATTCGGAGTTAAAATTATGTTGTAGCGCGCGTACAAGTCATATTACTAGCGAAGATTTAGAAAAACGTATCGAAATGGTCTTAATTGATCATTTCGGTACCTTGATGTCGAACGTAGAAAAAGTTAAAGGTACTCGATACGTAATAATCGCAGTACTCATTTAAAGCGAGCGAAATATTCGTGTTCCCTTAATTATGTATCAAATACAACGAGAGTGAATGCAAAGTGTGTGAGAAATAATTCTTTTTACAGTTCGAGACAAATCGTGGATTGCGAATGATGTTATAACGGATGATCGCGTTCGCGAAATAGTCAAGGAGGCCATAAAAATATATGATGCGGACAAAACGGGACGCGTTGATTATGCTTTAGAATCTGCCGGTGAGTTTGTCGAATTCAATTGATCGTTTCGGCCCAATATTGTTCTGTCTGGATAAAACATATTAGATTTTTTTATTAATAGGTGGTCAGATCATTAGTACACGTTGTACTCAAAAATACGATATAAAAACTAGAGTAGTCAAACTGTTGGCTTTTACACTATATCATGAAAATAATAATCCTCGTACAGTGATACAAGGAAATCCAATACAACCAGGTGCTTGCTGGGCATTTCAAGGCTTTCCAGGATATTTGTTGATTAAGTTACGAAGTTCTATTTATGTTACTGGATTTACAGTTGAACATGCACCGAAATCGATTTTACCCAATGAAGAAATGAGAAGTGCTCCTAAAAAGTTTAATGTCTGGGTAAGTAAGTCGACTCTTTTATAAGTGAGGTATACAGCTCAATTCTACATTCTCATGTTGATACATAGGGTTTTGTCGATGAAAATGATTCTGAACCTGTATTGTTTGGCGATTACGAATTTGCAGCTTCGGATGATAGTCTACAATACTTCCCAGTTGAAGTAAGTTACACCCTTAATGCAGTAATTTTATTGGATCATTCTGGAGGTAAAGATGGCTTTGAATTTCTCGTTTTGGAGGAGTATACCATCACGAAAATTCATTATCCGTAAATTCAAATAAACACTATTATGTTACGTATTTTTACCAACGTTATATAATAGTATTTACCATATCGGGTATTCTCATGGCCCAATTTCGCAAGTGTTACTTAGAAATGTTAAATCAAAATCAACAGGATCATACGACAGAAGTCTACGGATATCGCCAAAATACATTCGTTACAATGGTGCTTATTTTATTTTTGTTTTATCAAGGAAACTTCAGGATGATCCAATTATATACTTTGCGTTTTCTTAAAGACTCGTTCTAATATCATTGATATTTTACAATGTAGAATACAGCAATCAAGACACCATATGAATACGTGGAATTAAGGATACATAGTAACCATGGACAACTTGAATATACATGTTTGTACAGATTTCGTGTACACGGAAAATCAGTTTAAATTTCTTTTACTGAAAATTCAAGTGCAAAATTTTTTTGAATATTGTAATTGTAGCAGGAGTGGATTTGCAATTCGATTCATATCAATCAATAAAGGGAGTAAGTAAATGAGTCGGTGAGTGCGCGTGAGTCAGTAATGAGTGTCAGTGGAGAAAGGGTTGGGAGGGAAGAAGATTGGAAGGGAGAGCCATTGCATGTTGTGCCTTCAATTACTCTTCGATATAACAATAACCATCACGATTTAAGGAGAGATTTATTCTTTAACGCGTAGAGACATACGCAAACTGAATAAAGCGAACGTAAGTTACCGTTATCATACGTAGACAATACAAGCCTAAGTGTATATACGTATATGTATATGTATATATATATATATATACACACACACACATATACATATATACGTAAGAAGTACATGGAGTCGATTATTTAATCATTTTCTTTCTTTGTATGAGTGTTTATAGTTCTTTTCCCTCAAGTTTTATCATCAAGCACAAATGTAACAACTGTTTTCAGTGAAATGTACAAAAAAACACAAGCTGTTTTTCGAAGAACCAATTAGATAGGAATAAAAAACGAAAAAGTTCAGCGTTTTAAATATTAGTCAAAGTTCAGTATCATTATGTTTCTGATATCGTACAGTTGTAAAATTCACACGACAGTACAAATTGTAAAGAAAAAAAAGCTCTGCCTAACTTCAGGTACATAAGTATGCAGTGTTTCTACGATAATTTTGATTATACTAATGCGTTTAATAGAAATTTAGTATAACATGTTTGATAATATATTTGGTTAGCGCATATGCAATCACTGTGCGCGTGTTGTGTACATATGCACATAAACATTGTATATGTATAAAATAGCAAGAATTATACTGTTTTGCAAGTTATAAACTAAATTTACAAGAAGAAAGGCTACTTTTATACGTATTATCTCTTCTCTTATTCTTCGCCTCTCATTGAGGTTACTTCATCGAACACGATACGATAGTATTTTTTTACTGTTATGTTATTTTTTATTACCTTTACTTGGCTTTTCACGTAATGTCATTTCCATTAAACAAAGGTGTAGAGTGTTCGTAAAATACGTACTTCGGAAGCCACAGTGACACGTAAGTACATATAAATATAATTATATACAAAAGAAGTGCATTATATATATATTCAACTATGAAGTGAAATAACTAGAATAGAATTGTTGAAACTATTACTATATTGTCAAGAAATCGTTTGTCCGTAAGTTCTTATTCATTATACTAGGTTATACAAGCCAAAATGTTAGACGTAAGTTATAACGGAACGATTTTACAAAGGACGAATGTTACAATATAATCGTTATAACGAGCGATTATACGATTAAAATTAGTAGACTACAACGAACGCGAAGAAATAGCGACGGTTGCCTCGCCGATTTTTTATTATTCCAAAAAATTTCTTGCTTGTAATTGGATCTCTTAGATCGTCGATTATTTCTCATTGTTAATAAAACTGAATATTAGCGTAGTTCGCTCATCTACTTAGTATTTATTAGTTAGCAACCTCTTAACCTAACCTAGAAATATTAATCATGAATAATTAAAAATAATTGTAGCCATGAGTCAACAAAATACGTAGTGAGAAACACTGAGAAAACTTATGTATAACGAATGAGGGTCTAATTATGTAGTAGTAACACAGACAAGTATCGTACGATGTGACACTTTAGGCCTGGTGCAAACGAACGAACGATGCGTCAGCGTCACCGCCGCGACAATTTGCCGCCGTATTTATGCGTCCGATTTTTCTTCACACAAGCGTCTTGCGTTCGCTTTCATATCGCATATTTGTTCGTTCAGTTAAAATTTAATAACATGAATGCGGTAACTCATTGCCAAAATGATAAAAAAAATGCATTTCTTTAAGTTTTATTTAAGACTATATTAATCCACCACAGGAAGGAGATATTGGATATATCCCTTCATTATTGCCAGACTTCTAAAAGTTCCATGTTTATCAATTTGAAGGAAAACGAGATAAAATTGTTCATGTTTACATGGTCGGGAATGAATTTCACGAATTAAGTGTAAAAATTAATGAAAATTTGATGTAACGTCCACCAAGCGTCAGCATTCCGTTCGCAACCAAACAGTACGTGCGTATGTTTTGATAGACGCGAACTGACGCGTAATATAGGCTGGGTAATGCTAAATCAGAATCATTACAAGGGACAATGGTGAGATACAGAGGCGGCAGAAAGGCTGTTCATTTTTGAATCATCTTTATTCACGCAAAACAAGAATAGATTTAAATATCCGTGTCAATAATCGTACGCGTACACATATGTGTGCGTACACGTCGCTTAGGTACATGAAGCGCGTGTACGTAATTTTTGATGCATATACATGTGTGTTTATACGTTACACTTTATGCGTATGGAATATAAAGTATACGTATAATGTACAGTATGTACATGTATGTATGTATATAAAGTATATAATATATATTATACATTATATATTATATATCAGATAGTATATATTATATACTATATAGGATGTAATATAGTATACTTTATATATATGTATAGAGAGAAACAGAATGAGAGAGAGAGAGAAAAAGAGAGAGAGAGAGAGTGAGAGAGGGGGGGGGAGAGAAAATTATAAAAGAATCGAATTAAATCAAATAATATACGCACATCACGCCGCGTCTTTTTCGTTTCTACCTACGTACCTGGTGATATGAGCAATGGGTTACCATCGATATACATACATAAAATACATTATATATCGTAAAACGAACAGTCGATAATCGGTGTTTTATCTGTTGTAACGGCGACATTCGCAAGACTCGGTAACAAAAGTGCGTAGATGATTTTGAGGAACAGTTACATACGTTACGAGGTAGAAACGGATATATATCGGCGATGAGATTTCGGAACGATATCGGAATGGGTTCAATACTGATTTTGGAATGGTTCGTAATTCCCAGGATTGGGACGAGTGTTAGAACAATAAATAATATTTAGTAACGTTAATGGAATTTTCATAGTATCCACTTAACGGTTCCTGCTTGATAATCAGAGATCATCTATCGGGCTGTAAACTTATACGCGAAAATGATTAATTTCGATCGTAACTTTTTTTCATACAATAACTATTTCGAAGAATATTGTTGCGTAAGTTTTGTGACCGCTTTACGATCGCCTTTCTCAAACTAAAAAAAGTAAACAAATAAATAAATATTATACATTTACTACATACGCATAACTCCGTTCATCGTTCGACTCATGAACAACCGAGTATTCGCATTGGTCGTAGTTTTAGCTATCTACACCGCACAATTTTGTTCGCTTCCCTATATTTTTCCAAATAATCAAAGGTGGACTCGAAGTTGTCACACTGTCGTAGCAATTAAACAACAATAAGTATGCTATAAACTAACAATATAATATAAAATAATATAATATAGTATAACACAATATCAGTAATAGAAGTCATAGTCGTAGCAATAGCAATAAGTTAATAATAGTAATAGTAATAGTAATAGTAATAGTAATAGTACTAACGATGATAATAATAGTAGCGATAGTAATAGTAAGGGTTGTAATAGTAGAAGTAGCATTAGCAGTAGCAGCTGTAGTAATAATCAATAAGAATAGCAGTAATAAAAACGAATAGCAACTGCAATAGTATTCAATGTTGATATCGATATCGTTGCATTGCCGTTATAGTTGAAGTTAATAGTAGCGATAATTGAAAGAACAGTATTAGTAGATGTAATAGTCGTGGTGAAAGTGGAAATAGAGCAGCAACGAGAGTGACGATGCAAGTAATTTTACTTATATACAATTGCAACGACGATAGCAGTAGTAACGGTCACACAGTAGCGATAGCGGTACTATTGGAGGTAGCAATAGCAATGATTTAACAACCACAACAACAGTATAACTATTTTTACTGTTTTTGTAGTTTTTGTAGAGCAGCGATAGTAATAGTAATAGTAATAGTAATAGTAATAGTGGTAGCAGCAGTAACATTATAGCATTAATAATAGAAATACTGTAGATAATTGGTGACGTAGTATTAATTTGATCCACGAATCTTGCTCGGTTTTTGTATCGAATGCCCTGCTTTAGCCAATCATTTGAACATTTCGACGATCGAATCGATGTCTATTACTAAAATCTATAACGAAAATCTTGTCCTCTTCCACAAGTGCGTATAAAGCGGTTTGGGCGAGATTTTTAATGGTAATTGCGACAAACCATCATAAAGGCTCTATCTATCTAACTATTTAACTATCTATCAATCTACTTTAACCATTGGAATCATATACTGAATAAGTAACATGTACGATTGCTAGTTTTCTAAGAATTATAATATCAATATAAAAGGATAAAAAATAATAATCGTTGTAATAACGGACGACGGTATTTAAAGTAAATAATTAATGATTAATTGAATAAAACGCAAATATTCTGTCGACTAGATTCGTATATGGGTTCATTAGCACGCAAACTTAGCTCATACCACTTCGTTTTCATGCTTTGATACGCAATGCTTTGAAAAAGGAGAAAAACGAATGAGACGAAGCCGAGATAACGATGAAAATGAATAATTTAACTAATACTTTATTACGTCTACGATCACGTCGATCTATCGGTAGATCTGTGATTGCCTTATAGAAAAATCAGAAATTTTGCTGATTTATTTAACCGATAATTCGTCGAATATTCGCCCATTAAATCCGTCTAAAATTCAATCCGTTTCTCTAAAGATTTGTTTCCTCCCGGATGCATATTTCCATGTCTCATTCTTTTTCTCTCCCATTTTCCCGCTCTCTCCGTATGAACGAGTGTATGCGTGTAGTAATCAATTATTTTTACTGCTAATCCATTTGATGCATCCTGGAAATGAAAGGAAGAGGTATGATTGCGTAGCGTGCCTCGAATTCCCAGTTCAGGGGTGTTCGATCTTTCGGACGTTGTGAAGAAAGTAGCATGAACGAATATCGATAAGTTACTCAAAATTCTGCGGAAAATCGTTGTCGAAATTGTTTCTTATATCTTCTCGTTTCTCGTAGTTCCTCGTTGGTCTTGTTACAATCGTTCATCGTAGATGTCGTGTAAATGAAAGTCTTCGTAATGAAAGCGCCTCTGTCTTCTTTTCTTCTTACTTCTTGCCGCCTAGGTACTCGACCATCTCCAAAAGCTTCTCCTTTTCATCTTCAAGCAGCAATGCTTGAACGCAGCTGTTGAAGTATTGCGTACCAAAGCAGTTTTGCCTAAATATATAAAGAAATAAATTAGATCGGATATATATATATATATATATATCTCATCGTGTAAATCGGATTTTTTTCTTTTTTTTTTTTTCTTTCGTAAATCGAATGTTAAACCGAGGAAGAAGAAAAGAAAAAAGGAAAAAAGAAAAGGAAAGAAGAAATGAAAAGAAAAAATCTAGGATTCGTTCGTTTGGTTTCATATGGTCTTCTTTTACGCCTTGAGACAAGAAACTTTCTCATTGTTATTATCGGTTACACGCATGAAATTGTCGTTTTACGACACACGAAATGTCAGCGAATATGTCATGACATATGACATGAAATGTCACAAACGAATCCTTCAATTTCCATATAACGATTGTTAAATAACGTAGAATTGAAAAATTGAAAAATGTACCGATTGAAACGGTGTACATATTTCTGTTCTTATAAAACGTGAAATGACTGGTGAATGATTTACAATGGTTATATCTTGTCCTCAAAAATCGTAATTGCAAGGAGACAAAAAACAACAAAATACATAACAGCTGCTTCCAGCAACATAACCTGCAAAAATATTTGAACGTTGCAAAAACTTGTTTTATTATTCTCTCCTCTTTGCAGTACATATTTCCATCGGCATCCTGTACCCGTCGTGTTCTCTGAAAAATGTACGTTAGTACAAAATCTATGTTGTTTCGACGAGGCACGATAACGCGCGACAAAAAACAGTTGGAAAAAATGTCGAAAAATGTGTGTTGCTCGTCTCAAAAATCGTTGGGGAGAGAAATGGAAAAAGCGAACGAAGATGAACGACCGAATCGGAAAAAGAATGTAACGACGCATCGTTTCGTATCTTATGTATCCTCAAATATGGTTAGCTACCATATTGAAAAATCTATAAGCATACAAATAAATATGTACTTATCTACGAGATGTAATAGTTAGAAGAAATTAATTGAAAAAGAGTAATTACTTGTCGCTAAAAATACGCATAACGCGTCTATTGAAATACCTATAAAACGTACTAAAATATCGAGCAACATCATCTTATTATTGCGAAATTTACTTAGAATTACCTAAAGGCGCATACAGCATGCGCGTATGTCGCGTATCATCGTGTATATCGTGTGCATCGTTGAGTCGTGGTTCATAAATTCTTGAGACGACGACAAAGGCGTATAGTTTCCGTCGATCGGAAAACAACTAGTTCGATCGTAAAGGTTGGTAACTATCGGGAACGAGAATTTGTCAACGAGCAACGAAAACAAACGTGCAACCAAAAAGTAGAGAAAATTCAAGAATCGAAATATAGGAGGACAAGAAGATAAGAACGGAGATGGAGAAAGAGAAACGGAAAGAGGGGAATGAGAAGGGGAAGAAGAAGAAGAAGAAGAAGAAGAAGAAGAAGAAGAAGAAGAATTTAAAGAGGTAAGAGTAGTTAAAGGAGAAAGAAGTAGTTGTTCGAGACTCAAGTAAGATGAATGATCGCTGAAAGAAAATGATAAAATAGAAAAGGACGATAAGATGATCGGGGTAGATCGAAAAGGGAGGAAAATGAGAGAAGCGAATGCGTTCGGCGAATAGAGTACCACATGTAAAGCTATAAAATGAAAATACGCGGATAAGAAATCATAAACATAAAAAAAAGAAGCTACCTAAACCCCGGGTTCCGCTCCATGAAGTGTCTTGATCCATGTTTGGATCTTCTCTACTTCGTCTTGTAACAACAGTACGTCTAAGCATCCTTTGAAGTAGTCTGATGTAAAGCAGTTTTTCCTGGAAAAGATTTCAAAATACAAACACTAAATATAATCCGGTGAATTCGCTACGTATCGTTAGCTCGAGTGATTCGTCCTAGATCTGAAAATAAGTGAAATATTAGCGAGGTTCGTTCTCGCTAGTATAAGATAAGGATTTTTTAGGCAACCTTCGACTCACAAATTCACCGACAAACGGTAAAACAATCACTGGACGATACACTTTTTTCGATATTCCTTCCTTCTTCGAGCTTACGATTTCCAACTTCTCGACGTCTGTATCATCGACGTATCTAATCGAAAGTACGCCTTAATCCATCGAAACATAATCGAAGCTACATATCGATCATTCGATTGTCGCGCTTCCTCTTGTAAAAAGTTCACGTAAGACGTAAAAGAAATCACGCGCACGTTCTACGGAGAAAATGTTTGAACAATTTCATATCTGCACAGTATCGAACATCTTTCTTGCCCTCATAAATTTCCTCTAATTTGTACTGCTTTTGAGGGACGAAACGCCTGATCGCACACGCGTTGTATTATCGACGGAGTAAAAAAGACAAGACGATTGTATATGTAACGCGCGAAGTAAAACGAATGTTTTCTATCGAAAGGACAGAGGTTGTCGACGATACGGCCGGATAAAAGCATTCGCGATAAAAATAAAAATGTAAGTACATACTTGCTTACGTTTTACGTCGAAAGGAAGGAATCGTGTCGCGTGCATTACTTTACGATGGTATCGGCAAATTTCGTTCGTCGATGGTTATCTAAATCCTTCGATACGTTACAATAAACACGCTAGACGAATAGATGATGAATGTCGCATATACGATTGACAGAATCTTTATGGATAATTACCTGCATAGTTGATGTAATTGAGGTTCCCGAAACAGGTTATAACAATCCTCGCAGATACGGTCCAGCCGGGCAAAGATACTTTTATCGTATATACCCTTACATTGAATATCGATAAAGGACCTTTTACCCAAAGGATGTCCATTCAAGATGCCAGCGTCCGTTAGACCGATGCACGACGAAACGAGTAACAGCGTCACAGACCAAGCTAACACAGAGACGAGTTTTGGGCAGGGTATCGATACAGTTGACACGATCGACGATTCGCTTGGTAACGAAGGTAACCTCGAACATGAGGTTTGTTGTACGCTCCAGGAATATGACGACAAATTCGATGTCGGCCACGTCGTTGACAATGGTAGAAAGATGGACGACGATGACAACGGCGATGACGACGATAACGGCGACGACGGCGTCGTTGGCGACGGCGATGGCGACGTTGAGGTTGTCGTAGAAGGCGGCATCGTTACAGACGATATCGACGTAGTTGTGGATGGGATAGACGAACGAGACATCGAGAGCGGTAAGGTTAACGATGATAGAGATGACGATGAGGAACGAAGCCTCTGTTGCCGATGCATAGTCTGAAAAAGAAATAAAGTACGAAATAGATTGGCGAATGGAAAGGAAACGAGGATGTGAAAGAAAATGATCGTTTAATATACTTTGAACTGGAAAGACATAGTCGAGATTTGCCGAAGTTTAAGAACGAATCTGTGGCAAATAATATATATAGGATAAAACTGCGCCAGAGAAAAGAAAGACTAGCGAATATCGCGGAAGAAAAGGAGAAAGAGGGGGAGAGGAAAGGAGGGGAAGAGAGAGTGCGAGAAACGTAAAATTCGAGGATGTATTAAATCCGTCCATCGTGGAGACTGGTGTAAGTACTTATATGCTTGTACAGTTCGTACACTGCTACCAGATGCGTATGGATTTCGTACTTGTACGTCTCGGTGTCCCTGCACTCTCTTTCCCGAACCTAACCCCTCGAAAGTGTACAGGTTGTTTCGTGGCACTCGTAATAGCGGCCGTCCGTGTTCTCCTTGTCATTTTACCGTGGTGACAGTAACGAACAGCGGCGACAGCAATAACGAGAAGGAGAAGAACGTCGTCGACGACGATGACAACGTCGACAATAATGACCGCGGCCCTGCTCGAGTCGAGCACACGGCATTTCGAGGCTCGACAAACTCGAAGCGATTCGTGAGGTAAAAGTAAAGATGTAAAGCTCTCCTCCTAACCAGTCCCGCGGCAGTCGTTGTGAATGGACCACACGCAGGTAGGCCCCACCTGTAAACGTCCCGAACCGACAACTTCATTAAGCGGAGCTGAAGCGCAGAGCGGCACAGCACGGCACGGTACTGCATAGCAATGCGCGAGACGAGGGGAGCCTTCTTATGCGCGGCGATGCGGGGCAATGCGAGATTCTCGAACGCACGACGGTTTCTTGTTTGTTCTTTTGCCTTCGTCTCATCGGCGCGGCGGCACCTGTACACGCCGAGGAGAACGTTTCGCTCGGTTCTCTTTTTTCGGAACATAATCACTGCTCCCGGGTGGGATCTTATTTTTAGCCACGACCGATTCTTGGAACTCTCAAACCGCCCCACTCTGTATCGGACCCCCACCTGGTAATTACCTGCAGCCCGATAATTTGCCGCTAAAGTCGCTCGGTCTCGATCGTTAAACATCGTCCCACGGATTTTCAGACCGAGTATGATCGTCCATCATCGATCATCGATCGCCGACCGCCGACTGTTGATCGCCGATCATTGGCCGTCTCGCTGCGTCGCGTCGTATCGCGCCGCTAATTCATCTAGTTTTTCTAACAATTTGCATTAATTCGCAACGATAATCGGCGTAACGATAAACGGTAATTGATCGATTAAAACTCCACTTAACAGGTTTAATTACAATAGTTAAATTTATCTATAGACGAGTTTCCATTCGTTTCCGATATTGAGTATTTCAATGGTATTTAGCCAGATTTGCGAAAGTAAGGTTGATTCGCGATTAAAAGTCTCCAGCTGTAGCTACAGCTTTCTCTTCTTCGCAGAGCGAAAAAACATAAATTCCCGCTTTGCTGATAATTGGAATTCTAGGTTCGTCTCGAGTCCTGAAAATAGAGAGAGAGAATAAAATGCTACAGACGGTGAACGCGATCAACGTCAGATCTCTGCGTCGGATCAACTAGAGACGAAAATAGGAGACGAATGGCTCGCGGTAAAGATTTTAGGGTGGAAAACTATAACTAAATATCGAGGCTGAGGGGCGAGGGAAGAATGGATGGGCGAGATGGGTGGAATACGAAGGGTGAAGAGCAGATAGCGGAGAGTAGAGTGGAGAGCAGAAAGCAAAGTGAGTGTACGTAAACGAAGAAAAAGTCAATGGAGACCGGTTACTCGACAGGTGAGGTCTTTCCTCGGTCGAGCCATGCACAGGTGTGCAATCTGTAAATCCCCCTTAGCAAAAAACTATACACTCTTCGGCACCGCTTCACGGCTCTGTCGCGCGCTGTTATCCGAGTCACTAGTTATGTACGTACGTACTGTATACACGTTCGATGCTTACACGCGACCGAATGCAACTCCTTTATCGACCACGCATCTTAAATGCTTGCATTCGAATCCTACGAATTAAAGTATAGATGCTCCTTGCACCCGAAATATTACCGACATGCCTCCGTAGTATCCCGTTTACCTGCGTCCGTTTAACTAAGTTTAATTTCGCATCTAAAATGCGACGCGAGAACGAACGTAATAATCGAACGAACGTTCGTCGTTCCTCCAGTGTTATACAAGCTCTTCCGAGAATTCGGAATTGAGAGCTTATCGAAAAGAAGAGATCAGTTGAATTTGTTTGTTCGAAGAGAGAGAGAGAGAGAGAGAGAGTATCTCGAAGCATATCCTGTTGCGTTGTAATGCCACTACCCAGAATCAGCAACATGTTCCCGGAATTATCAACATCAAATAAGAAAATAACGAATATAAGATCGCTAGCAAAACGGGAGGGAAAAAAAGAAGAAGAAAGAGAGAGAATAGTAACGTTACAAGTCGAATCGAATCGTTTTGAGTCGAACCCACCGAAGTCGAAAGCCAGTTGGGTCGAATGGGATAAGAGGAAGGAGCCACGAGGCGAAACGGTCTATATCGTTAGATACATCGTTGGGCTCTCCTCACCAGGTGGTCCTCTTCCCGTGCCGGATGACTCAATCGTGAGAAGGAGTTGCTCGACGAGCTCACGAGAAGACTCGCTAGAACCGTGTGTGCTTCGTGTCTTGGTCTGAGTTTGTCTGCCCGTCTCCTACCACACTCGTGTATTCATGTACGTACATATACGCGATTCAGTGCAGTCCCTTCCCGACCTCCTTGGCTTTCCTCGTGAACCAGCTTACCCGATATTTCTACGCCGGTGACAGTGGTGTGCGTACTTACACGTGTATGCAGATCGTTCTGGTCAAACACGTGGATCCTTCGAATAAAATGATCTTCTCGTCGTCTCTTTTTATTCATACGCGTTCATTCGCGAGGAAATTAATCGAAACGAACGGAGCTTAGAAACAAGAAGAGAGACGACGCGATACAGATTCACTGCTTAATAGAGCAAGCAAGCAGGAAAGATAGTCGAAGTATTTGCATGGACGGAGAAAAATTAAACGCGGAGAAAGATTGGATGGCTGAAGAAAGAGAAGAAGAAGAAGGAGAAGAAGAAGAAGGAGAAGAAGAAGAAGAAGAAGAAGAAGAAGAAGGAGAAGAAGAAGAAGAAGAAGAAGGAAAAGGAGAAGAAGAAGAACAAGGAGGAGGAGGAGGAGGAGGAGGAAAGAAAAGGAACCGTTTGAGCGGTAAACGAGCAGATTCAAGGGAAAAAGAAGAAGGAAGAAAAAAGAAAAGGTAGATGCGGATCGTAAATCGATAGACAACGAGGTGACAAGATCAACCAGCAAAGGGATTATCGATCACCTCAAAATTAATATACGAATTTGTACAGGATACTTAAAATTATATCTATCTATTATTCTCTTTTTCTGTTTCATTCCTACATAAAAACTCATGGCTGTTCAGGCTGCGTTGAGAAATCGATTCTATTTAAAGAACATGTATAAGAATAACATATGCAGCTATGGTGCATGGTACCGACAGATGTTCCGATCAACGATAAAAATTGACGATGAAAGAAATTGAGAGATTTATTCGCTTGTAAACGGTAACAGCGCAGAGGGAGGTGCGTAAACTAAACTGCTACTTAAATAAGTACTCCGTATAACGCTATAGGTATTAAAAGAAATATCAAGAAAGCGAAATGGCATCGAGGAATCTATATCGTTCTTGAACAAGTTCGAGAACTTTCCGGTAGAGTCGAACGTAGTTAGAGGTAATACTTTGAAAGTGCCGCGAAAGTGCTGGTTATCTGGTCACGATCGAAGATCAAAGAGGTGGGATAGGAAGAGGAGGGAAAGAGAAGAAAAAGGGAGGGCGGGGGTTGTCAGCGGAGCGGGGAGAAGGACGCGGAGAAGCCGAAGAACTCAAGGAGAAGGAGAGATAGGCGGGTTGAACGGACGACGGAGGATCGAGGCGTCCGGCGTCCTCGATCGCGGGATCTTGGAGCAAAACTAACGATCTCCCGTTCGCTTGCAAGATCAACACGACGATAATTTAATACACGAGATCACCACCCAGGTGTGCTCTGACGTGTACAGATGCTGTTTGTAACCTCGACAAGAAGGAAAAGGCTGAGTCGACAGAAGTGGGAATCTGTATACTGTACGGCGTATGGGATTCCAAATGCGAATACGAGCTCTTCCCCTTTTGCACGATCTCTCTCCCTCTCTCTCTCTCACTCTCTCCCACTCTCCTCTTTTTCTCTCTTCCCCTTTCCCATCCCCATCGTCATCCCCCATACGTTGGTCTTTCTTTCTTTCTCTCGTATCCGTATTCTATCTCTTTTTGCACTACCGATATAAATGACATATACACGTGGACGCGTGCGCAGATTTTTGCGAAATATTTCGAAAACTTTTCAACGACCGACGGATAGATAAGTCTTCTAAAAAAACTCGATCGTTACTGGCCAACAAACGTACGCTCGAAACGCACAGTCATGAAATATCACGATTGTCATCGTGACTCTACCCCTCTGCTATGCCGTCGCGTTTTAACATATCGAAAATAACGTATCGAAAAATAATTTCCAATTGGAAGGTGGATACTAGCTTATAGCTATTAAATGCCGGGAACGCAGAGCACAAAAAAGGGTACGTTCCTTTGACGTCATACGCTTTCGTAGAAACAGCTCGATACATCGAATCGTCGACAATCAGAATGAAAAAAACAGAAACACGCGTATATTACTGGTGGTTCTCCGATTCTCGAAGAGATGCTACATAAATAGAAGAGCCGATGACGTCAATCGTTTGCGTTAATTACATAAGGACAGTCCTTATTAACCTATGCCGATAGCTAATGACGAGTTAACGATCGCGATAAAATCTCTAAATCCATTTATCGATCGAACGACGATTCTCGTTTCATACATCTTTTACTTTTTGCTGCCTCTTTTTATCTTCCCAACTGTTTAACTATTCCAATCAAATAGTACGGTCGAACGTCGTATCGTCTAATTTGGCCCCGTATATGTATGTATATATATATATACGTAGGCACGTAAATATACGTATATACATCGTTATTTTAGCATACGTATATAAATAATTTAAAGCAAAGTATATCGTTAACGTACGAGTATAATTAGGCAAGAGCAAATTTAACATCTTGATTAATTTATAGCGATAGAATTTGCGCAAAGAGAATTACAATTCAAATGAACGACGCGTGTACCATAGCGTACGGATCGATTTCTTCAAATCCTAGTTCTCATTAAAGATCGTTATATTTCGAGCATCGTCTTATTCTCTGTTACGTAGTTCGCGTTAGCGTTACGTTACTCGACAAAAATCGCGTGAAATCATAGGTTTTTCCATACTCCTTTTTCATCTCGAATCGCTGATACAAAGGAATTTCGTAGAAACAAATGAACGTGCAAGTCGATATTTGCATTAAAAGACGAACAGTGAAACTTATTTTCATGAAATTCGTGGAATACTCACGAGCAGAGCAAAACAAGGCAAATCAAGACAAGACAAGGCGAGACAAGACAAGACAAGGCAAGGCAAGGCAAGGCAAGACAAGGCAAGGCAAGCCAAGGCAAAGCAAGGCAAGGTAAGGCAAAGCAAGGCAAAGCAAGCCAAGCACAGCTGCGTCCTGCGTCCGCATGCACCTTCGTATGCAATGTACGTAGTCGACGCGCGGGTATTTGCGAAGGAATGTTCAACAGGTGTGTCGCTCGGATTGAGCTTTATGCGCGCGTACACGCCTTTCCTTTCGCCCTTCCTTCTTCTTTCTTTCTCCCTTCTGTATATCCCCATTTTTCTATATGTTGAATCTTGTACGCCAACAGTACCGTAGCGTATACTCAAACAGGCCGATTATAATATAGGAAGTGTCGTCGCGATAATAAAAATAAACTCAAAAGTAAGAAATATTATCGCGCCCCTTCCGAACCAACTTCCGGCAAGATAAATCGTAGAAATATCAGCTTCTACTTTATACGTTCCTCGCTTCGTCTATATCGATCTGTTCGATCCGTTTAAACGATAAGTAAAAAACTTGGAATAGTGTGACGTAATATGGTTTTCGAACGACGTACACACGTAAATTGTGTTATTTAACGTAATAATACTGTGGTGTCACATTGTCACTGAAATCGAGCGTCGAAGCCAATTATTTCTCGCCGAGTCGAGATACGAGAAAGTATACGAATATATACACAGTACACAGCCATCGACAGAGAAGTTACTGTTTCTTCAGTGTGGCCGTGTCTTTTTCTTAGTATGCTTGGAATCATTCTCCAACTCGCGGCTAAGTGGTGGTTAAGAGGAAGCTATAAGGAGAGAATCGTACACGATTTATTTACACGATCTGGCTGGCCTGGCTGCCCGTTACATTTTAAAAGTGTAAAGTACATGTATATATATATATATATATGTATGTATATGTATATATATATATACACACATTTCGCGTATGTAGGACAAAGCCTGCACTGTGGTGGTCGCTTCTACTGTCTGTTCTGGTTATCGTATCAACATTGCTGTCTAGTCGCGGATTTCACCCATCGGACGTCTTTAAGTGTTCCTTATCGTTCGTCGTTGTTTCTATCTACTGATTTTTTTTTTTTTTTTTTTTTTTTTTTAAGAGTAGTGACAATGCTGGCAATGCCAATGAGAATGATCGTGATTACAATACGGCCGCTCTATTATCGATAATAAGCGAGTAATAAGGGAATAGTGGCGACAACGACGATCGAGGTATCGAATGTAAGCGCGAAGAAGGAAGATGGTGGCCAAACAGAAGTAAATATAGAAATTGAATTGGGGCTGAAGCAACGGTACTAAAGCAACGTAGCGTTCGCGAGTACGCGTACAAGTAATAGCAGAAACAAGGACGGGAATAGGGGCAAAAGCAGAAACAAATGCAGAAAGAAGAACAAGACAAGAGTTGCAGTCACTGCTGGCAGCAACGTCGCGATTGGACATTAGCGTCGAACACTGTAGTGGGGCAAAGCAGCGTTCCGGCAGACAGCTTGGCGTCCTATGGTTCGCATTACGACAAGCTGTAGCCTTTCTCTGTCTTTCGCTTCTCTCGTTTCGCTTCACCGCATCTTACATTGCTAATGTTTTGACGTGTTTTCTACGGTTATTCCAACATATCCTTTTCTCAGTTTCTCTTCCCTTAATATCTCTGCAATTAGTTTGCTTTCCTTTTCCTATCTCTTCCCTCCTCTCCTCTTCTCTTCTCTTCCCTTCTTTTATTTTCTTCTCTTTTCTCTCTATCTTAGCAATTCCAAAATGCCAACGAATTTCCACGAATGCTACGACATCGCTCGCAAACAGATAAAACACGCGAGCGAGACGAAGATCGATCGAGGATCGAATATAAACGCGATAAACGATAGCGATTGGTAAATGTTTGGAAGAAACGGAAAAAAGCAGGGGGGGGGGGGTAGCTATCGCGAGTTCGTAGCTAGACAGAAACGCGAATGAAAGTAAATTGCTATGGAAACGGAAACCGAGAAGGAATTGATCTCTATGACGTTTCGCGATAGACAAGCGATTCAAGAGTAAAACACGGATAATTCTTCCCTCCAACTCGAACCAATCGAACTGACCGTTCGATCGACAGATTTTGAAATATTCACACGAACATGGTGTAACGGTGTACTCGTGTATAAAGAATTGATAAGGAACGTATGCCAATTTTCGTTTGTTTTTCTTTGACCATAAGCCGCGTCTCGTTTAGACTGGAGTTACGGAGCTAGTACGATCTAACGCGATTAATCGCTATACTGGCTTAGCTTGTAACACGATCCGTTGTAAACCGTACGTAGTAGTAAGTAAGTGCATTTTGTTCGCTTGAAATCAAATTTCGTGGCAGCGTGTACCATCGACGATGTACCAACCGTGTAAAAGCAATCGCGTATTAAAGATCTGTGTGACGTTTACAAATTTATAAGAAGCGGAATCTACGATACGTTTCACATCTGAAGCATCACGAAGAAACGATGCAACGATATTAAGTTTGCTGGAATCGTGTGTCGCAATTTAGTTAAATCCAGCTCATCTCCCTGCTTGCATTTCGCGATCGTTTTGTTAGATCTCCTTCGAAACGTTGAGAGACCGACCACGATTAGTCCGTTCATCTTCTAGGCTAATAATTTCGAGAACTCGAGTGATATACCGAAAGAATTAAGACCGTAAGCTACGTTTCTACCTGCTTGCCAGAAAATGCGCACGCTCGCTGGGCGAGTTTCTCGAGAGGCGTGTCGCTGCTAGCTACAGGTGGCTGTACCTCATTCCTCCTACTCTTTCCCGATTTCCTTCGTCGTCATTTCTTTATTTTATACTTATACTCTACGATATCACGTACGCAATGTCCGTTTCTTTTAGAATCTCGTCCAGTACGAGCATACGTACATTACTTTCTTTCCTACTTACATGTTGTTAATTGTTAAATGTTGTTTCGCACGAATCCGTTTTTTAACAGTACTTTCCCTTTCCTTTCTCCATATTGTAACCAAACTTTTCTAGAAACTTTTCTTATTCCTCCTTTATTTCCCTTTTAACGCGTAGCAGAGATATTTCACTTCAGGTGTAAACCAGGTTCGCCTCTTACAAAAGGAAAGACTATCGAATTAGAACATAAGCACGCGTATACATTTCAGATGTGCTATATGTAATTAACAATGTTTCTTCGAACCATCCGTTCGTATCTTCTTACAGCGGTATATCAAAAATACCACACTTTCGGACTAAACCTTCGGATATTAACTTTTTTCTTTGCCATTCCGTTTTACTTATTTACGTTTCTCGCGCGTTTCTATTCTTTACAATCTCGTTCTCTTGCCACTAGTACGGAAATTCGGATTAAATCGATGTACCTAAGCGAAGAACAAGCCCGAATCTCCTTGTTTCCCGCTTCTTCATACGTTGGTCTTTCGAGTATGACTCAACTCGTGTTTGGTCCTCACTCGGCCCTGAGTGAAAGATTCTCTGAATGAACTCTAAAGATAGAGACCCTCTATATCCTTTCATCCTCTATCTTCTTTTCACCTTTTCGTTTGTTCTCTTTCTTTTTCTTCTTCGTCTTCTTCTTCTTATCCTCCTCCTCCTCCGCCTCCTCCGCCTCCTCCTTCTTTCTTTTTATTCTTCGTCTTTTTCTAACAGTGTTCCACTCGAGCACTCTAACAGTGCTCTTCCCTTTTCGTTAATGTTCTCGACAGCATGGTAGAATTTCGTTCGACAACATGTGGTTCCAACTTTTTAAATTAGCTGCTTTCGAGTACTCGTCGAGTAAGAGCTTTACGCTTGTCGCGTAAATTCATTTACAAAAAGTCCCGAAGGAAGATTCAAAGACGAAGGAAGCTCGTAACTCATTTTGCGGGAAATTCATCGAAACGGATAAATAGGCGAATAAGTGAAAGTGCAAAATACAGTTTATAGAGATATGTTATGAAACGAACGCGATACGTAAAATTAGTAGTTGGCTGAAGCGAAGAATCGAAAGAGAACCGCAGTTTCGTTCTATTTTACCAAATTTTAAACATGTTCAACCTTGGGTCTTCCTGATCGCGCATGTTTCACCAACGAGATGAAAATAATTGAAAGAACGACGAAAAACCATTTGACTCGCCTTATTCATTTCACTCGATTAACGGAAATGACGATCGTAAGCGCATTGAAATTAAAGTATCGCGTTGTATCCGTAGGATAGACAAAACAAAAATACAAAACTTACATTTAAAGCGCTCTTTCTCCCCTTTTTCTTTCACCGTATTCCCGTTTGTTATGCTTTCTAACTGTTTATCTTCTGCTATGCTGTTAAGTCTTTCTAACTTTCTTTCTATGGATGCCGCTCTTCCGTCTTCTCTTATGCTTTGCACTCCTGTTCGCTTGTTTTCCAGTTGTACAAACTATTTCCTACAGCCGAGACGATCGTTTTTATGCAATTTGGTTTTGTTATGGTAAATCCCTTCCTACAGTAACCTTTTTCTTCCTCTTCCTCTTCTTTTTCTCCTTCTTCTTCTTCTTCTCCTTCTTCCTCCTCTTTTCTCCCTCCCACCCTCCCACCTGCTTTCCACCCCCTATTTTCTCCCTCTTCCCCCTCCTATCTCCCACCCTCCCTTTTAAACAGTTTCGTATTCGCTATTAATCGCTCTCTCTCTCTCTCCCTCCCTCCCTCTCTCTCTTCTCTTCTCTTCTCTTTTCTTAATATCGTCGTGATAGCCGACGATATTAAGAAAGATATTAAAGAAATCGTACGTCGATCTCACCGAGAAAGTCTCTGCCAGTCTCGATTCTTGTTCTTATTTATTCTTATTTATTCCTTCTTTACTTCGTTTCTACTTTCCGATGTTTAAATCTAACGTTAGCTTTAAAAGGCTCAAAAACAACGATCACTTCACTGGATATTTCGTACGCGCCACCTCGCCTCCCGTAGTTTATCTTAACGATCGTTTAGTCGCTCGACGACCACTCGATTCTCTTGGGAAATCGGAAATCTTTCGTATTTCTGTCTCCTGTGAAACGCTTCCTTCTTCGAGGTAGTTCCTCAAACGTCGCGGAAGGAAACATGCGAGACAAGTACCACCGCGGAACTGTGGTATCGCGATCTCGAGAAAGGCGCGCGCGCGGCAGAATGCCCGCCCGCCTCCTCGGCCACCCACCCCCTTACGGCTCCAAGCACCGAGTCCGTCGGGGCCGAACAACGCGAGATATATCGAAGGACAGCCGTTCTCCGACGCGATCCACCGCGCACAGGTGGGCCGTGCGTGACAATCCGAAGAACCGATCGGATTGGCCTATTTGTATATTCGTCTGCTTATTCCTTTATTTTATTTATCTGTCCGGCTTTCTTCCCTAATCTTACCTTTCTTCCCTGCTCGCTCACGCATCCATCGCGTATACGTAAATCCGCTCTCTTTCCTTTATACGTGTCAAAGTAATTTGCTCCTTTCTCCTACAGTCGCTAACTCTTTGAACACAACGATGATAAAATATGCTCGACGAACAGAAAGAAAGAGTTCCGACGTGACGTTACCTCCAGCTGGCTATCGTCGTTCCTAGGATATTCCAATTTTTGACCCTGTACCCTGTTCCCATGTACTATCTCTTCTTCTATAGTTTTTATTATTATTCACATCGTTAACGTCGCTACCAGTATCGTCATCGTCATCGTCATAGTCACCGTCACCGTCACCGTCATCGTCATCGTCACCGTCACCGTCACCGTCACCGTTACTCGCTGTTGCAATCATTGGAATCACTAGTATACCATCGTCAACGCTATTAACACTACATCTACCGGCATCATCAACATCATCACTGGCAATACCAGTTCTGTCTACGTTTCCATTGCATATATACGTATATACATCTATTTCTATCACCACTATCTACTTCTTATATAATTGCAACCTCTATCTTATTGTCTTTTTAGATCTCGCTCCTTTTTTTTAGATGCCGTACTTGGCTCGTTCTACGTATATTATTTTTGGTAATTAAATATAGTTCGATACATTACTCGAGAATGCTTCGCCCTTGTCTTTTACTCGTACACTCTATCGTCCATTCGTACAGATGCTTTCCTCTTAAAAAAGATATTCGAGAAATACTCGTTCAACGTTCCTCGCCGATATGCAACGACAGGTATCAAAGACGCGACATAAACATTGCTTGTTTTCGTCCAATATACGATACTTCGTCGAGTCAGGCTGTGTACAACAAAAATATTTTATTATTTCGCGTTCTAAGAATGTAGATTTAAAATTTCCTAGAAAATTTCCTCCGTGTCATTTCGATTTTCTCAAACACCGTGCGTAACCTATTCGGAAAGAACCGAGCTACTTTAGAAACTGTCTCGTCATGGTCGCGTAAACTCGCGTCACGGTTGCATCAACCGACAACAGAACTAAGTTCATTGCGTCATTTTATCTTCTCCATTCAAAGCCAGTTGTAATAAATCTTTGCCAATTTTTTAACAAACGTCTGATACAAAAGTCGTATACAATCATCGCCAGCTTTTTACCAAGAAACAACTGTAGTTTTTCAGCAACCAACTGTTCGTTACGTTTACACGACGAATGTCGTCCATCGAACGACAGTGAAGCATAAACCATGGGCCAAAATGAGATTCGATTAGATATATGCAAGTATAATGGAAGGAAAGGAAAAACTCGGTGTAAGATTTTGAAAATTTCCTGCTCTTGTTCAAAATATTCAGCTCGTATGGAAGAGAACAGATAATCTTTGTGTCGTCTTATTGTTTCTCTCGAATACGGATTATCAGGCTGTGCGCGTTTAACTTGAGAAATTTCAACGAAGAGCAGAGAAACAAAGTAAAAGTGCAAAGACGAAACAAACGGACGAACGAACTAAAAGAGAATTATTGAAGAAAATACAAAGAGAGAAGAGAAAAAAAAAAGTATGAAAGGAAATAATGGATAAAAGAGAAGAAAATGTAGAAAATCGACACGCCTGAAACGAAGCAGCGATCAATGCCAATTAATATGCGTAATAACGAAAGACAGCGTCATTTTCGATGAAATATTCCGTTAAATGTTACGCACGTTCCAACGTGCCTTTCCACTTTTTTTTTTTACTACAATTATACTTTATAAGTTTCGCTTACAAAATAGGTAGTTTCACAGAAACATTCACTCTCGAAACTCACGTAGCGAATCGCTAAGTTGACACGGCTCCTCGTAGCGCGGTGACGGTCGTTGTCCTCCATGGTGGATTATACGCGCCGGCAGCTTCATTTCCCTCGAAGAACACCGAATTAAATCGAAATCAGCCCTACTGGTACGTTCGAGACTTAAGAGAATTTCATCATCGTTATCGACTAGCAGTTTTCCCTTCCACGAGGATACCGTACACCGGTAACGAACGTTTACAACGCGAATACAACGCAGCCTCGCTCTAGCTTGCTTTTCCTCTTCCCAATATGTAGCTCGTTTTTACCTATAATTGTTCCATTCTCGCGAAACGTATTCTTCTCTATATTTGCACAAGAACTCTCTTCTACGTATCGCGTATTCCCTTTTCTTTTTCATAGTTTTGTCATTGTTTTAGTTGCGTAACATTGAACTTTATTACGATTGAGAGAGAACTCTGTCAACGATGAGGAGGGCTGATAGGTTTAATGTCTGTATCCGTGCCAGTCGGTGCATACGCTCCGACCAATTTTCTCACGCGTTTGGCTCCAACGTCGACAGCTACTCCTTGTACCAACAACAACCGTTGTTGCTTCGTTCAGTCGTTCACCAAATTTATAATCTCAATACCGAATCAAACACCGAAATATGTCTTTGATACGCCACTGTATATGATAACTCTTCCTTTAACCTACACGCCTAATTACTTTCTCATCTTCGACTATACGTATGCTCCTTTTTTTTAATTTTTCAACTCTTTCTCCTACTTTTTTTTAGTCCAACTCTCGCCTCTCCTTCCAACGCCACCACCACTTGCACCTTCACTTCCACCACCACCATCACACCACCACCACCACCACCACCACCACCACCACCGCTGCCACTACCACCGCCACCTGTACCTTCACCTCCACCTTCACCTCCTTCTTCTGCTCTATGTTCTATTCCTCCTTCTCCTCTTCCTCCTCCTCCTCCTCCTCCTCCTCCTGTTTTCTCTTCTGCTTCGTAACCCTCTTCCTCCTCCTTGTCTTCCTTTTTTCCTTTCTCTTCTTACCTCTCTTTCCCTTTCGAATTCTAACAAGTATCAGTAGTTCACAGTAACGTTTTAACTTTCTTGCAAAACATGGAACGATCGTAATACACCAACTTCTTTTTCACGTATTAATTTTCTACTTTTGCTTCCCGTTGTTTTACATATCGTGCATGTACTTAAGAATTAATTCTGTACGGAAAGTTTAATCGACCAGACTCGAGTATGCCCCTTCTTCTTCCCCTGTTTTTCTTTTTCTTTCCTCTCCCTTTTTGGGGAACAGTAGAAAATGCAGAAATACAGGACAAGATCACGCGACGGATGTAAAATCTTTTTCTCTCGTGTTTGGCGTGTAGAAATTATACGAGAAAACTGATAACCGATGGACGAAAACAAACAAGTACGAAGAAGAAATATGACAAGCAAAATTAACGGTAAATTTCGCATAAATGGAACACTGTAAAAGAGAGGGGAAAAATACAATAACGTCCGAAACGTAACGACACGCGGCACCAATTTGTCAGGTTCAGAGCAAAGAGCAAAGCATCGGTGATAGAGTAGCCAATCACAGTGAATACTGACTCGGAATCGGACTGGTTGTGTAGGGCTGCGAAGCACGCACACGCTTTGCCATCCTTTTCTATTGCGGTCGAGCCCCTCTGTAGGTACGACTGCCACTTAACGCGAATGGACGGTTAAAAGACCCTCCTGTGCGAGTCAAGCGGCCACTCGAAACAACTACGATCAGCCTAGGTTCCTCTTACGCGCACCCGTTCATTGCTAACCCCCTCCTCTGATCCTACTTCACTTCCCTTCCCCTTTCCTCCCTTTCGCTGTCTTTCAGTTGTACCTCTGCACGCGCGTGCTCGTGTTCTCTCGCGGCGAACCGTATCGCGAGTCACAACGGAATGGTTATACTCCATTTACTCGTACGTAAATATTATGCGGTCCGAAAACAGAACTCATCCGAATTTTTCTATTCCGATTCCCTAACACCGTGCCGTTCTGTTCTTGCCGTTACTTCCAAGAAAATTCCAAACTTGAATTTTCCAAATACGGCTATACAAATCAACCTTTCTCTCCATCATTGAAGAATGAAACTCCGAATCGTGTGTGATCATCCATCTTCTATCATGGAAGCTTTGAAATAATCGGTCAACGTTTGGGACGATCGTTAGACTCCTCCTCCATTCCATATTTACCATCAGGCTTTTTATAGGTTAGTTTGTTACTTTGACGAATTCTATTGAATCGAATCAACGTAAATTAATATGTACGTCAAGCCGATTTTTATGTATCTAGTACTTACAATTAGCGAAGCAAAGAATATCGAGCAAAGGTTCCACGAAGAAAATTAACGTTAGTAAGAAAAGACAGAAACGGGAGAAAGATGAAATGTCCTTTTCCGACCAACGGACCACGATAGGGTTGAGCTATAAATAACTCGACAACTTCTCTGAAAACGGAAAGTAGCTCGCCTTCGAGTTCCGTAGCAAATTCCAAGAATAGCTTTCTGGATCGGTGTTTGTTCGTCCGTCCGTTCGTTCGTTCGTTCGTTCGTTCGTTCGTTCTTTCGTTTGTCCGGTCGCTCGGTCGGTCGATCGGTCGGTCGGTCGGTCAGTCGGTCGGACGCTTGGCCGGTCGCTAGTATACCATGTGCGATTATGATGTTAAATAATAAGTGGTTACGTTGCTTATTTTCCTAACGTCATTTACACGATCGCCTTCTTGTATCATTTTTTTAATAATAAATAAACGAAGAAACTATTTGAATGATCCTCTTGGCTCGTCTACGTATCTATGTTTTCTTTTTTCAGTTTTCAGCCGATCGATTTATCCTATGGGACATTTCGTAATTACGTAATCCATAAATCACTAGGTTATATCGTTTATCGATGTGATCAATGTGCTTACCGGCTGTTACTAACGAATTATAATTATCGCACACAGATTTCCAAACGATTATCGAAAGAGATTTCGCCACTAACAACACACTATATTATTTACAGACGTTAATTGTACGTGTTAAAATTTCAATATATACAAAATATAAATACAATTCATTGTTAGTAATCGAAACGCGATTTTATGATTTTACCATATTATTATATATAGATATGACCTAACTCTTGGATAGCACCTAATTTTAAATATCATATGTTTATCCTAATTTTCATCACTCTCGATATTTATCAGTTAGACAGATGATAACATATAAAAGATATTTACACCTGTTTTTCTCTATTTAATCACTTATAAACTCCTTTCCTTCATTCTGCACTGCCATATTTCCTTCCTCGAACGTTTCTGACACTCTCTATATTCTATTCTCCTATTATTTAACGATTTCACTATCGACCTTCATCGTTGGGAGAAGATTGTGTAATGATTAATGGATAATGCTTATCATGTCGAGTATATAAAAGAAAAATATGTATATATATATATATATATATAGAATCCGTGTCAAGTATATAAAAGAAAAATAATGTATGGATATAGTAATATATTATATATCGGTATAGTAATAAGAAAAAAAACTCGGTAAACGATTTTGACTCGTTGTAACATCCAGCAGTTGAAACGTGTTCACGGTTCATTCGAAAGCGTGCGTCAACATGATTCGTTGATGACGTTTACGATATCACTCTCGAACGACCGTGCCAAGATGCAATTGATATAAATTAAAGCGGACAATTAGAGAAAGT
>CM026188.1:427510-481419 GCA_014825925.1 Bombus breviceps | reverse complement strand
TTTTTTTTTTTTTTTTTTTTTTTTTCTTTTTCCGACCACCGAGATAATTACCACGACGAGTCATAGACTCGGTATTATAGAGTACCGAGATCGTTTCTCCTTTATCTCTTTTTCTATCCTTATTTCGCGCGGACGAGCATATTTCGCGACAAAAGAGAGTAGCAGAGCAGCAGAGTAGCAGCTGCGTTTAAGGATAGTGCTTCTTCGTGACGCGTTTGTTTCTCGTGTCTGTTTAAACTAGTCCACGACCATCCGAGGTATATGTTACGCGTGAGAATATTTTTATGCATTTAAATATTTACTTTCTTTTTCTTTCTTCGAGATATTATCGGATAACTTTACGCTGTTTGTTGGAGACACTAAAGAAACGATGGGCGATAGAAATGTGATAGAAAGTGATAACCCCAATCCAGTAAAAAAAAAAAAAGAAGGAGAAGAAAAGAGAAAAAAAGAAAAGAAAGGAAGAAGGTGCCACGCATCGTTCCATCGTACCTAATATCCGCTATCTGTTTCTTCGAATATCTGTTTCGAAGGAAAGATATCGATTGGAAACCGATATTCTCGGCTAAGAACATTCTCGAGTAAGAACAGCTTGGAAAGAAATTGACCAACTCTTGGATTGGAAGCAGAACGAGTCACAGATTCAACCGTGGTTCAATTTAATTATTCAATTTAGCCAAGTCATAGGGTTGTGTAGTAAGGTTCGCACAGTTCAGCACAATCTCAATTACGGAAGATTCAATTATTCAGTTTGTTACAGTCTCGATAAAAAGACGAACGGGGCTGGTCTTTCGAACCTTGAATGACAAATACGATCTCCAGGATCTTATAATCGAACAGTTTTCCATCCGCCACGGTATTTCCGATGTAACTCGTATAGCACCCTGTAGAAAAAACGAGACAGCAAGCAATTATATCGCGTAAGAATTGGAAACGTAAATTCAGATCGGATCGCAACGGAGAACAACGCGACAGCGAAAAAAGCTCCGAGCGCAAAGAGACGAACTCAAACGGATATTTATAAAGTAAGAAGTGGCTGGTATCGTGTTAGGCGGTACAAAACAAGAACTTGATATTTCTTTTGGAAAGCGTTCGAACGAACTCGCGTAAAAACGGAACGTGAGTGTCAGCGTTGATATCGCGTAAGTATTGCTTCTTAAAAGCTATCGCGCTGCCAATTCTATTTGAAAATCGATTTTACGATCGATCCATCTTACTTGTAACTATCGTAAACAACAACTATTTGCCTTTTATTTAGTATTAAACGATGATAGAATTTAATCTAATTTCGTTTGTTTCGCTATATCCGTACATAAAATAAGATAAGATATATTTCAATAAGATAGCATCGCGCGATCGCGTTACTAAACGCGATTCCCCTCGATGATAGCTTTTAAAAGTTAATACGCGGTATTATCGCTAAGTAACAATACATGTTCCTACAATATTATATACTATTATCTGGTTTAATTTATCCGTGGCTTGTACTTTATAATTATTTATAGCTGGTAAACTGTAAATTAATCTTTCATCTAATTCGGAATTTATTCGATAAACTCGTGTTGACAAACATCGAGCGATAACTACGTGCTACGTAATCGCCTTTGAAAACGAGACGTAGGACGCATAAGCTTTTACCGTTTCGACTCTGCCCATTGTCCGTCCTCCACTCTGCAGTTTGCGAATAACTCGTTTGCGAATGCCTCTCGTACCTAAAATCCAGCTAAAAACCTAAAACCTCATTATGGTAGAAGCGGCTCCGCTATAACGATCGGTTCAAATACGTCGCGGTCACGTTGAAACATCGACCGACTATCTATCACAGTGCGATATATACCGATGCCGAATAATTGCTGTCATATTTCTCGCGACAATGTACGCTAATCTCATTTTCATCGTTACGTATGTATTTCGTCTAGATTCGTTCGTTTTGCATTTCAGAAGAATGCATACCAATCACATGTACGTAGTTCTTGGGATATAGATCCCAAGTGTTTTCAAGTTTAGTATCTTGCGCATCGCCATCGAAACGAATAATTTAATCTTTAGATAGAAATAGCTAAGACCTGTTTCTAAAAAAAATCTTGTCGTATAGAAGACTATCGGGCAATTTATTCGGAGAAAGTTTACACCAGATATAAGATTTTGTTTTCTGCCCGACTCTAGGTCGTTAATTCCACTAAATCCTTTCACTATTTACGAGAGCCGTTGGTTAAACGACCTCTGCGATGGTATTTACACGAATACGGTGCATAAACACATTCTTTCACGGTGCTACTAACGGAATGCAAACGCTTTCTACCGACCTTCGTCGAAAATCGAGCAAAAAGGCCAACGTGAGAATTAAGCAAATCACGTGGCTAGTCAATGGAACGATTTAGCGAAACGGCGAACATATAGCGCGGAGAAAATGTAACGCAACAATTTGATAGATAGGCGCGATAAAAATGGAATGTATGGAAAAGAAACACTTGCTTTGAAAATAAACGTTTTACATCGATCCGTTAACGAGCGATCGGTGGTTGGCGCCTGGTGGCGGTTTGATTTACCGCAAAAAAGTTGAAAATAATAAAAATTGGAAGAAACGTACGGGTAGATTTCTGGCGATAACACGATCGTACCACCTACAAATACAGTTTAAGAAATAGAAAGAAGTTCTCGCGAACTGGAATTACAAATTTCTCATATAGGCAGCGATACGATCCTAGTGGCAGATGCCTAGTCGGAAATTTTACCGGTGTTGTCTCCTTCTGCTGGCGCGTTTCTCACAACGTCGAGCATGTTGAATGCAGATTCGAGGCACGTTCGAGGTCACCTGAATCTTACATCTACGCGTTTCGTTTCGTAAAATGCGAAAATCCGACAAAGTCGGAGGCCATGGTGCGTGCTCTCGTTCTTACAACTCGTCTCGACGATAATTGTACCAGCGGTTGATCGTTACGCGGCAACAGCGATGGCCGGCGAAGACCGTGATAATTCGTTCGCGTGGAAAACAGTTACTGGTAACGACCCCAAAACCGAGAAAACGAGAGAAAACGAGAGAAAACGAGAGAAAACGAGAGAAAACGATAGAAAACGAGAGAAAAAGAGAGAATTACGGTCGGTTATATTAGATATTACTCGCTGACAGAGTACTCGGTCGTTGGTACTTTTAAACGAAGGACCAAGCGAATCGTGCAAGTTGCGTCGCAAGTTTCAGTGCAAGTTTCTAGCATTTCGCACATTAGCTACGTCCCAATTGATAATTACGATTAAAAATTATTTGAAAGATTCGTTTATTTTATATTTAGAAAAATGTAGTTGCGGTATAATATAATATAGCGATAAAAAAACAGCGATACAACTCCAAGCGTCTTTGGTACAAGTCACGAAATTATTGATATCACGATAAAAGTAAAGTAAGACCGTTCTTGTTAGAATATGAAACCATTGGTTCGTATTTGATAATCGTAAAAATGTTTCAATTCTTATTCTCCAAGTATTTATCGATCTATGAATTATCAGAATTTAACGGGTTACGATAGAACGATATATGTAAATTTCTATCTATGAAAATTAACGTAATTTTTATCCCGATAAATCGGGAAAAAAGTATCGGTTTTAGGGAAACGATAAATTTTCCAGAAAAATAACTGTACGCGCATGTACACGTGGCAAAACAATCTCGTCTCAAAAACGTTATACTCAATTTTAGATTCGTTTCTCCTTGCAGGCTCGCTTCACTCGCCAACCAGAAACTCTGTATTTATCTTAATTATCAAGAATTTTTGAACGTACGAAATTTTTCAATTAATAAAGTAATTTGCTACTTATAATACCTTTAATCGTCAAATTCAACGATTTAATTCGTACTATGGTACGTAAAGGTATAATAATAATAATAATAATAATAATAATAACAACAACAATAATAACAATTATTATTATTATTTATTTAGTCCATGCCTTTCGGCTTTGGACGAACTTTCGGTTTACATTTCTTACGGTAAAGGTAGAATCAAAGCGTGATAAAGTAGTTACGTGTGTTTTCTTGTAAAATATCCATCTGTTTCTCGAAGCTTCGGATCGTTAGTCCACACTAACGAACAAACCAACCTTTCGTTACGTAAACCTACATAAGAAATAATTAGTTGAATAATCGCAGACGTTCGATCCGTCTAATTCATCCGCACCTTTCCATCAACATCACCTTTTCATTTCAGATGCAGATAGATTTTAACATAGATATAGGATCCATACATGTAGGATGAAATATATATTACGTAAAACTGTTACGTTTATATCGTTTTATATACGCGTTGTAAAAACACGGAAATTTTAGTAGCATCGAGCAAGTTGCTCAAAGTCAACTTTGAAACTAACGTAAAAACGTTTCTATGTAAAATCTAGAAACGGGGATTCGAGATTTGTATTTGCCGTCAACAACAACACAACAAACCGCGTATAATAAGCGTTAAATATCGAACGAAGATTAATATACAAGATATTATGATAGGCGAGTATTCGAAAGTTTTACGCCCGGTGGCGTCGTAATTTTACGGTTCGTCGTGACACATGGCGGGATATCGACGCGCACATTTCAAACGAAGCGGCTACAGAGGACAAAGAGGCGATTCTTTCGTGAGAAATACCGTCGCGAAATTGCTGCTAATAAATAGCGCGAAGGACAAAACGACAGCGATTTCATTAATAATATCGCGATGAATCAAGATCCCGATCAATTGTTCTTTGTGCGATGATTGTGCGACAGACGACCGATAATCGATAGTTTTTGTAATACAAAAACTTTTAATACAAATTATACATGTACGGATAAGCACAGGCAGATAATTACAAGTGATAAGATAACTAATTATTAGAGCGACTACGGTGGTTAGCGATACGTTAGAAGTAACAAGGCGTTTAAACGATCCACAGCAAACGTACAGCCTGTTCGCGTGACTTGCTACAAAGATACAACGGATTGTACTCTTCTAACTCGTTCGACTGTCGGCTCGAAAACAGCGTGTTTCGGTGAGTCCGGAAGCTTTTTTCATATGCAATTTTTTATACACCACATACCTCGTTACTGCGTAATTCGGTCGCAACTTTCACTTTTCAATATTTATATTATACATACAGTTATCATTCACTCGCTAGGTAAATACATCTTCCACGTAAACTCCACTATTTTTCTCTTAGACATTTTTTATTTACCAGCCTCTAAATTTATAATATATCAGATGATTATTAACGTTCCAACGTCTGGAAATTATCTACCGTATAATACGATATTCGCCATTATATCGTTACACGTTGGGTAGTTGATATAACGACACTTGGCGAAACGGTCTTACGCAATCGTTGAACAATAAAGCATATACCATACATATGTACATAGCGATTCAAGTATTCTATTTTCAGCCCGTTGTAATAGTTACAACCGTCATCTTTGCGCGTGACATTGACTCGAGCAACCACGATTATGTCCTGTTTAACAACACATACGGTCGAGCAACGTATAATAATAGTGGAGATGTTCGATACCCGGCAGCCCATTTCGATCCACGCGTGGATCTTACAAATTTATGCACGCACGTTGATCGTTGACTGGAACTGGCGGAAAGACTGAAACTTCTTTTCCAGATATATCGTACGAACGATCGTTGATTTTAATCGGACATCGAGTTTCTAACAAACGCGCGTACAAAACGTCTCGACGTTTTTCGTGCGATCTCTGGAGACAAGAAAAAGCGACAAGAGCTCTGGAGCGATAAGAATTGGCCACTGGCAATTACGCAACGCCGTAAACGCTTCTATTTATTCAAGAAGAGACTATACTTGCGCGAATTTGTTTGCCTGAAAGATGAGAACGGAAAAATGACATTTCCCTTGGAAAGTTATTGGAACCAGGCGATTCGGACAGTGTTGAAGAAAGGCATTCGCTGAAAGAAATTTTCACGACGTGTATTCGGAGATGTATTAGGTGGTCACCCGGCTGTTCGGACATCCATACGTATAGCGACTCTTTGAAACCGATATTTCCTCTGCTCTTTCGTAACGTCCATTATGTATTGTTATAATAATATTTTCAATACGTTATAGTACATGTGTGTGTACACCTGCTACTAAGAAAGTAATTTCCACGTGACTCGATACGTCCTTAAAAATTTACCAGCTTCGTTATTCCACGAGAACCGTATTCCACGTTCAACTCTTTTGATCTCGCGTTATTCAACGACTAAGAAAGCACTCGCGATTCGATCGTTTTCGATACGACGCGTTGTAAATCGGAAGCACTTCGCGGAAACGATTATCTACTGGTCGATTAAAACGATGGTTTAATCAGCACCTTTTCCTCCACGCGTTTCTTCCGTTCTAAATAACAACGAACACTGTTCTTGCACTTTGCCTTTAGCTATCTTACGTTTTTATTTTCAAGCCGGACAGACAGCAATTTCTTATATCGGCGTTGCGTTTTATTTGACGCTTACCGCGCGCAATTACGGTTAATCGCAAGTAACGAGTTATTATCGAAATGTTCCGACACTCGTCCGATAATCACCTGACAGTTTTAAAACGCACGATCGTTTATCAGTGTTCCTCTTATAAGTTCGCATGCCTCGTAGGTCAACGTAATGGATGAATTTTTCACGACAAACGAACTTTCGTATTATTCTTTTAATCGTGCCACTTTGAAACGTTTCTTGTAAAACAACTTATCAACCTATCTATATCAAAGTCACTCGCTTGGCTGATATTTTAACATTTATCTTGTAAAATCCATCGTACGAAGGTGGGGAGAAGGCTCTACTTTTTCTTTTCGTTTCTTTTATATTCTATTCTATTCTATTTTATTCTATTCTATTAATTTATGCGGTATATCGAGAAAAGAATACCTTGGACGGAGTGCAGGCGTGTGCGCGTACAGGCAAATAAACTAAATAAAAATAAAAGAAATTTCAAGAAGAAAGAAATTTTTTCGTCTTCTCGAACGCGGTAGCTCGATTCTTGGCCAACGTTTCCTACTGGACTGACCGCAACGCTTCCGTTGAAAGCCGTAATTTCCGCCAAGATAAGTTAAGCGGGCAAAAACATAGACGATTCGTACTTTTCAGTCCGCGCCGAAGCGCAAGACAGGAGCCTTGGGCTCGAAATTCAACAAACCGTGTACTCTTCGACTTTTACGCTTATCCCCGTCCCCATCCTTGCGATCCTTTTATTTAGCGTAGTTGGCAGTGAGTGAAATTTCGTAAACTCTCTCGACACGTGCCATGCTGTCCGGTGAATTCACGAATTCGCGTACTTTGTCGTTCTAGTTACGATCAGCAGTAACAGAATCGCGAAACATTGTCTCATACGATACCCTGTATCGGTCTGTTCAACTACAAATAACGACACTATGGATACCTGGTTGTAGAATTTTTCTAGATTACACGCTTAAAATCCATATAATGCGATACCAAAGACGTTTTTCCTACCTCTTAAAACGATCTTGGAAATTCCTACTTCGTACGTTTCCTTTCCGAGTACGTTCGTTCACGATCGGATACGATGTTTCCCGTGTTTTCCATTCCACGAAAATGATAAACATTCGTGTGATTTTGAAGTTTGTGAAATTAGAGGAATCCCATCCCATATCGACCATCTCGTTCTTTAGTTGTACTCGGAAAAATATGACTTTGCGTACACCACGTACTCGCTACTCCGCAATATCTCCGTAATAGTCAGATGACAACGATTACTGGATATTCGTGCAAGTTTATATGTTTGCGATATTTATATGTTGCGATGTTTATATGCTGGAAAAGATGAGACTCGAGCACGAGTCCTTTTTTCATTTATTAAATATTATTAACTATTTATCAGATATTGGAATATCGTGTTTCCGATATTTTATATATTCCCCGGTATTAAATTAAAATGTAAATGTGTAGAAGGATCGCGTGTTAAATTATGTAACGAGAATGTAGCGACACTGATAAAACGATTAGCTTTATAACGACATTTTACGCGCGTTACGATCTTTTAAAGTTCGAAGCATCGTTAATGGCTCGAGAAGAAGCTTTCTAATCGCACGCAGCTTGCGTATACCTATCTCGTACCGTGGAAAATGTTCATCGACGCAGGTAATGCTTATTTTTCAATTTTTGCCAAGGTGGTGGACGGCTGGTGGACGCAGTTATCTGAAAATATACACGTTTTTACGTACAGGCATAGAAAACAATGTGCATCCGTTTTCCTGACACGTGCTTATCGTCCGGGTTCCATGTGCTTGCAAATGGAAGACTAACGCGCTTTTATCGAAGTTTCCACGCAAAACCTAGTATAGAAGGTCGTCCAGGAAATTACATTATGTGTCTTTATCCTACTGTTGCTACGTACTCGCATCTGCCATTGACAAGGCTACGAACAGCCTATTATTCTATAATGCTGTAATACGAACGAACATCACACGGACAGAAATTTCATAACAATGACATCGATCGATCGACATTAACGAGAATATTGCGCGTATTAACGTTTAGTTGCACCAATTAAGGGATATTTCTTTATTTGCACGTTGCCTCTATAATACAGCGATAAAGATTCGCTTTCGGATAATCATCGAGAACGTATTCGCCATGTGAGACATATCGTGTCTTTGCGTGTTGCGTAACGAAAATTTGAATTTTGAAAGCCGAAACGCGGCGTTCGTTTCTCTAGAGTGGGAAACAGTGCGAAAGTAACTCGGAAATGTAAAACAAACAAGATTTTCTCGTAAATCCTTACGTACAATACTTTGTATTCGAGACAAAGCGTTTTCGTAGAAACGGTAGAAACGCAAGAAACAAAACAAGAAACAAGAAACAACAAAAAGGGAAAGAGAGATAGGATACACGTGTAAAGAAAGGTATATATATATATATATATATATATATAGACACGTACGAGAATTTCTACTCAGCCTACTTACGCTCTGGGAGATGAAAAAAATATCAAAAATAGCATTTCCATTTTCACCGTCTTGAAACGATCCTTCACCTCCCACTTTGATTTCTCGCGACAGTACCAACCATTTCTATTTTACAGTCCACGCGTTCTTCCCGTCACCTTCTTTTCTCTTGGGATCGCAGATTTTTACATACCGTCGTAATTAAAAGAGCAATTAAAAGACACACGCTGTTAGTGTCGTGAATTTAAATTTCAAATTTACATCTTGATTTATATAATAGCACCTTCTCTTTCCTGAGATGTCTTTATATAGGTAAAGGAAATAGCTATCCGCGTTTTACCAGATAATTACATATTAGAATAAATGCGTTTATATTTGGAACGATAACGAGCTATAAAAGAAGTATGTCGTAATTTCGAAAATGCCGCCGTTATTTAAGAAAAATTCATCGTGCGCGCGTGTGAAGCGCAGAAAAGGCGCGTGCAAAAGTTTAATCGAAATAGAAAAGAAAGAAAAGGAGCTTAATCGGAAGAATGTATATCGAATGTATCGAAGAATGTATCGATATGAAAATTGTTTAGCCCTTTTGCAAAGCTGTTAATTTGTTCTTTCTTGCCACACTTGTTGGCACATTTTCTATTATCGCTGACCCAGTTATCGAGGTTTTATTCGCGGATTCGTCGATAAAACGGCTCACAATTAGAAAACCAAAGCGACAGAGAGTGTATTATAAGAAATTAAAAAGTAAAATCGGAAAGTTTGTGGAAAAGTGTAGCAGCGGTGTAGGTAGTCCAATGACGACAGATAAGAAACGATCGAGTTTTCTTTTCTCGCGACTGACGCGATGAAAGCAATTCCGCGATGAATTTCGATGTCCGATTCTGTTGCAGGAGCAACCGAAGGAACGTCGTTCGCACCGGCAAGAAGGGACGCACTGGGAAGGAGGTTCCGGAAGATATTTGCGGGTTTTCGTGAGAACCAACGACCTTCCATTTTACTCGAGAATAAGTAGGAGAGGTCGGCCTTGAAGCGTGGAAATACGCGGCGTCGCGGCGTGGTAATAGTCGCGGAGCGGGCAGCAGAACTCGGTATCGAGAGAGAGATTTATTCGAGTTTCGCAACCTCTCTCGATCAGCGGCACCGGTGGTCGCGGTCGTGACCTCGATAGAGCTCATCCACCTGGTTGGATAACTCGAGTCTCGATTCGAGGCAGCCGGCACAGAACCCTGAAAGGTCGAGCCGCTTGGTAGCCTCGCTGTTTCGCCAGCCTACTCCTGCTTCTCGGTACCACCATCGGACCGCCATCGGACCGCCATCGGACCGCCATCGGACCGCCATCGGACCGCCATCGGACCGCCATCGGACCACCACCGCATCACCGACGCACCACCACCGGAAGTCGCACGATGTAGCGACTTTTGCCGGCGATTCCATCGCGCGATAACATCCTATCTGATCGAAACTGTGTTCTGCGCGTGTTACGCGTTATACGCGTCCGTGCGCTCGCGTCTGTGTCCCTTGACAAGAGAAACAGAAACGAGACGTTGGAATATTTTCGGACGATAGAACCGGACGGTAGCAGCGTGGCCGCGGTCGCGCGCCCAACCATGAAAACGATGGGCGACGTGGCCCCGAATTCCGTCGACGAACAGAACGGCACTTGCGCCTCGGCACAGAACCCCACTGCCGGCAAAGAATTCGGCCACAAGACCCTCAAGTCCTTGAAGAGGGGCCTCGGCAGACTTTGGAGGAGGCATCGTGGCAACGCCTCCATCACCGAATACGACCCTTGCTACAAGGTCGCTTATCTTGGGAACGTTCTCACTGGATGGGCCAAGGGTAAGCCAATTATCTGATTTTCTTTGTCTTTACGGGCACCGATCGTTAAGGTTTGCACGCGCACCGGGCCATATTTATTCTTATTCGACGGCCGCTTCTTTCGAAACAACCACCGAGTTTTAACCGTTTCGCAATCGATCGATGCAAGAGGAGAGCGTACGATCGGCGTTGCTCGCTCGCGTAAAAACGAAACATCGCCGAGACACTGGTATCGAGGCTCGCCTTGTTTCGATCGCTCGACACGAATGTTGTCTGCGAGACGAGCTTCTATCCAGACAGCGAGATAGCGTTTACGTTACGACAGAGAGAGGTTTACGTTAATCTTAACGTTTACCTTAACGTTTCTACGGTTTCTCGCTTTTCGTCCCGCGATTTCCTACGACCAGGTCAACCAAGACTTATCGACTTATCGACTTATCGAAATAGCGTATTGGAAATACCAATACGCCGTCTATTATGACTTACAATTAATACGCGTAATTAATACGTGGTTTGTTCGTGCGTGCAAGCCGCGTATATTTGCCCCGATACACGTAATACGTAATCTGAACGCATTAACGACGATCTTTTTCCCCGTTTCACTTATTCCTTCGACGTTAAACGAATCCACGTTCTTGCCACGCTCCATGTATATACGCGCGTACACGCATTTCCTATCGATACGAAAGCGATGTTCAAGTGGACGTTTGAAATTTATTAGGTTGGAAATCACGTGTCATCGTCATCGGTGTCAGCGATGACAGCGGAACAAATATTTCGCAACGTTGTGGCAGCTTGGGCGGCCAACGAAACGTAATGAAAACACCAGTTTGGAATCGCGTTTAACCAGATTAACCAGACGTCTACAGTTTTCTAATATTTTAAGTATTTCAAACGCCACTTGAAAATTAAATTACATCCTACGAAAGATACCCGCTTAGTATCTTTCGTAGGATGTAATTTAATTTTCGAAAGAAAACAGCCGACCGATT
Organism: Bombus breviceps; assembly: GCA_014825925.1. NCBI lineage: Eukaryota > Metazoa > Arthropoda > Insecta > Hymenoptera > Apidae > Bombus > Bombus breviceps. The sequence continues at coordinate 469,695 of CM026188.1, read as the reverse complement.
TACTCACGCTCCACCGAGATAACGCGACGATAAATCGTCGATCGTCGATCGTCGATCGTCGAACGTGCCGAAATTTAACATTTAACAAAAGAGATATAAGAATGTCGTAAGTTATATAAATAGCGTGATAAAAAACTGATTCTTTGGAACTCATTCTTGGAAACTGATAGGAAGATTAGATGCCGATTAGTTCGAGCAGTCCTATCTAAATATAGATACGAATATAGATAGGTACGAATTCGTCTGACAACCAATTGATCTTGGTACAAAGAACTACTTTTATCGTAACGAAATAATAGAAATCGCGATCAACGTCTTTGTATCTACTTATCTGTTAGTCTTACATAGAAATGTTCTTCGACGATCGAAATGTTCGACTTGGCATTTTACTCGTTTTGAAATATGTCACCGGAGCGTGTGGCAGCTTCGATTAAATCGCGCAATTTTCTATCTAATATCGACGTACATAAGCTTCACACCTCGCACGATAAATATCATTGACGATTCTCGTCTTATAAAACATGTTTTTCTTCGTTTTCATGAACGTAAACAAGTAGATGCGAGTCTTGTATCGAACGTTTATCATGTACAACGAAGAAGTTTTCCACTGTGTTAGCGTCTACGTACGAAGCGACGTATATCTATCCATTTATCGTTATTAGCAGACTGTGCACGCTGGTTCGTTCGTGGGAAATGAAAGAACGCAACAGCTCATGGGATACGTTTATTATGCGTATTATTACGCGGATACGTGTACGTACACTTACGGGAAAGCAAATCCAAAGCAAAGCACAAAGATCCAGTGGTTGAAACAAATCGCCTCGCTTCCACTTGCTCGGCTACAAGAGTCAGTTTAAAAAAAAATGCGAACTTGCATAAATGTTTTTCGGCCCAGTGGTTGCAAATTCTAATCGGCAGGGCAGCCGATTAATTGCGTCAGGAGAAAGGTGCCTGAGCTGACGCGGATAAATCAAAGAGACGCCGAGAGTGGACAGAGACGCGCGCCGAGAGTGTCTGTGTTGCGTGTTTCTGAATCGTCGAGTCCGAGACGCGCGGACGATCAGACGGAAGCGCGTAATACGTACTCGTTGCAGTTAGCAGCCGAGCAAGGTCAACGTCTAACCAACCCAATCGTGTACTCCGTGTACAGCCGTTGATACTGGCAACGTTCGATACGAATAAATCATTCGACTGGAATTTAATTCGACGTAAAATTGTATTTACTTAAAAAGTAACGAAATAGAAAGTCTAGAGATAACAATAGCTTCGGCGCGTGTTAAGAAGAAAAGCTTCGTTGCTCATGGAAAATATTCGTATAGTATCCACTAGGCGTACGAATATTCTATCGGTCTATCTATTCTAAATGGTATGTCTATCAATGAGAAAAATAATCGTATCCGCCGTAGCCAGAGATTAAGAAGAGAGAAAGAAACGACGAGTACTTGGATATCGCGCGGTACGACGACACGCGTCGCATATGCATTGAGTACAATCTGCAATCTCGATAGGAGGGGACTCCTACTTTCTCTACATACCTTTGCTTCGGACTGGGTCGGCCTTAATCATCGGCAACACCATTATTACGGTACGTTTATTCGCAACCGCTTATTTCGTCGCGATTAATTAATTCTCGGCTGACTCTGGCTAGCAGACACTCGTAACCTCCTTCGATCCCTTTTACGGAAGGTAGTAAAAGCCCCGTCGTTCTCCCCTAGTTGCTTTTCACGATCTGTTCCACCGTCTGTCGCGATTCCCAGAAACTCGGAATGAAAATTATTCAACTAATCGACCGTAACACGATCGCCGATACTTTCACCCGCTAGAGATCATGCGATGCGATTAACATCTCGATAGCGTGGAACGATACGTGGATACCCTTACCTTACCGGGTATCGATAGCCGCGAAATTAACTCCGCATTGGCATATCCCGCTCTTTCGTGTCACTAGAAGACCGCCGATCCTCCTGCGTTTCTGCCATATTCGAAGTTGCAAAAACGCAAATATCAACTCGTTATAATATCCAAATATCTCTTCCATGTGTCTCTTTAGTTTCGATCAGAAATAAAACGACAACTGCGTTTCACAACTTGAACGAAAATATTCTCTGCAGAAACACGGCAAAGACGTTCGAACACATCGATCTATTATCCGTGAATGCCTATATAACGTTAAAGCGAAAGGAACACGTATTCCACACGTATTTCTTGCAAATATGCGGATAAATTATTATTATTATTATTATACGCTTTGTAGCGTCAACGTTCATTTTAACAGCTACGTCGATCAAATTTGTTTTTACTTTTCTCAACGGATACCGCAAAATCCGAGTTTATAGAACGATACTTGTAGCACTGGTCCGTCGTTCAATTCATTCGATTTAACAACTTCCAGTTTCGCCTGCAACTCGTTCTCGCTGACCTTCGCGCCACTTTCGACAAGAATGCAAATAGATCCAACCGAATATCGTCATTTTTGACTTTCTGCGATCTTGCTCGAAACACGGTTCTTCGTCTACCGTAAGCGGTCTGCAGTCGCAGACAAGTCGCGATAACAGGTACGGCAAAGCGACTAAAAGAGGAAAATTCTCATTGGTTTACTTACTCGTTTCGTTAAAGTACAACAAGTCGCTACACTCGTGCAAGCGTCAGTCGTTCTTTAAATAGCTACTCTTACGATAGCCGAATTTTGGAAAAGTCGCGATATTTGCTTGGTAAGATACTCCACAACTGACTTTCTCTCCCATCGAGTATCTTTTTTTTTAACTCTATTCTTATCCCGCTTATTAATCCAGAATCTAGGCTCTAGGACCAAAGTTTGTTCTATATAAGAAATAAAATTGCGATCGAATCTCGAATAAAATACGTTACTTTGATTTGTAAACTAGATACCAATAAGTTGCGATACAAGTAAAGATAACTTAATGTCATAGCGTAGTGTACATATAGTAGTGAAATACGATGACAGAGTAACGGACAGATTTGATAAAATGACTATGCACTCGTGTGGATCTCGAGTCGTACGACGTTACAGAGACAGAGAGAGAAAATCGGTATTCGTTTAGCAGCAAAGTCGGGCGATTCAACTTTGTCGATATAATGTCAAAGGAGAAAGACACATCGAACCGCGTTACCTTGGTTTATTATCTATCGTCGGGTATTAGAACGACTCGTTCGAATCGAACAAATTGAAAATGATCTGCGCGTGGCACAAAGTAAATAAAATATCCTATATAATACGAACTTTGTCCTTTTATTGGGTATAAGCAAGATGGCAGGGAAAAATGAATCATCGTTTTATACGTGTATCGCTGTATTCGTTCGTTCCGAGTCGGGCAACCGTAGAACATCGAAATATTGGAAAGTATCCGTTTCAATTATTATCAAAACGAGAAACGTTCGAGCATTATCGCTACCCAGATACTTTGTTCTATGCACTCATATACAGTAGGAAGAAACAGTGTATTTTTAGCCGTAGCAAAAGTGAAATCGTACGTTGCTTCGTTCCAACGAAACGTAGACATAACCTCTTTTTAATCAACGTGCGAATCTTTAACCTTATCTGACGCGAACCGATAAAAACATTGAAAACAGACCTTGCTCCCTCTGCCTTTCAAATTTATATACCTATACCTATGTGTGTGTGTGTGTGTGTATCTGTTTAATAGGTTTTATCGCGGTTACGTTAATAACTACGCATATATGGCTAGAAGCGAGGATAACGAGAATTGAAAATATCGTGGGAATTAGATTTTTATCATCAACGGTCCTTACCTCTTATTCAGAGATTCTTGCAAGAATTAGCAAAGTTGCACAACGTGGACAAATCGACGCGAGTCGCGCTGTCACAAAACGCGAAACTGTTATTCATTTTACGCATAACCACGGACGATCGAAAAGTATTTCTGCCTACTTTTACCTGCGAATCGTTATCTATCCGTGAGTGCAACGAGCGCAGGAGAAATGCATCAATTTTGTTTCGCAACAGCACGTGTTTCGAAATGGTGTCGGAGACAATGAAAAACTCGAGGCAACTCGACGCGACCGAGAAATAATGGAAAAATTCAACGACCACGAAGTCACGTTGCTTCTCCGTTTAGAAGACAAATTCAACTCGAGCTAAACTTGGTAGCATCTACCTGGTCGACTTCTGGTTCTGCCCAAACACGATGTATTTAACATTCCACGGCCTAACCTATAAGAATATCGACGGTGGTATCGATGATCGTTGGTTGTCGCGAATATCATAACATAATTCGATAAAAGACGCGTGTACAAAGAAACGATGCTTCGAAATCCGATTGGAAAACCATAGATGTAATTTGACCAAAATTTCTCTAAAAAGCGACCCGAAGAAATCTTGGAAGCTTGCGATAGGATTCGAGGTTTGATATTATCGAGATTAACAAAAGCAAACTACCGGCGTGTCCATCTATCTATGCTCTTAAAAATCGGCGATAAAGTTTCACCGAGATACTTGAAACCGTAGAGAAGAGAAAATCTTTGATGCCTTGGATGGAAAATATGAAATATCGATAATTGAATTGCAAGTGTGCAAGAAAGATATTGATATTCCATACTATTTACCAAATGCGATTACTAAATGCTCGTATATTCTTTGGAATGTTCAGAAGGCGAAACAAACCTCTATACAATAAAAATACGAATTTTAACTTTTCGCGATTTATTCATCGACGATGTAATAATAATTTCAGCTTATCAAATTTCCTCGATATACCTGGAAATATATAGAGACATAGAAACTCGATATACTCGATACTCCTTTGAATTTTAATGAAAGCTCGCGAACGTTCGCCTTTTATTCGGTCGGTATTAATTCGTTCGAGAAACACGACATATCCGAAGGGTTGCTGCCCCGACCGGTATATTCGAAATGACCTTACCGTACTCTCCGAGCATCGAAATTACGAAACGACATCCGTTATCGTTATCCGTTATTGTATGTCGCTACGCGACAGTGAAACTTAGTTTTCACACTCGGTTAGATGGGTGGACTTTGCCGTATCGTTAATGGTATCGTTCCATCGACGACATAGTTGGATAACAAATAGATTTCATTCGACACATGACTAATCGTGGACTGTCTGCGGTATCTATGGGCGACGACGTCTTGCGTTTCAAAATAAATACGTACACCGATCTACGACAATACGTATACAATACGTTGTATACGAACGGTGATAACGATCCTCCGTCGTTTATTACCACCAGAGAGACAATTTGCAGCCTGATAATTTCACATCGTTAATATTATTAATTCATTGCCTGATTACCCTATTTCTGCTAGAAAATTACGAAATTTCGCAGATGAAAAGTGTAAAACGTTGTAAAAAAAAAAAAGTTGTTTGCCATATCGTCGATGTTCCCATGTTTTCAGAGATACGGAAAGATATAAGATCGCGGGAAGGAACGGCGAAGGAGTAACTATGGAATAGCGAAAAGGACGCGAGCGGAAAATGTGGTTCGATTTCGTAGAACGTTTGGCCGGTGAAATGTTCGAACGGTATAATTAGATGGTATGGTATAATTAGATGTTTGCACGTGCTTACGCTACTCGTAGATTACGCTGTACTCGAGCTCGAATATTACGTACTTTGCATACCTTTCCATATCGCGATTATTCTGCTCATTTTTTTCACCTCTCAATTTCCCGGAAATCCGTAAACGCGCTAGTAGCTAGCAGTCTAGTTACTCGCTATCGGTCTCTCGGCTCGGACGCTACGAAAGGCTCGAGACCGATAGAATCGAGAGACGATGCAACGATCTTTTCCACGAAAATGCCTAACCCCAACCAGGGTAGGACGCGGATTCCTTCTAGCTGCGCTGCTCCTTTTCCCCCCAATTCTTCGATATAAAAGGCGTCGAGCGACAAGAGCTGAACGAGTTCGGTTAAACAGCCGATTGACCGCTCGACTACCTGCTAGGAGGAATGTACGCGATACGAAAGCCGCGAGAGCCCGCCGAGCGAACAACGTGACCTGCGACAGCAGAACGCGGAACGATCGAAACAAAAATAAATTGCTTTCTATATCCGTGGATACATTTTAGCAAATCGTCCATCATCGGTATTCGAAATTATTGCCCTTTGACGTGGAATACCGCGGTGTACCTGTCGTAACGTAAAATTCATAACACAATTTCTTCTAGCTAGCCTTTCTTTAAGCTAGCCTTTATCGATGCCATCGTTGTCATACCGTTTCTCCTACTATCGTATATATTCCGTTGTATATCTCCGTGATATTATCAAACGCGATATGATCCAAGCTTGTTCGTCCATCGTCCACCGGTCGGTATCTTTTATCTATTTTTAAACGTTCGAACCGTACATTCGCTTATCGCGACAGGATTCCGCGTATCATCTACCTTCTGTCCAGTAAAACATTTTTGACAGAGTTACTTATCAGCCTATCCTTCAAATCCACGCGCCCGATACTTGATTTAACGCTCGTGATTACGGTAGATCGTAAAACATTAACTTTCCATTAAAGATACCGCGAACAGGTACTGGAAAATATGCAACGAAAAGTGCGTCATGAACGAAAAGTCGCAAACACTCGAGATACGACAATTTCATTTCCTATTATCGTTCCGATTATTGTACAGACGGTTGGAAACCTGACCTTTAGATTCACGACGCCCAACCACGGAACCTTGCGAGCTCTCGTAACATCGTCATCGAACAAATATAAAACAATATCGATACAAATCGCCAATCATCTACCTGGACATCTGGAGAGTGTCGCAATCAATGAAACGGCCCAAAGTTTACAGGAATTTCGAGAGGTTTGAAAGTTCCAGTGTTCCGTTCTTCTTATCGCGTCGACTAGTCAGAAGAGAATACGATTTCTCGGAACTCGAAGCGCCGAATAATCCGAATGATCGTAAAAGAATGGCAAAAAAAAAAAAAAAAAAAAAAAAGAAAGAAAGAAAGAAAGATCGTCGGATCGTGACAGTTGATTCGAGCGATGGATTGACATCCAGGTCACAACGATTGACCAAGCAAACACGGATTTTTCATTGGCAGTACGATGCGATTAGGAAGGCAAACGCGGGAGCAGTTGCACGGCACCGTCCTGTCGCGCGTCGGGTCGGCCGGTAGCGGGCCGCAGCTCTCGTTTTCTCGAAAACACGATGAACTCGAGGCCGGTCGGCAAAATGGCCGACGTCTAACGGAAGAAAAATTAACGGGTCGCTAGCATTACCTTTAATTGGATAATACCGAACAGAGTGTTACGGGCTAGCGGTCGTATATACTTTTGCTATAGCACTCGTTCTGCAACCGACCGGCTCTCCCGTAGCGAGGCTTCCTGTTCCGCGTCGTTCCAGATCGTCCGTTTTTCCGCTTGCGATTCGATACCAACAGCGCGATACCTCGCGTCGTTGGTTCGCTCGATCGTGACGATCATTGTCAACGACGCTGCCGCTGCTTTCTCTCGACGTGTCGAGAATCGTACGATACACATTCGGCAGAAGATCGCTATACCTACGGTGTATAGTAGTCGGCGAACGTATTCCAAAGCTTACCACAGAATTTTTTTATCCATTTTTTATCCATCTATCATACGCATCGTACGAAATTGAGTGAAATTTCGTTAGCACTGTAACGAGAGACACGACTATCACGACTATCGCGACTATCGCGACTATCGCGACTATCGCGACTATCGCGACTATCGCGACTATCACGATTATAACAGTAGAATTTGAAGCAATCTCGAAAATAAGTTGCAACGCGTTTGTTGCAAACGTACGCTCGATCAGAAATCAGTAGTATACAGTGTGAATAGCGATCTTAAATCTAATTACGATCGGTGCTCTCGCTCTATGTCGGGTGCCCCGTAGCTCTATTCTATCATCGTATTATATATGTATCGGGGAGCCGGATCATACCGGCGGTGGATTCCGCGAAACGAAACTAACGAAAACGATAAAAAACTCGACCTTGTTCTCAAGTTCTCCGGCAAGCTTTGCGTTGAAATAAGACGACAGCATCGAGATGCTTTGCGAGAGAATCGACCCTAGATTCGCGAAAAGTCAAGACGGTAGCCCGAGAAACGGACAGAGTAAGACAGTTCGGACTTAAAGAGGTCGCTTTGAACACCTCTTGCGGAGGTATGCCGATACAGTTTGTCAAGGAAGAAAACTAGGTCAACTACGTCAAACAGACCATCCGTCTGTTACTTTTTTCACATACAGAATCCACTGTCAATGCGGGACCCCCTGTATAACATAGTAAATAATTGACCGTTCAAATAACACTTTCATTACATACAAATAATACCATCTCGTTGAAAGTAGGTTGAAAGGACGAAATTTTGAAAGAATAGGCGAGAAATCGTTTTACGTATTGGATGTTATAAGCTGCTGCTACGATAAACTTCCCGTCATCCTACATGCATGTACGTAATTGCGCATTGCGCGTATCAAATGCATAAAAATCCGCGGATTACCGTATCCTTTCTCCGAAGATAATGTTTTCCTTAATGCTCGCTCTTATAGTTTTATAATAATTGATCGGAGAAGAAGAAAAAAAGAAAAGAAAGAAAGAAAAAGAAAAAAAAAAAGAAAAACAAACGATACGATATCCGACGTAGGTTACAATCGCGCTATCGAGTTTGAAAAACTATAGGTTAATGATAATTTTTAAAACGGGCGTTCCATCCTATCCTACAGAGTACATCGCGTGCGTTATATAAAACATTGTAAAACCTTTTTGCCACGGTAACGAGATGCGACCGGCACGGTTACGTTAGTAACGTTTTAAACGAATTTGACAACGTATATACGTAGAAACTGCAACATATTTGTTGCAAACATGTATTTAGTAAAAGAACGATTAAATTAAAGAGTATGATAAAAGAAACAAGAAAAAGACGAGGATCATTTTCTCAAAGAGAATTAGTCGGACGAACACACGTATATTCGACAAATTTTCCAACTGCATCTTATTAAAAGTTGAGTCTCCAACGCAATTTCCGTATTCTCGATTTTCGTTCTCTTTTAAGCCGTAAAATCTCTACTTGATCTCGCCTGATTACACATATACTTTTCATTCTTGCGACGACATGGTGTTTGCAAAAAACGGGTGAAACTGAAACGGGTGTCGTAGAGCAAACGGCTAACGGCAGCTATCGCTGGAAATTTGAAATAAGCTCGTTGCAAAATTTCGTACGAATCGTACAGGCTGTAATAATCACGTACCACTATTGTACGCGATCGCACGGAATGCGAAGAATGGAGCGAATACGAAGCTTGTACGTGACGACAAACGGAGAACGATGGAGCAATCTGTCGTCTCGCGATCCTACTTTGACAGGAGTTTATAGCGATCTTCGTGGCTTCGTGTTTCTTCTTTGTACGTACTTATCATTTTTTATTATTCCAATTGAAATTAAATAAGACCAATCCTTGCGCCGATCACGCCCAGATGTATAACGTTGTTCGATATCCGGCTGACCATTTCGATCCAACGATCGTGAATCTTAGAAAATTTATACGCGTACGTTGATCGTTGTCTCGAACTGGCGGAAAGCCTGAAACTTCTTTTCCGGATATATCGTACGAACGATCGTTGATTTCGAGTCGGATATCGAGTTCGTAGCGAACTCTGCGAATTTTCCTGCAAACTCTGGACGAAACAAATTCTCGCCCGAGCGATAAGAATTGGTCGCGCGAATCCTCCCAACGGAAAGACTCGATCTATCCTATGATCAGTGACGATCACGCAGCACCGTAAACTCTTTTATTCGTTCGAAAAGAGACGAAATATTTCGACGAAATAAAAGACGCGTGATATTTGTGCAAGTGGGCAGTTTTAAATTAATAAGTAACGATAAATTAAAGAAACGTTCGCCGAATGTATTCGGGTGGGCACCAGGCTATCCTGGGATGGCTATTGACGTAACAGTTAGGCGATAAGCGGAACGCGATAAAGATCCAAGACTTTGTACTCGCATACACGCGCAGTATGTATATCGGGATACTCGAGCAAACGAAAATTTCCACCGGAGCATAAAAACGACAATGACGAATGCGCGTTATCGGCGGTGTGAAGAAGGCAAAGTGGCCAATAGATAGAGGCGTACGAAACCAGCATAAATGAGAACGTGTAAGAAAATTGATCGGCTGATCCGTTTGTGAGAACCGAGAATAGACTAATGGCTCGTATCTTTACGATCGTTTGCTCGCACGGTTCACTTTTATCGATTGTATTCAACCGGGATTCGATTTACCCGAATGGCAACGTGTTTCGTAATCGCTCGCCATTTCTGTCGCATCGATGTATACGAATTCTGCATGTTGTTTTCTCCGGTAAAACTTATACGAGTTAAACCACGTCGCACGTGGCTGGAATCTTTGTTTACCTGCGCTTGGCATAAATGGCAAAGAAAGAGTAATTTCGTTACTCGAAACTTTCAAAAATCATCGGCTTTAGGATTCGAAAATTCTTCCCTTAATTTTACGCTTTTCTTCTTTTTTTTTTTTTTCGAATTTGTTGGTAAGTCGAACCATTAAACGATTAAATCGAAGGAATATCGTAGACCGTAAACCGTGAAACTGTAAACGATGCGGTAGAAACCGCGTTGAATTTAATTACGAAACCCAAGATTCGTACTTGTTTCAAGTGCGCAGTTTTCGAAATACGCGGACGAAATACGCGCGGAATGTCGGATGAAACGTCCAAGTTAATTGGATTCTGTTGCCTGTTGCGCCTGAGAAAAATTTGAATTTCATAGCGCGAGACTAATTTCATATGTATTGACGTAAATCAAGAATTTAACGTTATACGGTTAACCGCTTGATGCAACGAAAGCAACGGGAGACCATACATTGCGCGTAATTACGAATCATGAAATATTTATCGCATTCTTTTCGAAATAATTAACTCGTCTGTTATTTACATCGGAACCACTTTGTTCGCAACTATGTGCAACTCTGTGCAACCGTACAACATTCAAAGAGTCGCAAAACTCGATCGAAGATGATCGTTTCAAATGATCGTTCGGTGACAAATGCATCGATACAGTTACAATGTCGCGATCGTAAAAATATCGCGCAACGGACAAAGAGATATCGTGGAAACATTTTCTTGTAGACTTTCGTTAGTTTCTCGTAGTTAGGGTAATCTTCTCGTATAATAGCAGAACACGTAATTGATTATTCTCCGTTACTAGGAAAAACAAAACTCTTTTTAGTCTTCTTTCGGGAAGAAGAAAAGTATCTTTAATCGGCACAGAGTGGTTTTATATCAACGACGGGATAGTTTGTCCATCGTATTTGCGTAAAAGTACCCGGCGAATGAAGCGCGCAAAGCGCGACGAACGAACGAATTTGACGACCGAATATACGAATAATTTACGTTACAAAGTTTCAAACGAGATATCGATTGTTAAAAGACATCGATTATCTTCTCACCATCTCACGGATTAACCTCCATCTTTGATCTCGTTTGCTTCTCGTACAAGGCTACGTACAAAGTGCGCATACAAAGAAGCTTAAGCGAGATTAAACTCAACGTTACTGATTTTTCGTTTCAAAAGCAACAGGTCTCTGAATTTGCATAAATTTCATCCTTATTCAAGGATCGACCCGTTTGTAATTCTAACCGAGTAATTTTCCAACGAAAAATTTCAATAACCATAAAAGCGGAAGTTATACAAAGGCGAATCAATGTGAAACAGGTCGATTCTAATTATTTGAAATATAACCGTGGTACAGTTTCATTTCGTTGATTATCCGGCGGCTGTACGATTTCTCCACCGAACCCCTCGATCGCCAATCACTTGTAAGTAACGAAAGTTAATCGTTTCAACGACTCCTCGACAGCTGCACTGTTTACTGTTTTTCCGATCCGATTGTTTCCACTTTTTTATTCGCGATCTCGATCGATCCTGGTCATAATCGTAGGTCATAGTCAAAACTCATCGATCTTGAAACGTCGGTGACATGGTTGCGCGCGAAACATCCGATCCGATCGGAGACTGGGCTCTCTAAAACGAGATCGAACGATCATCCGTTTCTTTATATTTTATTTCTTGAGAATATCTAGTTGCTACGCTTCGTTCTGTATAACACGTACTTCTATTTTACTACATGAATATTTACGAGGATCACCTTATACGTTACGAAATAAACGAACCTATTAAAAATCATACGGCGGAACGAATGATGCGAATGATAGCTACGAACGGATAAAGCGGGAGCTTTCGTTTCTTCAAAATTTATAAAATTGCAGCGTATAGATGAAAGAAAATATACGGTTATCCGTACTATTATTGCTCGTTTACGTTGATGTTAATTCGAGTTTTCCACTTCTTGGCCCACTGAAAGTCAGTCGGTTCACGCTACTTTCACCGCAAGACGCGTAACATGGCCAAGATCCGAGCAGCGAACATCTAATCGGAAAGAACAGCGTTAAATGTTTATTATCTCGATATGCATCTAGGCGAAAGACTCGCGTGGACTCTCTAACACCGAGAAACCGGCGAAAATAGAAAATCGAACGAAAAAGTGCGAAAGAGATTCTTGGAATTTCTCTTCGCGTCGATCGTCGTAGCGTTCGGAAATACGATTCATCGATGTAAATTTACCGAAAAGAATGCCAAACGCTGCGTCGATTGCAACATTGACTCTTGCAATCAGCGGACGAATTTACCGAAAAGTCGCCTACTTGCTCCATCAAAATGCTAAATGATTACAATTCTAACTTACCCGGTAGAACATCAACAACGTATTTTGTTCTCGTTGGAAACGTTATTCTCCGATTGTCTTCCCTTTTCATTAATTCATTTTTCATCAATTAATTCTTCTTTTTCCTCGCGGAAAGCGAGAATGAAATTTTCGGTGAATTTATTAAATCAACGAGAAAGCGGAGTGCTTTACGTAAGGTGAAAGTCGGCTTTTATGTAGGTGCTAATAATATTTATCGATCAAAATTCGTGTCAAGATGATTAAAATCATTTCCTGAGTTGAAATAGTAGTATCACTTTAATTATTTTACTTTGTTTGCCATCTTTTTCTTTTTTTTTTCTTTTTTCTTTCTTCTTTTTTCTTTTTTCTTCTTTTTCCAACGCAGAACCATACATATTTCATTTAAATGGATAAAATTCACACGCCTGTTACGATTTATAATACTCTGCGATAGCATTCTATCGACTGACGTTCCATCGATCGATTCAACGTATGTTAAAACATAATCGCTTTATTATCGTCGAACGAAGATAGAGCTGCGCGATAATTTCTATTATAGCCACTAGCAAGATCGCTTAACTCTAAATTACGTACATCTTACTTACATCTTACTTACGAATTCGTTTATCAAATCGATATATGAAATTCAGTTGTGCAGGATCGAACAATCTAATAATAACAACACGAAATAATCTACGTAACGAGCAATTTAATTGGCAATTTAATCGATACACGTAGGTAGATGCGATTAATTGAATTTTGTATTTGTATAATTGTATACGTACACGCGATATAGGCTATCGCGTTTTAATCATTGCATGGAAGTATTGCTAAAACGCAGCATTATTTCTAAATGTTTCGTAAGCGGACATACCACCGAAATTCTTAAGGCAAACGCTACTCTTTTTAAACGGATCTACGTATCGTTTTTTAATTAGACGTTCAGCCTAGTCGGTCCCAGACGAGTTCACTGACCCAAGGTATACAAGTTTGCAAAGCTCGAAGAAGAATTCCGAGATAGAACATCGGCGAAACGAAACATACTATATTATGAAAATAATTTCCATCCGATTCTACATACCTTTTATACCGATTAACCAATTCCGTTGCTTTAGACTTCTATAGTCATTTTCGATACATTCTATGCATTATTGTGCATCGAGGTTGGCGCTAGGTTTTCCATTTTCTATTCTTTCGCCGTTGTCGTTCCCCACTTTCAAACACGTCGCACCTGTTTCTCCGTAATACGTTTCTATCCGTTCTATTCTGACTATAATCCAAGGAAATACACGTGGTTCGCATATTTATCCTTATCGTGCCATTGTCTCGGATATTCGTCTTTATCATAAGCGTAATCGATAAAATCTCAAATTAAGACGTTAAAAATAGATGTTATTCGTTCGATCTATATATCAATTCTCTCGAGCTCTGTCCATTATTAGCCACTAACGAGGAATTTCAGGTTTCGCGAAAGAAGATAGATAGAAAATCGAGTCGAGTCGAGCCGAGTATTTTCTAAACTGTCGTAAATAACAAGCAACTCTTCTTCTTTAACGCGCTAGATTCTCCTCTGCAACGCGTACAACAGGAATTCACGTTTTAATCAAATTTCGTTCAATTGGAATATACGTGATAGGATTTCGTTCAATTGGAATATACGTGATCGAGCGTTATCAAAAATTTCATTGGAATAAATAAAATTCGTACGAAGCAGCCGCAGCGCTAATTGAATTTCGTATACGGCGAACCAGCAAAAGGAAACGGCGTAGGAAAATATGATAGAGAACGCCGGTCAGGTTTAAGTTACTCGTTACTAGTTAGACGACCCGATGGCTTGCAATTGGCCATCTCTACTCTGTTGGAAGAGAGCAGGTTACTTCGTGGCGACGTTTACCCGCTATTGCTCCACCGTTGTCGCACCCTGTCGTTGTTCTGTTCGTTTCTTCGCGACTCACGCGCTCCTCCTCCCTTCCATCGCTTTCTTTACTGTAAGTAACTGTACTACTACCGGCGTTTCCTGTATCTCTAAATTGGTAACGCGATCCGAGCAACGAACGAAGAACGGCCGATCGAACTGTATCGAAGGTCAGGACATGCCCGTTCCTCGATTTAGTTCCCTCGCTGTGTATTCCGTACGCGTCTAGAAGCTGGAATGTCTGTCTAGTCGAGGCGTACACGCGCCGAGGTATTCGGTGGTAACGACCGTTCGCCGTCCTTTCTTACGCTTCTTCGAGGCGCTTCTTCAAAGATATCACCGATCGTCCCGAACTTTCAAGTCGCTTTGCTCACGGACGGACATCCCGGCGTTTCCAAGTTTTCAGCGTTTTCGAGAACTCCGAGAATTTGAAAAATTGAAATACCGCCCGTTCGCATCGACCCGCTTTCTTTCTATTCGCTTCTTATTTCCTTGTTTCGCGGTTGTTCTCGTTCTATAACTATCCTCCTCTTCTTTTCGATTTCCTACGATTGCTTCAACGTAGATAGCTTTACACTCGGAATCTCCTTTGAGAAATCGCTATCGGCGTATAAAGAAGCAAAGAATAGTTTTAACGTTCGGATTCGTGCGAATATAGACCGCGTCTTGGCTTTAACCCCGAACAGAACCACTTTGTTTCGAGCTCTGCAGTGCGAGTAACAGATATTATGTACCGTGCAATTGTACTACGTGTAATTGTACGCGGAAACGAGCGATGAAACTCGTGTACGCGGAGCTTTTGTCTCGATTACTGTTACTCGCTGACGCCACTCTTAATAATACCGCGATACAAACATTGAATAATAATGGCATGCGATAACAGTAAGGCGATTGTTGCGTTGTTCGATCGCAACAACGTAACAACCTTCTGCAACGTATAGAGACATCTCACGATACATCATACATGGTACGATAATGCTTTAATCGAAACCAATAGTATCGTGTATTTTAGAGGGGCGGGGGGGGGGGGGAGAGGCGAGAAAAGACGGAGCGAGGCAACGATCGACGAACAACAAACAGGTTGCTTCTTCTTTCCAACATGTGTTGCACGACTTTAGATTTTGAAACGTACAAAGCTTTTATCTAAAAATATACAACGATACAGCGCGTATCTACAAAGACAGAAGCGTTTGTCGAGAAGATTTAAGAGAGAACATTTAAAAGATCGATAGCAAAATCGACATAATCTCGTTCGTTGCGAGCCTAAAAGCGAAACGTAGAAGAACTACGTTCGATAAACGTTCTGTAAGGACAGAGAAATTCCCTAAAATTTTTAAAAGCCCTATATTAACACCTCGTTGAGACGTGAAATTCGATATTTTTCTTGTTATAGATCGTCGTAGAGTGAGAACAGTAATAATTAGTTGCTTAGCACGAAGGTACTTTGCTCAGTCGCGCCGCTTTGTAAGATCCCACGGTTTTCTAACAATTTGAAAAAACGTGCCGTTCGCGATCTAAACCGAAGAGTCTAAACCGAAAGATAGCCAACCGGCGCCAGCGGGTGAATCTGCGCCCGAGCTGCCGGTCGAACGTGCGTATCCCGTTGAAACGCTGGCGGTCAGCAAAGCGTTAAAACGTCCCTAGAACGTTGCGTACTAACGTCGTGCCGCCACTGTCGAATAAGAAAATTTTGATGCCTACTCGCGCACATAAAACGCAACAGTTGCAATAATTCCGCCATAATTTGACAAGAAACTCTGATTGAAATCGCAGGGGAGGGCTGTGTAGAGAAACCAGTGTCAACGTTATGGCGCAATTACGTTACCAGCAGCAGGCCGGACGTGTCGATGAGGTTGACGGTCACGAACGGCGGTTTGACCGCCACGACCAAGGATCACGGTTTGACAGAGTACTGGGCGCATAGGGTGACCTATTGCACGGCACCTGCTTCTCATCCGCGCCTCTTCGTCTGGGTCTACCGGCACGAAGGACGTAGGTTGAGGCCAGAGCTCAGGTGTCACGCTGCCCTCTGTAGCAAGGAGTCCACCGCCAGGAGGCTGGCCTCGACCTTGAACGCCAGGTTACAGCAAGCGCTCCTAGAATTCCGACGGGACAAGGTCTCCAGACAAAATGCTAGGTAAGCAAATGGATCGTGCGTTATGCGTAAGTAGTACGAAAGAGAAGAGCGTGATCGTTGAAAAGAATTTTACGCGAAAGGACGCGAACAGATTCGCGGTTTGTAATCGGCATCGATCGATGTCGCCGTAGTCGAAACAAGCAAATTTAAATTTACAGGTCACACACCGATCGGTCCTCGTTGTTCGTTATCGGCGCTTATTCCTACTCCCATTCCTTTCCTCGTCGCAAACGAACTTGCGGAGTAAGTTTTCTTTTCTTACTTTCCTGTTTTCTCTGCTATCAACGTTGCTTCAACGTCGAAGCTCATCGGCAATTTTGCACAGTCGCACACACAGTACTCTGTCTCGCGGAAAAGGATGTACCTACACCTATTTGTTTATTTATTAATCGTATCCTTTTAATTCCGATTAGCAGCTACGTACAACGTCTTATACAACGTACAATTTTCTCTTTTCTTTATAAATAAAAATAAATAAAAATAAATAAAAATAAATAAATAAAGCGTTCAGTGTACATAGCATATATTCGGCATATATTAGACGTAACCCGTATCAGGGAATCGTAGATACGTCGTTTAAACGTTCGACGAACCCCGTCTTCCTTTGCCGTAAGAAAATCGAGGCCAGTGGATTCCCGCAGGAATTCGACGCCGGGGAAATCAGATGTACTCCGTGTGTGTGTATGTGTGTGTGTGTGTGTGCCAGCATTGCCAGGCATTTGCCATTCGACAAGAGCTACCGTAAGACCGTAACCTCTCGCCGAGGAGACAATTTGGGTCGCGTTCGTAGAACACGATCGCAGCAATCGAGTCACGATTCAGGTCAAATTCGATCGTTCCACAACGCGTATCTAACCGAATGTTTCTAAAAAGAAACGATCACGACGATAGTCGCTTTCCTTAAATTATATCGGAGATTTATGCTTTGGCACGATCAAAATCCCGATCGATTGTTGCAAATTACAGATGCATGTTCCGAATAACAGAACTTTGAGTCGGAAAGCTAAGCTACGCTACGCTAAATTAAAATAAATGAACAATATTTGCTTCGATACAGTTGGCCGCGAAAGATGCGGATAATTACAGTACGCTCCTTTAACATATAGAATATTATAGTAAAAACGATAGGCCTGCAAAGCTTTTTCGCACGTTAAGAACCATATCGTTCAAACGTAACGCACCTTCTTTCACTTCAGTTTCGCTTTTATTAAGAAAAACGACGTGGAAAAATATAAAATACGATATTACAAAAGTGACATAAATCTGATGAGAGAGTGTGCGTGCGTGCGTGCGTGCGTGCGTGCGTGCGTATGTACGAAAGCATAAAAAAGCTACGTATACATTTTATTGTTGACATTTATTAACAATAATGTGCTGTTATCTCCCGTTGCTGTCGAAGAAATTAAAAATTTCGTAATTTCTCGAGTAATTTTATGCAAAAATGCGCTAATGATAATTTTATCGATTTCTAAGTATAAACAATTCAAATACTCAAAATTCCATAGATACGCGCACTTGATACGACTCTACTCTCACTGACCGTATATAAGCGACCGCCTCGAAGAAAACACGTAAACTACGCTACGTTTCAACTTTTGGTGAAAACGGTTCCGTATATAAGCACCGAGACACCAGCTCGTTTCAGACTATAAACGTAACAATTATTTGAAATTATGAAAAAATCGATCGATCGACCGCGATTTTGCATTCGTGTAAGATAACGATGCACAAATTTTACAACAACTATTTCTACGCGTTACAAGAGAAACGTAAAACCTATCAAGAACCACGCGTTGACCCACGTTCCGCCGCTAATCTAAAGACAATCGAAAAACCTTTTTGCCCGTTTAATACGATATATTCGATCGTTATGGAAACTAAAATTAATTTAGATTTTAGAGATAGACGCTGTTATAGAAAAGAGCGATAACGCCAAGTGTGCAGACTAAATCTCCAAAACTGTGAACATCGTTTTTTCCTTTCTTTTTTCAGATTATCGCTAGCAAACGCTCTGTACGAGAACCCTTCCTTACCACGACGAAAGCTACTTCTCAGTATCGGAGGCCAGAATTACCGACCTCCCCTTGAGAGATCGAAAAGCGCGCCGAAATTATCAGCGATCGAGGAAGATATCGTCGCTGAGGAAATAGAGCAGCAGAGGATCCTCGAAGAGTTGAGGACACTGGAGAACGTGGCGCACAGTTGGCAAGATCAAGATAGCTGGAGGCTCGCTCGATTACTCGATGCTCTGAATCGCGAATCTTCCGACGAGAACGGAAGTATCTCGAGCGGGTGTGAAACAGCCAGCACCGCGACCAGCGAGGAAAGAGCTCCAGGCCCGGAAGATCACCATGCTGCAGGTATATAAAAATAAAATTCAATCTCTTAATTTTTTCAATTTTCGCTTCTCTCTCAAATATACGTATATATATATATATCCATATACGTGTATATATGTACAATGAATCGAGCGATGAACCTAGCTAAAAGATAATACGATGAATTTGAAAACATATACGTATATATGAAAAGATATACCTACATCGATTCGAGTCGCTTGAAACTATTTTATTAATATAAAGTTTATCTTATCTAACGATCGCTAATATAATAACGTATTGGCACAATGACCGAGCAAATTGTTCGATATTTCTGCAGATATTCCAATTTCAATATAATTCTCATGTCCCTGTCTATCCGCTGTGACTAATTTTTCTAACAATTTTCGTACCAATTTTAACGTACCAACGTATCTTCTTCCGACGATCCACTTGCCTAGCCCCTGGATCGATCATTTCTTTTTTCTTTTTTCACGATTTAAATACGTTAAAACGAATGTAACGGAAATATAGCGAGTACAAATACAAAGTCGAGTTACTTGAACTCGTGCAACTGGAAGCGGGACAACTCGGCTAAATAATCGGAACTAGGTCGCTCGAGATTGTTCGAGATACGAATTATTATAGCTACGTTTGCTCCTTTGCTATCGTAACGTGACACGCATACATTACAGGTGAGACAACGGAACAGCGAATAGAGAGAAGAGTGATGTTCTCGGACGAGGCGGTCGTAAGAGGCGCAGGTCCCCGAAGAAATTCCGAAGGTTCGCCAAACTTCATGACCTGTGCCGGAAGTCCGCGTTTTCACCGTCGGAACACGGTGCACACCAGCCGCGAAAGGTTTCCACATCGGAACGAAGAGGACGAATCGATGGAGGAGGAGGAGGAAGAGATAGAGGATCCTGCGTCGCATGTGTTCGACTTCGAGTACGTCGAGGACTTTGACGACGTGGTGGATTATAGACCGAGAGGCGAGATATTATGCAGGTTGGACGACCCGCAGGATAGAGAGAGACGAGCGATGGAAAAGTATCCTGGCAGAATGAGTCACGACTTGCTGCAAAACGACGACTCCCCTTTCTTGACTTTGGACTCCTTGGACGAGGAAGCGGACAGCGACGAAAGCGGCTACGTCGAGGCACCGCCAAAGTCTTTATTGGGCCAAGACGACCGCAAGGAGGACGAAGAGACCAATAACGGTCGCGTGGAATCGGGTCAAGACCAGACCGGGTCCACGGATGTCCTGAGAGGATCGAACGTGCAAGAAAGTGCAAAAACGAAAAACGAAGATTCCAAAGAAACGAAAGACGCGAAAGAGACGAAAGAGACGAAAGAGACGAAAGAGACGAAAGAGACGAAAGACACGAAAGACACGAAAGAGACGAAAGACACGAAAGAGACGAAAGAGACGAAAGACACGAAAGAAGAAGTGGAAATGGAAGAGCAAGTCGAATCGAAAGATTCTATGATGACCGTGGAGAATAATCAAAGGATCAAAGAGAAGGAAAGGGAGAGAGCCGATTTCATCAAGTGTCCTATTTCAGAGACTATAAAGAAACTGGCGAACGCGTCGCTGAAAAGCTCAAAGTCCTTAGAAATGACTACGAACAACTGTTTGAAAGCTTTGAATAATTTAAAGACGTCGAAGTCGTTGGACGGTGTTAAGCCGGCAGAGATGGAAGGAGAGTCGCCGAGCCTTCATCAAAGGAAACAATTGCTCGCCCAACAAGGCGTTATCGTTTAAGAGCTGGTCCAAATGAGAATAATAAATAAGAAATACACACGAACGAAAGACGAGAAAGCCCGAAAATTCTTAAATATAGGTTTGTCCTTGCGCGATCGTCGACCTATCGATTAACCACAGGCCACAATCTGTACATCGCGTATTACAAACTCGTCGTAACGTTGCCGCATTCGCTAGACAATTTTTAAACGATAGAAAACTTTACCAAGAGATAATAATCGAGAAGTTGGTTTCGTT
Source organism: Bombus breviceps (assembly GCA_014825925.1). Lineage (NCBI taxonomy): Eukaryota > Metazoa > Arthropoda > Insecta > Hymenoptera > Apidae > Bombus > Bombus breviceps. Next base: position 448,615 of record CM026188.1, on the reverse strand, counting down.
CGATCGATAAAGGTCTTTGGTGAACCGTTGTATCCGTCTGACTGATTTAACAGAAACGAAATGCGGCTTCGAGTATCCTGAGAATATGATGTAACGTTAGAACTTGCGAGGATATACGTACGTTGCTCTGTCCAATTGTTGACGATTAAACGATTTTTTTCAAGAAATCGGTGTAATAAGAAGTAAGTTTAGTCGAAATCAACCGTCGAGTTGGGTACACTACCGATCCGTGATTATCGAGTTCAGCTTGACGCGAAGGATCGTTAGTTGCGCACCGCTATAACACGGACAAATTGAACGTTAAGCGGGCTACTCTTGCGGAGCATGGTACAATTATTTGCTATTATATCGATTTACGAGCGTGTACTTGCAGCACAGAAAACGTAAAACGGGTTCGCCGCGTGGTATAGAAGCGATATTTTTCTAAACCTATATATCATTCGTTAAAAGAGCCAAGTTTTCGGCAAATATCTTGATAGAATTGATCGTCACGAGATAACAAAGATTCGCACGAAATAAATACTTTGAAAAAAAAGGGGGGGGAGAAAAAAAAGAAATAAGAAACAAGAAAAAAGAAAAAAGAATCCGTTTTATAAATACACCTAAGAAACGCTAAGAATGCTAGAAAGGAAAGTTTCGTTACTAAAAATTGTACTTTACACGTATTTTAAAGATAGAAGAAATTTGTTAACTAAGACCTTCGTAATTTTTCGATTCGACCGATTAAAATAATAAAGTCGACGAACTTTGTTCCGATAAACTGTGCAACGCTTAATTTAAATCCACGAGCTTCGTGCTCGCCGAAAATTAGATTCAAATGGTATTTGGTGCTAGTCGTACATAATAATTCGAGCATTCGAACTGTCGCATTTAAATTTATAATACACGGTTCTTAAATAGGAACCTGCCATACGTATACCCGATACAGTACGTACGTTTCTTCGTACATTCAGCGAAAGAACTTTACTCTGTTATCGATAAACTCGTTAAGAATAATCTGGACCGAACACCCTGATAATTACGCATGTATCCTTGATGGAAGTTAAACCGCTCGTGTACCATGCTACTAACGATGCGAAAGAATCCCAAATATACTGTCACCATTGCTGTACAAGAAAGATTCGAAGACCAATAAAATAGACGACAATTCTTGAAAGTCTTGTACTTTTCTTCGTTTCATCAGCCGTATAACTGCCGGGAACCTGCTTAAACTTGCAGAGACTCGCGTTCGGTCAAGTGTCGTAACCGCTACGAGTCGCTCGATAATAATTACAGATCGCGTGCAAAACCGGCAGAAAACGCGAATCACGGCGCTTCACGGTATACACATCTGCTGTGGATTCAGGTCGATCAATAGGACAGAGACGCAGCCGTCTCCATAGGTATCGAAAATTCCTCCGCAGGGTCAAATCTTCGAAACGTTACACAGAAATTGTTTATTATTATTTCTTACGAAACGATAATAACGATCGTATTATTTCTATCGAAAACTTGCAAACCTTTTTTCCATCGTTTTATGAAATTATTTACTATCTTCCTCTATGAAAATATCATTTCTACGAGATACTACTATTTTACGAAAATATCTTTGTATAAAATTTCTATCGAAAGCCAGTAGTACAGAATATAGGCTGCTTACAATTACGACAAGTTGGTTCGATAAAGGCAACACACACACACACACACACATATTTATGGCCATCTATCCTGTATTCTTATGCTAATTCGTTGGCGAGAATAATTAATAAAACATTCTTTTAATCATGTGTCGGCGTTACTTGCCGTTAGTAAAAACACAGAGATTTCTATGCGCATAGTGCGACGAGCGATCGTTTATTTAAATTTTGACCTTGGCGATAGCATCTGCACGAATCCAAAAAGCAGACGTAAGACCAGGATCATCGATTTCATTGCACAACGATTCATGCAAATTTACCGCATATACGATCGTCGGACATCTTTCAGCGTTGCCTTGCAACAACGTCCGATTCGGAACGTCCCCGTCAGATGGCAGCAAATGTGCTTATAACCACCTATCCGATATTCAAAAATCGCTTACGATTCGATCCGAAGTACATTTATATTTACCGGGAATATTAAGTCCCTTATTTCGTTGTGTCGGTCGGCGCAAATAAATCGTTCTTTCCAATTCCAAATATACGAAATATACGAAATATACGAAATATACGAAATATACGAAATATACGAGGACGGACGAGGAAAAGTTTATAAAATAAGAAACCTTTAAACCTAGCATAATTTTATAACCAAAGTGGATTTATAGTTAGCAAGAGCGACGACTAAATACAACGTATCTCGCAGAATGTACGACCGCCGCGAGTACGATAAAAAATGTTTGATTTAGTAAAATTTATAGCCTAAAAACTTGATCTTAAACGTACATATTTTCATTTACGCTGTATCGATTTATATCGTATAACTGTATTTTACGTTACCGCATGCCGGACTAACAAGCCGCGTTACATCAACAGCTTGTTTAATCTGAATGTACAAATCTACGTTTGTTTCTGTATACACACAAGCCAAATAAATTATAGTTGTCGCGATATTTCCTCCTGTATATCGCGCGAGCAAGTTTCACGGAAAACACGGAAAATTTGCAAACACGTAAAGCTTTTCCCATTTACAGTCTACCAGTACGTATAAAGTCGGTTTAATATGCGGCAGCAATGCGAACAATGCGAAAGCAAATAGGGGCAATGCGATATCGAATGTACGACGACAGCGAAACGGTCCTTGCATCCAGTCAAGATCAAGGTACATACCTCGTCGAGTCTCGTTTCGAGTCACAGTTCTCCATGGATACGATAGCGCGCGTTGGTTTGCGCTGCTCACGCACACCTACGTCTCTCGTTCATGCGACCTACTAACTTATCGAGCCGCGCGCACACTCGTATACGGATGTGCATTCAGCGTGCACGCTACAAATCCTACATAAACGCACGAACAGGGCCCGGGATCTGTCCTTTTTCCCCGCTTAACTTTCGATTTACCTATCCTTCGTTGTTTTTAATTTCCCTTAAACGTGACAGCCACGCTGTTCTTCCTCTCGCTTCGAAACGAATATACGTCCGACAAACGTTTTAGCATCACGAACGTTTCTTACGCGCAACAGACGTATCCGGAGATCCGTAAGCCTACATTGATCGCTATTATAATAATAGTTATCGGATTAAGGAATTAAATGGAACGTTCGATGTGGGTTACTCGAATTCGTTCCGATTTCGTTCGCTCTATTTAATATTTAGAGAGCACTGATTTCAAGCGATCTTCAAGTAATTCGAAACGCTAAATTCGATTAGCAGACATCTTATACTCTGTACATAGATCGGTATCCGCGGTTGCAGCGTTCAGATAATTCATAACGAAACTTTTCCATCTTTCTTCTATCGACGACCGCTCGATCAACGTAGATAGATGAGTATGGATAAATCAACGCACGACCTATAGAAAATCGACCATCCTATAGTTATCTACGAGCTACGATGGTTTAACGACTAACCTTTACATAGACTTTCGAGCTGTCTCGTTGCATACAGATTTCGGCATACAGGTCCACTTGTTTCACCCGTACCAACGAGTCAGTCCGTCATCTCCGGTTCGTCTTACGCTCGTACGTACGCGTGATGTATGGCAACACGACGTTACATACAGATACACGCAGGTACATATACGCAGGTAGCGTATATCGGAGGGGCACGTCAGTCTCCCTGACAAACGTTGGAGGGGGTCCGTGGGGTCCCATAGAGCGGCGAGTAGCTGGTTGGGGCCCGCACCCATACGCGCACGAGCCGCGAGTAGTGTTAACGGCCTTGCTTTATGTGGGTCATGAAACAAGGTCCCACTAGCACGAGGAGCACGAGGAGCACGAGGAGCACGAGGAGCACGAGGAGCACGAGGAGCACGAGGAGCACGAGGAGTACGAGGAGCACGACGAGCACGAGAGAAGCAGAGAACGCAGCGGCACGGCGCGCTCGACTCGAGCTCCGTTTCGTACTTCCATAGACTCACGCGCGCACACGCGCTGCTCTCTCGCGAACGCGATTCCACACAGCACACGTGCGCCAGCGGAATTGTTGTTATTTATGTATATTATGTCCATAAATACGTAGTTTTTTCCTTTTCTTTTCTTTTCTTTTCTTTTCTTTCCTTTTCTTTTCTTTTCTTTTCTTTTCTTTTCTTTCCTTTTCTTTCCTTTTCTTTCTTTCCTTTTCTTTCCTTTTCTTTTCTTCACCGCTGAATACGTATGGTAAATATTGCATAAAGCGATTAACTTGTCACAGGTAAAGATTACAATGGCTCGGAAGAGTATTCGAGCGTCCCTAGAAACTTTTTACGTTCGTATACAGATATTCTGCAAAACATTTCGAAATCTCGTTAGCGTTATAACACGAGATACGACAGTATTTCTCGCGATTATATTAGTTTCGAAACGCATCTGAAAATATACACACACGCGCGCACACACACACACACACACATATATATATATATATATATATATTGGATATTTATATTGGTTATTTATTGGAAGCATACACTTTATTCGCCAAACTATTCGAACAGTCAATTATTCGTTGTATCAATAAGCCAGGATATTTAGCGAGACCATCTTTGCCACCAGTTGTACGTTCAATACCGTTATTTACGTTCTATACTAATGTTTCGCTCGGCGTATGTTCGTAATAAACGTCCTGTAACTTTTTTATACATTTTCGGAATAACTTTTTAGTTTTATCGTCGTAATTATCATAGTCGCGTCTCGGTACAGCGCTAACGAAATTTCTAAACGTTTCGTACAACGCGTACAATCATATTCGTAAAAATCTTCCGTGGTAAGTGTTGGAATACTTTCACGAAATTTCGAAACCGATCGAGAATAATTTTATATGTTGATATACGGTCGAAAGTCTGAAATAAAATATTTGTAAAGAGGTGTATTTGTCGCCGACAGAGCAACGATGGGTTAAAAATTTGTCGAGTGCACGTGCGAAGCATTCTGTTTTATTTACTAGGGTAGACTGAATTCTGTGCTGTTGCTGCTGAACCCTGTTTTAGAAACTAGAGAATTTCAGATAGCGCGCGCGTCCCACTTGACTCTTTTCATTTTTTCAATGTCAGAACAGTCAGAACAGTCGCAAGATATTTTGTCATACGAAAAGTTAATCATCGCACTATAAATTCATTCATGTCCTCGTGGCTGGTACCTCTGTAAGAATTGAAAGCAACCCAGATTGCTTTTGTAGTTACGAAGCGCGGTATCCTCTCTCCTAAATTATCCCTTTTCAACGGTCTACATACAAATTTAAATTTAATACCGCTATTATATATTAAAGGTTCGAAATCGCTATCTCTTCCGAGCTGTTGTTTCGTTTGATTTGCGATCAAGCTATTCGATCAGCTCCACGCTTGCAACGCAACGGATGAACGCTTTCGTGCTGGCGTATCTGTGCATTAAAGTAGGGAGAGAGAGAGAGAGAGAGAGAGAGAGAGAGAGAGAGAGAGCCACCAACGCAATCGGTGCTTTCTACAATGTGCTCCAAGCACAGTGTACCTTCCCTTCCTGGTGCAACACTGGCGAAAGAACCGATCGACTCTACGTAAGCGCGTGTCGATACATCGCGTTTTCAATCAGCCGGATTTATTCGTCGTAACCAACGGATGATCGTTGGATGATCGTTCGAGGATTCGTGATTGCAAAACGCGCAAACGAAGATGGAACGTTAACAAAGTGTCGACGTCGAGCGATCCTTGATTTTGTGGATCATTCGAATAGCAGGCTCGATAATAATGGCAATAGACGCGCTGGATATACTATTGGAATGGTAGTAACAGTACCAACGGTACAGTTATCGTACAGATTATAGTGATAAAATTAAACGTGCAGTGATATGGTTACATCGATCCTAACGCCGATATTACGCCAACAACGAGAAATTTTCTCATTCAACGGCTGCCTTATTTCATTTGATGACATTATTTAAATATGACTTCCGAAGTTTAACTTCCGATTTAAGTTTGACTTCCGAAGAATTTATAAAATAGTATTTATTTATTAGAACTTATAAAATAGAAGAGTTCTATCAAAGATATATCTCCGCTGCTATCTTTAGTAGCAGCTACTTTTCCACTTTCAAATCATTCATAACGATGCGAATGAACAGTTGACTCGTAATTTGATAGCATAATTATGCCAGCAATGATCAATCGAGTAAATTTTAGTTTCCAAAGTCACGATCGTTGGAAACAACCGACCATGCTACAAAGTGTGGCACTTTCACTGCGGTTGAAATAGATCGCGTAATGCGGGTTACATACTTGCAGGCGCGATGCGAAATCACTTTTTCGAATACATCTGAAACGTTTTTCAAGTAGAGGAGAAATTATTGCTGCAAAAATGTCTTTTCCCCGGAAAATTGGAAACTAACGCGACGCAATATAAAGATCGGCATAAAATTTGCCTAACACGTGTTTATATAAATATCGTTGTTAGGATCTGAAACGATTCTAATTAAGATCCTCTACTAATTGAGAGATCTATTGAAAGAAAATGAACGATTGGCAATCATAATAAAAACAAGGCGATTTCTATTAATCTTAACGATTAATAATTGAATTGAAAGTTGTAAGATCTGGTTAAAGTTCGTACATCGATCGGCCGGTTAATACGTTGCGCTTTGTTTCGAGCTGCACGAGCGAACATATCCCAATTTGCCTCTACAGGGCAGACGCGAAAAAGAAATTTCTTTCAACTCGAAATCTTAATCAACGTGACAATGAAACATCCGATATTACGAGATAATTCTGCGACGAATATTCACGCGCGTGTGTCACGAGCGAACGAAAGAAAGGTTTCGCCTCCACCGGCGACGAGGTTCGACGAATATAGTTCAAATCGTATCGAGATCGATCATCGTCACGCCGCACCGTTGCTACCTAGTAGCTACCAACTCGCGGAAGGTGGTTCTTCGTGGTTCGCGTATCGAATGGAACGACGATAACGTTCGATGGGAATTTTCGACGGCACCCCATATAGTTTTCACCGCGCGTGCTGCACACGCGGTAGCTACGATGCCAAGAGAAATCGAACTTGATCGCTAAGCGAACCGCGACGTCAGCTCGGCCCATTAGCCGCGTTCGAGGTTGTTTTGCCGCGTGCAAGAACAGCCTGCGAAGACCGAGGACGAGGAACGATCGGACGAAGCCCGAAAGCGTTACTTTAACCCGTCAAGACGCAACGATCTACGAGTGGCTTCGGCCGGGTACAAAATCGCTCTGTCACTTTGGTCTTCGGCGACTCTCATTTTTAATTTCTCTAACGAAATTACCATCTATAAAAAGTTCTACACACTAAACGGTCGAAATAAAAATACACGTTGGGAATTTTGGGCAAAAATCGACAAAATGGTAACACGTGTAATGATATATTTGTAACAATTTTGAAGGTAGAATGTGTAAAATATTCAAAGTACGTTACATTCACATATATTACGTATATCGTATCCCGTTGTTACATTTACGTAGCGGCTAAATACAATATTATCGCGCAAAACAGCCATCAGGCCGCTGTGCTTTTTTGTATCGAATAGCAGACAGTGCCGCTCGTAGTAGATACGGTAGATATACGAACATTTTGGTTGATCCGACCGCTTCGGTGCTTCGGTGCTTCGGTGCTTCGGTGCTTCGGTGGTAAGTAAATTCCGCACACGGAAACAATAAAACAAGTTCGTATAAACGCGTGCCCTGTCCGACCTTGTTTCCGAGTTGTAGCGAGTTTCTTCCGAAACAAACTGTATCTGTGCGTGCGCTTCCACGAGAGATGTTCAAAATGACCTGGTTGCATCCGAACGCAACGCGAGACTGTACACGTTTTATCATCACGCTCGCTTACTCTGCGCATTTTTCCAGCTATCGTTAGTTAGATATCCAGGCATCTCTGTTTATAAGGAGGCAAGTAATACACAGGCAACATAGTGAACATAGTGAAATAGGTAGGTCAACTACTTCCTTTTGTCGATAGAATCACTCCGATATAAAACTCGCTGTAACTCGTGAATGTTAATTCTGTTAATTATATATGTATGTAACGCTTTTTTTTTTTTTTAATAATTAGATATATATTAGTATTTCAATAAAGAAAATTAATTCTGAACTTTCGAACCCGATGTTCCATTGTTTGCGTTGTGAATACTGTTGGGAAACTCGTGTTAATAACGATTCCAAGACCGTGATTATTTCGCACGAGCATGTTACATTACATGTAAACAAATATAAATATCAGTGGTAATACTGCTGATATTCGTTTGCCTTATTTTATTAGTTGGATCTCGTTAATATTTAAAATGAACGAACATGCTGAAACGTAGTATACCAAAGTGGCGGATCAGTTCAGTCCTAACCGATAAATACGATAAATACGTATCATACGATGTATCGTATCGTTCGTAAACACTGGTCTACTTACTTCCACTTGATTCCATTCAGTGATCTGAAAAATTCAAGAAAAACGCACTTCTTACTTGCAACATAGAGTGGGTCTCGCCTAGCTGGGACAAGCTACAGCTGCGAAACGACAGAAGATGGGAAAAACTTTCATCCAGCAAAATCGAATAATAATGTAATAACAGAGGAGAATGGTCGAACGTGCTATATCATTTTCTCTTTCAAATATCGTTCTTCCAAAATGAATCGCGACAAGTAAAACATATTTATGGCTATTCGGTATTTCGGTTTACGCTCGATCGAAGACCAGTATATCGGCAACTATATTCTATATTACATCTTATTAAATTGCACGTTATTCTGGTCGCGACGTTATCTTAACGTAGTACAATAGCTTGATATCGTTAAGGTAAAATCTAACCAACAGCTTACATTTTTCGTACGCGTTTAAATCTTCGTAAAATAGTAAAATACAGCAACCAATCGATCGTCTCTCCATTATCGCACAAACTGAAACGGTATACACTTTCGGATTCGCATTCGATCGATATACGGATCGTACGTCGCTGTAGAAACTACTGTGCGGAATCATTATAACGATACTAACGGACAAATATACGGAAACGCGATACAAGTATCATTAATACCACGTACGAGTACGAAATGTATCCATTCTCGAAAAAAAAACAAAAAAAAAAAAAATGAGACAATAAAAACAAATGCCACTTGGTATTCATACACGATACCTAGAAGAATATCAATTTTAATGAAATCTGCGTAACAAATCAACAATCGCTCGTCTACGATCGACGTCTATTATTCTATGAAATTTCATGAATTTCGTGCATTACCTTTCTTTCATTCGGGTCCTCGCATCTATCGCAACATTTTTTTTATAAGAAAAATACTCAAAGAAGATTATATTATCGTCAAATAATTAGATACGGATGAAACGTCGAGTACTTGTTTGTCGTAAAACAGCCAGAAAGTATATCGCGTTCGCGACAAACGTCGTAAATCAAGCGGTACAACGATTAGTCTCGTCGATCATTGATTATTACTTTGAAAGGTCGTAAGATAACAATCGATTCCTTCCTTTTCTTTCTTTTTGCCGGAAATAACGTTTGTTTAACAACGTTTCAGTAAATACTATAATACAGAAATAATACAGAATAAATATTCGATATTTTAATTTAAAGTACATCTAATCGAACATTCGTCGTCGTCAATCGATTATTCTAAATATAGATTTTTTATGAATTTGTCGCACACGTTTGTACGTTTAACGATCGATGATAGCATTATCAATCAGTTTACTCAATGGTATCGGAGTCGACGAGATATTCCTTCTATTTCTGCATGTATACAAAGGATTACGCTTTTGCCAAGATACTTGTCTTTCAGAACATCTAGGAGAAAGCGAAATATATATATATAGAGTGTTTTGAAAAGAAGGTCGAAAACTTTTAGAGCATATAATGTACGTGTACGTAAGTAGGAAGTCTTAACAAATACACGTTCTAAAAATTACTCGGTTTTAAGCTACAAGTTATAAACAACGAGGAAGGAATGTCGTAAATATATAAAAATCATTAGTTCCGTTAAAATTTTAATTCGACGATCTTAACAAATTTTACTCGTTCCATTGAAATGTTCTGTATTTATGTTTAATCCTTAAACTTCTATGCAAAATACCGAACACCAAATAACAATCTTTACCAATCTAGCGTATCTATACATTTCTCTTAGAGAGAAATAACGTAAAAAGATACGAGATATCGAAATGTTATTTAATCGATAATTATTTATATTAATAATATAATTTAATGATATAACAATTATTTGATTTAATCGATAATCATCAAACAACTGAATCGTCAATATATTCTATTAACCAGATAACGTGTAACTATGTAATAACTAGACCGCGATTAATTTTTCAACGATCTTTTTTGCGACCAAACGACTGAAATTTACGCAGGGATTTTTTCCCGATATTTTACACTTTGTACTTTGGCTTCGTTCTACGATACCGAGCAAATACAAGGATTACCATCGAATCTGAATTACGAGTAACGTTAGCCCATAAGCACTTACCTCGTTAGCCCGGACCAATCAAGGTATTCAATCTATCCGTTGATCGATCCTTGATTGTTGCGTTCTATACATATATATATATACATATTATATGTTACAATTTAGTCGTTGCGCGTGCATTAAAAATATGCTAATGTAATCACGGTACCGCTAGAACCGATAGGAGAGAGAAGAAAGATAGTGGTGCCGAAGCAAGAAGAACGATGGCAGGTGCCCTTAACGCCGATGACAGGCAGCGATCGTTGTCATTCCACGTGTACATGGTTCGACGGCAAATCGTAAATCGTGACTGGAAGGGAGTGTACAATGGTAATTAGGAATTCTTATTTAAATGGAGCATCAGATAAGGGCAAGAACAGCTAGATATAGCGATTCCACGTGCGACGAATTCTTAACTGTATTTCTCCATGTCTTACTGCGCCATTTCTTTCTCGTTTTCAAAAGCATTCCCAACTAGCAGCCTCGATAGCCAATATATTAACACCGAGGTTCGCTTATATTATCCACGCGGTTCCATTCGAGCAAAAGTTCCTCCACCCGATCAAGTGCTACTCAGTTCAGATGATAAATCTCGCGAGTCAAACTGCTCCATTCCACTCTATGTGCCACTCTCTTTTAATTTCATTATACAAATACACGATCGACGTTGTACAGCTTAAATGATAAACGATTCGTCTCTGTAAACGTATCGATCGTAAGAAAAAATATAGCGTAAATAATGGAAAAATACAAATTTCAAAATTAAAAAGTAAAATTCTACAAGTTTTATATAAGTAATTATATAAATTATAGAGTCGATTGAAGATAGCTTCTGTGCAACTCGTTAGCCGGTATCGCTTTTATCCAATATACTTGGATACACGTTAAAGATCGCTAGGTCTAGCGTTCATGGATTCTCTCGCTTCTATCGAAAAACAAACACGAAAATCGTATATTTTCGAAGAATTTCCTCGTCTCTTCAACGGTGCAACGATATCTTCTTGCCTCGTTATCCATCCTCGTTCAATGATAATACTACGAATCCGCCTCGTTGCCATTCTGCGTCTGAACGGATAATACGAAGCTAACATTGTAAAGCGAGCTTTATTTGACAGCGCGGCTTATTTGCCGCAAATTTCAACAGGGCGAGAGGTAACGCTTAATGGCCCCTTAATCACGGACTGACGCTACTCGTACGCTAACGATCGAGATTCTTAAACGATGACGGAACGAGCAATTTGACTAAAAGTTAACAGGCCACGATCTACCACGTGGGTCGAGAATAATTACGGAAAGTCAAACCTCCTTCCGAGGAAACAATCGCCGCCTGGTTTCAAAAAATCTTCCTTCACCTTTGTGAACTTACTTCTTTAGCACCTCCTATGTACACGCTTATTTTGCCGATAGCATCTCTTAATGGTGAAAGGCTTTCTATGCTTTACGTACTGCTCGTTGTGTTCTGCTTTCTTTGATAGATCGACGACAAGTGTTCCGCATTTAAGCTTCATGGTATAGTAAGATTCTCGTTATCCACTGTTGTCTAGACCGATACACACGTAGAGTGTTGACCAAACCAAATCGAATCTTTGTTGCCAATCTAATAATAAAATAATGGATCTATTTTCCAATTTCCTATTTTACCCTCTGTGTATTTAGCGTTCCAATGTTTTTCTTATAACTTGTAAGTAAGAATCGAACGACATCAAAGTTATTTGATCAAGACGTTTTATCGAAAGAATCGAATAGTCGACGCTTATTTATATCGATTGTTTCATAATATCGCTACGAGATATAAAATTGCACGTGCAAGTCTACGAAGTAAAAGAAAAGAAAAGAAAAGAAAAGAAAAGAAAAGAAAAGAAAAGAAAAGAAAAGAAAAGAGAATGAAACTGTATCGAGTGCGAATCGAGTCGAAGAAAGAAGCGAAACGAGAAGCATATTCTTTGAATCGTTTTGTTTTCTTATTTTCGTCGGACTGCGACCTAATGTGTCGCGAATCTTTTGACACGATCTCCCGCTGAAGTTGCGTTGAAAAGACCAAAGAACGATAGACCAGACGATGGGAACTTTACCACGGGAATGGAGAATCCTATTACGGAGTCACAAGTTGGAAGTATGACGCGGGTCTATGCGTGTACAGTGTGTACGCGTGTGTAAGGTGCTCGTCTTCTTGTCTACAAAGCATACCCACCGTCGTCCATTGAGAAGCGGCTCAGAACACGTAATTGTGTGAACCATACCACTCACATGATTCGAATCGCCTTTAATTATTCGTCCATTTACGAAATTCTTTTTCCTGCCCCGCGGCCCCACCGCCGCGCAATCGGTTCGTCAGCAACCGTCGGGACAACTGTCTATTTTCCATCCAAACATATTACGCATTTATTTTTAGATTTTAAACTTTCACCGCCATTAGACGATACATTTCTTCCACTTTTTCGTATTTTCTTCGACTTTTACGTATTTTTTGTAGCGTTACGTATTTCAACCGCGTTCCAATCAAACGCGTTCCAAAAGATATACGACGTGTATTTGAGAATGTCCATCTTTCCTCAATGTCAGGATCAATTCGGCGGCTACCTTTCGATGTTCGTGACAAACCATTTTCCAACAGCCCTGTACAAGTAATACATCTATAACAATTATGTAGACGAGGAACGTATGTACATGTAATTAGAATAGAGAACAATATCTCCACGATGTTTGTACAGGTACTAATTAGAATAAGACGGCAAGAGCATGGTATCGACGACGCCAAGCGGTCTATTTATTGCGATTATTGGTTAAACAAGTTCAACTTACTATGTTTATCCTCTATTCTATGTTTATTCGTCAAGATATCCAAATTTCGTGGATGTAAACATTCTGTTTCTACACCGCACAATTTTACTTAACCGCTTTATATATAATAAATTACTGGGAAGGAATTATTTCTCAAAATTTGGTCAAATTTACGATAAAATTGAAAAATATCGATATGACGCGCAACGGCACGCAATGTTACGTAATAACGTCTTACAAGAAAAGAAATTTCATTTGAAAAGAGTTCCAATTCTACAAACTTACTGTCGGTATTTAGTCGTTTACAACGCCAACTTTAATAAAAAGTAAAAGTATAATTAATTTAATAACCAACCGTACGTGTAAACGTAGTATGTAAACGTACTGCGCGTGTAAAGAAGGGCCAGCGAATCGAGAGTTCAGTTCATCGAACAACGAGTCGGTGGCAGTTTATTCTATTCTAATTATTCGTTTGCATATGTTGTAATCGGAAGAATAAATAATAATAAAATACGTTGGATAACGTTCCAACCGGTACTCCACCATAGTGGAGTAGCATAGTAAATAAGCAAGTACTCTTTCTTTACCTTCCTTTCTTTATATCGCCAGCCTCAATCTCCCTCGTTCTGCCTCGAAACAGTAGTACTAGAGACATCGACGACCGTGCTTGCAAGTGCAATTTCGAGGATTTCGCGAGTGACGCAGAATTTTGCTCGACGGAACTTTCTTTGAACGGTGGAAAGCGTGTCGAACTTGGAACGAGCGGATTCGACGTAATTTCGATTTCTCAACGGGAATTCGGAACATCTTGCTGTTTCATGCCGCCATCGCGTCGATCATATTCTCCGCAGAACCGCTAGGACAACGACGCCCGCAGACGCCACCGGTATTCTTTCTATCCCTCGCACCACGAGCAAACGCTCGAATTTGAACACAAGTTGGAGAAGTGTTACGGAATTTCGACTTGGCCCAGTTGCTGCATAACACGAGCTGCTTCGAGACACGGACGTTCGCGCGCCGCCTCTATCTCGTCGCTGATTACGAATCGGCCGAACCGAGTCGAATCGAATCGCGATGCTTTCCTGGCCGCGTCGCTATTACAGTGGCTAGAAAAGATATTGTCAATGATATTGTCGTGTGACTCGATTGTCATTTAAGTCGATCATTCAGATATATCAAACTTCGTACGATTCGCTACCTACTTCGCGCTACCTTCCTACGACTGCGAATGTCTGATACTCGACCAATATATATTCGAGGTGCCTGTAACGTAGCTACTTATGATATTGACCCAAGTAACACAAAATATGCACTTGCTTAAAGATAAACAGTCTGGCAATTATTATTATTATTATTATTATTATTATTATTTTACCGATTAACTCGACATTCTATTTACAAATGTTCTTTAGTCAGCCAAGCTTCAGTAGTCGGGTTTCACGACTGAATCTCAGTTTTCAACCTTGTTAATCGATTAATTAAGAAAAGTTCCAACGATCTGTTTAAGCTCTTTTTTCCATGGTATGCCTCTCTTTCCGTCCACGATTTTATAAACTTGATAAACTTTATATCGACTCTACGATTTCGTAATGTTTGAGAAGCTTGAGATACGGACACATCTATTTAGACATATTTATACAACAATGAGTGAAAATTTCATTCTTTTCCTCTGTTTTCGCCCAAATTTATCCAACTACTGTTATCCATTGATCGTTAATCTCGATATACTTTCCTACATATTTATTACGTCGATGCAGGTATGTAAATTATTTCGAAAGACGCCAGTACTGAAAGGCAAACACTGGAGCAGGAACGCGTTGCCGTCATTCCGCGACACGCAATTGTTATGTTAATTATCTGGCGCGTTTCACGTATCGAAACACTCCGTTGCCCTAGAACCTTCAATCTGTGAGAACTAGTTCGTTAGATTACGTTTAGTTTATAACGAAATCATTTCTATTGGAATAACCGCGCCAAGTTTTGTCAGCAATGCTCCCGTCATTTTTCCGCAAACGATTAGAAAATCAACGTATTACAAAGATGTAAATTACGAATTACACAAACAAAGAGTATGTTTTCCTTAACAATAAAATAATTTCGCGAACACACGACATTTATTTACTCAACTTTTCTTACTTGTCGCACATTAGCTCTCTAATTTTCCACCGTACATTGCCATACGTAGTTACGATCCTCGTTACTGCTACGCAATACGATCAATTAATACTAATCATCGTTTTGAATTTGAATTTGTCAGCGGTTTACGTGGAAATTCGGCGAAAATGATAAGCATCGATCGGAACGCGTGCACGTGAATTCTCCCCTGGTTTTCTAGCATCGAGTCCGTCATTTCCTAAGGAAGTATCGAAGGTCGGCACTGTTCTATCAGGAATTTCACGTCGGAACAGCCGTCGTATACACGACCGAGTAGTACATGACGCGGTCGGAGCCGTGGAATAGACCCACTCTTCAGGATCCTGAACCGAGGCGGGTTGCTAAGTGTGCCGTGTAAGTGGAACATCGCTGCCTGGTACCGACGACCAAGTATACCAACGTAACAACGTAGTATAACATCGTTCTCCTCCCTCGTCGTTCCTCTTTGCCCTGTTCCACCACTATCCGCTGCTGCTCCTTCTCCTCGTACTCCTCGGAAGGTACTCCCCTCTGTCGAGTCGCGTACACGGTGAAAGACTTTCTTCGACCGGCCTATGCCGTTCTACAGTCGCTGCCAGCACGCTACCGTCTGTCACGCTTTACCCAACGGTAGAACCCGTGCACCAAACCACAGAAGGATGTCCATTGTCTCTCTCTCTCTCTCTCTCTCTCTCTCTCTCTCTCTCTCTCTCTCTCTCTCTCTCTCTCTCTCTCTCTCGACGAGAGCCCATAATCGAGCCCAATCTTCCGCACATCCGTTTTCCGAGGCTCTTCTTTCCTGCACGCTCCAACCACCTCCGAAAATACCGATCTTCCTCCACTTCCGCGTTCCTCTATTGTCCGACTTAACGTTGACCGCTACAAAGGGCAATTTATAAATTACTAGGTTGGCGGTCGAAACGGAAACGTGAAAACGCTCGCCAGGAACGCGGATGTTTGCCTGGAATTCGAAGGCGGGTGGGAGCACTCTCCGGATAAGATAAGATACAACTACGATGCAATGGATCGTTCGCGTCTGATAAACCTATATTCAAAAATACGTGTCTATTTGTATATATATTTATATATTTACGATTATGATGTTTCGAAACATCGTAGAAACGTCGTTTTTCAACGTTAATCGTTATTTAAGAGCAGCGGATGAGTCCGCCGATACCGAGTGGATAGTGGAAAACGTAGTATCGACACCGAGCATCCTGTTAATTCGGATTCTTCGATTTGCCGGAGCGTCGGGAACCTTCTTACGTTGCCGCGCTACGGGAGTCCAGGAACCAGTCTCCTAGAAAAGGTGTACGCTCGTTATAACCTGACCCAGCGATCTTTGGTAAAAAGCCCTGCCTGGCCCAACGGGCCCGAAAAATCTAGGTCATTGGCCTGACTGGCTACGTAGGCCGCGATTGGAATCGTGATGCCACGATCCCTTTCTTCCACCGCGCCGTCTTAGCCGTTTATCCTCTAACTCGTCGTATCTCGTCTGTTTCTCGCCTTTCTTAATCACTCTTCCTTCGGATCGGTTCCTTCTCTCAACCGATCGGTTTCTTCCATCATCATCATCATCTTTTTCTTCTTCTTCTTCTTCTTCTTCTTCTTCTTCTTTCAAATTCGACCGGATACGATCAATGGTACGTCTCTTGTTATCCGATCAGACTGATCGATACTTTGTCGAATACATAATCAGACACGATCAACTATTTATAGAAATATCGCGTTAGGATAATTACACACCCTAGAAAAGACAATTTGCTGCAGAAATTTAATTTAGTTCGCTAACTATTCGATGATATTAGTATATATGCATAAAATATTGTACAAGGGATTTGATTTGTTAATAGAATTAAGGAAATGAAATCTAAGCAGAGAATCATTTTCGTTTAGGAAAGTATTACGAGTAATTTACTCTGGATGTTTTATATATTGTATATACATATCCAAGCTGATACATTATCCAGGTTGAAAAACGAGGTGCATCTCCGGTGCCGAAGTGCCGGAATTAGCCTAATTCGCGCCCTCTGTCCCGGGCAAATTCGTCGATAAATGTTTATAAATGGTGATAAATGGTGATAAATGGCGATGACGGATAAACGCATTCCCGGTAGCAGACCGCGTCTATCGCGATGTCTACAACAACATAAATTCCAAGGTATTTGTTTGTACCTGCTACTCGCGCTTGTGGCTTTAACGGATCTCCATAGTCGGACCAAAATAAGAAGATCGGCCTCAAGATCTCGCCTCCTCTTTCGTCCGGCTGCACCCGTTCTACCTCTGTCCCCCTATTCTCCCTGCCAAGACAACGTCACGAGAGACCGTGTAACCTTTGGGACCGTAACCCCGTTATATTATTACATTTAACAATGGCCCGCGATCTTTATTCTAACCAATGCACCGTTCCTACAACCTGTCGCGGAAGCTGTCTCCGATCCTTCTTTTTTTTCCTTTCTTCGTGAACGCTCGCCACCTTTGACCGATCTTCGTCGTGTAATTTGACACGAGTCGTCGACTCGAATCGACGCTCCTCTTTTATCTCCATATATGCACACGCTTTACTTTTAACAAACGTGAAAACTTTATGTTCCAGAAAAATCGCCAACGTATTATACTTTTACATCGTATAATTTTCATATTATATTATGTAACGTCGTTACAGAAGATCTTTTTGATTTTAGACATCAATAAAACGAAATAAATACGATATTTATTGTTAATATATTTAACGTTAAGTGAAAAGTAGCAAGGCCATTGTTTGCAACGGTTACAAGTTATTATGAAACTATATAACTGTTATAACTAGGCTAAATTCGCGTAAACTGAGATTTCACTTTACATAGTTTCTTTCGATACTCAAGAACTTTGTAAATATGATAGCAAAATACGATTCGCTTGAAAATAAGATATATACGGAATAGTTGAACGCTTCGATACGTCGTCATCGTTTTCCAACAACTTTTAACGTTTACCTAAGTTTACGTACGTGTGCCAATACCTCCGAAATCGAGCGAACCTGGTGATCGACTGACTTGCTAGTGATCTACTGCGTGAGACAAAGATGCGAGCCGAGAAATACAGATCTATGATGCGTATGCGTGTTCGAGTAACACGCGTATTCATTGAGAAACCGGGGAATTGCCTGTTGAGGAAACCCGTTCTACCGATGCAGCGGGAATTAAATTATACAAGACAACGTAATAATAATATAGCAACCGAAAGAAAAACTTTCTACTCACTATTTAATTGGGGAAACGGAACGGGGAGAAAACGATAATAAATTGCGAAGAAAAGACGGGTTAATCTTAAGCAAAAGAGAAATAAATCATTGTTATGGAGTAAGCACATTTTTACAAGTACGTGTAACGACGTAACGAAAGAGAACAGGGAGGAGAATGTTAGTCGTGCCTTTCGATCCGACTCTGGCCAGATACAGAGTTTTATTTTTAAACGAATTTCGTCAAAGCCGTGTCGTCGCGGCTCCACGCGACTGCGTTGCCATTTATTGAAAATGAAATATCACATATCCACCATTTATCGATATATCGGCAATTTATCGTACGTAACGCGCAACTATATCAAACACAGAGATAAGACACACCGCGACAACACGAAGCCTACCTAAATATCTCAACTCCTACTCTGCACTAAAATCATGGATGAAATGAAATTTTCGTTGAAGCGTTAATTGATATTTAACGTAACATTAATATCATAACATTAACCGATATATAATATAAAACAAATTTCTATCGTAAAACGAAAATCAAATCTAATGCTCTGTTTAAAACGCTAAATACTATATTACTATTATTATTACTGTTATTACTAACGCATATTCCTCTTGTAGAACGAAATGTTGTATATGATATTAAATCTTGATCAACGTAAAATTAGAAATTCGTCTCGAACTTGGCTACACGCGGATAAGAATTTTTTTATTATTTTCGATACTTTGTACTTGCATTTTATATCAAAGGGACATCGAGTTTTCATCCACCGCCAAATGCACGATAAGAAGAAAAATCTGTTTCCGAAAGATCGAAACACGCAACGGGACCATTATACGAAGTAAACGCAGAATCCGGACGTGGGCTCTCCTCTTTGAGTCAGTGCCACACTTAAAGTGAAATAAAAGTAACAAAACGGGCACGTACACGTGAGAGGACATCCGGATACACGGAACACGCAACGAGCAGCCGAGATCTGCCTGTGGTTCCTGATTGGCTAGCCCCATAAATACACGGAGGGTACATTTCGTCGTCAAGTATTACAGCCTGATTATTTCGGATGAAAACTCGCCAACTTTCACCTTACGAATGTCGATACGTTCCGCTTCGATTAAACTTCCACGAAGATGGCAAATTTCGTTACTAAAGATGGTCATTTCGCGTCATCTATTCTTATACGGTAAATTAAGTACACCGCCGTTAATCTATGATACCTCAAAATTCCAAAAGAAAGATTCTGTTTCGTTAGATTCGTAGGATTGTTTAATTAAACATTCGTACCAGATGAAAGACGAACGAAACGATGAATACCAGAAAGCGCGCCTACGGAGGATGAAACGAGTAGGGATCGTGGGAAGTAAAACGAACTGGCAACTTTGTATTACGGTAACAATCATTTAATCGAACATGAGTTTTATAAATAATCCACATCTTCCGACTTTATACAAATTAAAAATTACAGATCCGCAGTCATCTACCATTGCAACACACGACACAATTTCAACGAGAATTCGTGGATCGAGTAAGGAAGGACGATCGGAATAAATTAATACCAAGATCGAAAGTATCAGCCAGTCGAAAACTAATGAGTATTCTTTTCAAGACGTCGCGTATTTTTAAAAGAAAGATATCGCCCTCCGTCGGTCGATCCATCGAAGGCTCGTGGCGCTCGTTCTTCGACGACGAATCGTAACAACGATCGAGCAAGTACGTATAATTCTCTTTCCCAAGTACTACGTTTTCTTCAGGCAAAAAAAAAAAAAGAAAGAAAAGAAAAAAGAAAGAAAAAAGGAAAAAGAAGAAGAAAAAGGAAAAGAGAAAGGAATCAAAAGAACGAAAAGAACCCGTAAAGAAACTTCGATAGATACGAACATTAAAATACAAAGAAGAGCGCAATGTCCTGTCTTCGACACGTCGGTCTTGAAAAGGATGTCCTTAAACAATCCTGAAACTGTCGTCATACATAAAAAGAGGGAATAGATGAGGGAATAGATAAAAGTGGGAATAGATGAGAGAGAGAGAGAGAGACGAATGAAATTAAATAACAAAGAAACAGAAAAGGACTGCGGACAATATGACTGTGAGAGTATATAATATAAAAGCAATATAAATAAGAGAACAAGCGGTAGGACTTACTTGATTAAAAAAAAAAAAAAAAAAAAAAAAAAAAAAAAAAAAAAAAAAAAAGGAGAATAAAAATAAAACGTATTTGGAAGAGATTAGGTACATCCGTAGCGAGACCATACGCGTGGCCGCGCCTCGCGTAGTTTTCGTCACTTCCTTTTACGTCTATTACGTATATGTTACACCTAGCTATGTATATGTATACACTCATATATGTATGTATATAATATGTACATACACACATATATATATATATATATTTTGCTCGAGATTTTCCTTTTTCTTTAATGTTCGC
>CM026188.1:357510-422510 GCA_014825925.1 Bombus breviceps | reverse complement strand
CGCACTACGGTCCCACTTTTTCGGCCCTACGACAATGTCTCGGTGAGCCACTTATCAATGGGATCACCGGGTATTCGCGAGGCGCGACCAATTCGGCTTTATCGATTTACGCGGACCCATCCAACTTTCCGACTCCTACAGCTTCATACACGTACGTCCACCCCGATATATATTTTATATCTCGTTTTAAACCGTCCTTCGATCGTATATTTTCGTATACAACCATCGTTTCGTATATTTCATATATTCACGCTTCGGCCATATTTACTTATTCGTCCGATATTTCGACGGAATTTATTCGATGGCACGATGCAGCCGCATGGAGAGAAGTTTGAACGGGTTTAAAGCATCGTCGATACGAATTTTCTATGTTACCTTTAAAAATACAAATTACACGGCTCTTTATCATAACGAATGGGACCGTTCGTAACAATCGTTGCCGATGCAAACATATCGGAATTAAATTAAATGGCCGTTCACGCGTAAGCGAGAAGAAGCTGCAACGTTGATCCGCGGCCACTCGTGCCCGTCGCTATACGCCGAAACTATACCGCGCTCGCGCTCGCTTATAGTGGGGGCCCGAAGCGAAGTAGGCCGGAGCACCGTTACAACCCGCTGCACGATTCGAGCCTACGCAAATCGGCTAGATTTTGTCCAGATGGCTTTCCTTTTCGTTGTGAAAAATGGCGCGTGCGAGCCGCGGTTTCCGTGCTGACCCACTTTTGCCGGTCGATCCGCTATTCCTCTTCGCCAGCCAACCGACCGATTTTCTTTCGGACGTAACGACGCCGTTAACTTGCCAACATCCCATGAAAAACAATCGTGCCTCTTTTACGTTATACCTTTTATAATACGGACAACGTTGTAAACGCAAATCCTATGATCGTAAATTGGCGTTCAACGATCGTTGCGGCAATTCTACGATCGATCGCCTGGCTGTCCACGATTAAAATAACCGAGGTTAGAAGTATTTTTACGCTCGGAATTCGAATTTCTCGATGGTTGGACGAGAGGCGCGCGCGTGGGTCACGTGACAGGGGCGCACTTGTTCGCGCTACTATACGCGGTTAAACTATATCCGAGCGCGTGTATAGTGGGGAACGGAAGTAGGTCGAAGCACCGTTACGCGTTGCGCTCGACGGAGAGGAGGCCTACGCAAAACCAGTCAGATTTTGCTAGGCGCGTGAGCCATGGCTTTCCTTTTCGTTGCGAAAAATGGCGCGTGCGAATCGCAGCTCCCCACGGTGACCTACATACGGGAAACGTGCCACACTCGTACTCGTGCACGCGTCTCCTGTCTCCTGTGGTACCGTGTTGCTGCTGCTGCTGCTGCTGCTGCTGCTGCCGCATGCACACTGTTGGACACGCCGATTCTCGTAACACGGAAAACCAGAAATCAGTAAACGTGAAACTCGCTTCCACGTTTTCGCGTGCAATCCACGAACCAGGGATCGTGCGCGTTTTTCAATTCCGTCGAAATTACAAGCTCGGCTTGTAAAAGCCCCGCTTTGTTCTTTCGCTTTTGGACGCGCACGGAAATTCCGTACCGATCACCATCGGTCTTGACGATAAAACTAACAATTCTAAAGTAATTCAAAGGTATGGACCTTTAACAGGTTCGCGAAATCCTTACGATAAAATTACGATAAAAGATATCGATCGCGGATAAATTATACAGGAAGAAAAAAAGAGAGTACGTTTCTAGGAGCGGAAGTCGGAATAGAGGTAAATTGGATTGGCATGCAGGAGGAATGCAGGAATGCAGGATAACGTGTCTGTTCGTCGGTGACTTTCGCGTTAATACGTTTTAAAAGTAGATACAAATGAGGGTATTATCTTTTATCTATCATAGCGGTATATTCAAACACGGTTATATTTGGAACGTTCGTTAGCACTCTGGCTGATTAGCGTCGACTATGTGGGTTTTAGGGAAGCACTAACTATCGTAAAATCCCTGTGCAACGTCAATCGCTTTCGTTCGTGGTGATAGATGCACGGAAACCCGGCTGTACGCGCATCGAAATCGGAGACTTGAACGCCGGCAAAAGCGTAACGCCTGCCCCTGTAACGCTTACTTCGCATACTTCGCGCAAATACCTTATCTTTGACTCATGGATCTCGTAACGACTCGTTAGTATTCCGTTAAATACGATTGATTCTGCAATCGTACGTGACCGACCACACGATTTTTGATTGCGCGAAAACATCAAGTACTGGAGATTAGAGTTCGATATGCCATAGGTATAATTACGCGAAACAGGGAAATGCGAACTAATAGATGATCTGGAAATAATTAATTTAGCATTTCTAGTTGATTCAAGAATAACGCGACAACGATCGAGAGATGGATAATCGAACAAGTCAGTTTCACAGAAAATCTAGCTGTTATTAATTTCCGTGTACGTATGCACGTGCCTACGACAATGACAAAAGTCTGGCGAAACTTCAGCAAATGGATAATTTTGAAATTGTCGACCATGTAATCGAACAGGATTTCAAGGTTGTAGGCAAGTTCCCTTGCAGAGAACCACGTTGACCGATTCAAAGTTGCTCCGGTATTTGGCCGTACGTCGACATCAAAATGCGTGGTAGCAGATAGGCGCGTACGAACGTACACGAGGCAACCTGGCACCGTGCTGCCAACGGAGAAAGTGCGGTAACCATTAAGGTAAAGGTTAAAGAATACGAGCTCGAGGTAAAGTAGACGGCTGACGGCAGACGTGTCAAAATGGACACAACGAGCGATCGGAATTCCACCACCACCATCACGATCTCTGTCGAATCGACGAAAAACTGTTTACTATTGTACTATAAAGAAAGCCAGGCCGATTCTTCGGGGGGAGGGCGGGGGGGGGGGAGGGGTGGCAGTTGCCTGGACGATGAAACAAGCCCGGCAAAGTACCGGTACTCGAACATCCGAGCGAACAAAGCAGTTACGTTCACCGATGAGAAGAGCGAGACGAGCATGGACGCGACCGTGGACGGAGCTGCGAGTATCTATAGAGCCTTGCGGAACTGACGAGTCGGAAGCCCCCCTACCTCGCTGGAATACCGGTTAACGTGGTACACTGACCTACTCTCCAGCCACGGCGGTACCACCGACCGGCTCAATGCCCCACCACGCTGTTATTCTCTCGTCCTTCTCACAGCCAGTATTTCTTCTCGCTCCTCGTTCCTCGCTCCACCCTCTTTCCTTCTTCCTCGTCGCTCTGCGGCATTCCCTTTCTGCGCCTCCGTAATTCTCTCTCTTTTCTCTCCGATCGCCACTTTTCTCTCACACCGAATAGACCTGCTGCTCTCTCGTCCCGACAAACTCGCTCCTGTTTTTCTGCTCCTTCGTAAGAAAAAAAAAAAAAAAAAAAAAAAAAACAGCCTCTGACGTGTTTCCCGATGCTTGCTCTTTCACGCGCTTCCTCTTTCTTCGTCCTCGATTCCTCTTCTGGGAAGGCTCGGCGCGCAGCATTGAAAGTTTCCAAGCCGACTTACGATAGGTTACGATCGTTTATATCCACGAAGAGACGAACGTTGCGACGGCTCGGTGCAACCGTGAATCGAACAGGTGTAATACCAGTTTCGTCTTCTGACAGTTCCTTCGATATCGCGGCGATATCCCCCGAAAAGGGGGAAGAAAACGAGACGAGCACCATCGCGTTAACGTAATTGCCATTACATATAGGACATCGACATACAGGAAGATCAAAGGTCGCGATACTCAGCGAATCAGGCCGTTTGCCGAAACTTTTCCTTCGCACGCGGCTGCCTGCGACGAATTTTCCAAATACGTTCGGTCGATCTCCAGCATACCGAAAACCAGCGTACCGCGAGAAATCGGCGTGCTGACACTGACACTGGATCGAGCCAATCGTGAATCGGCATGGAGCAACGAACCGCCTTGCGAGATGTCTACAACCTCGCGCCAACACGTCGATCCCCCACTCGCCAGAACTAAGCAAGTCACTGCGGAGAAATTTCACCGCGAACCGAGCAGCCTCCGTCTCCGTCGTCTCTATACTCTTCTTCCTATCCGACGTCCTCTCCTGGTTGTCGGTACCCGAATACCTAATGGCCGTGTCGGCTTCTAAATGTCAAACAACCACCAGCAACACGTATAGGTGCTGCTTTCCTATGCTTCCTTATCCCCCTAGGCCTACTTGTCCTACACTTTCGTCCGTGCATTATATTATCATTATGCCACGATTCAGATATCTTCTATAATTGGAAAATGGACGCGCGCGTCCCTCGAACCGGTCGTCGAAATTCGTGGTCTCGGTCAAGGACAGGCTCTCGTTGTTCCCAAAACACAGCCAGAGAGACACTCTTCCAAGCCTCGAGATGGCTCGACGATATTTCTGTCTTCCTGATATAGCGAGACTTTGCTCGGAGGAGCGTAGTTCCGTTGCAACGTGGCTCCGCTATACGATTCGTCGTTCTCGAAAGAGCGAGAAGCTGGAAAAGTCCAGCGGCGATCGCAACACCTCCATAAGACCGCCAACAACGATACTCGCGAAATAAATTTCTCCCAGAAACGGTTTACCATTCGACCCGTTATTATTCAACGGCTAACGACTTTCACACCCTTCGCGTGCTCTGACAACTTCCCAACTAAATATACGGTGGCATTCATTCAGCTGCAATTTCATATTCCTGAAATTGCGTCTACGAGTCGCCATTGCCGTAGACGTTTCCCCCTCGCCGTAGATAGAAAGTCGTTTTTACGACGGTGGGAACGCAGATCGGATATAGTCGGCAGATGTGGATGAAAAAATATATGGAAACGATATTTAATAAAGAGCCACCTTTTGTTCGCGATCTTTGCGCAAACAGACGCGGCCTCGTTGAGAATTTGCCGATTTTCAATATACCGGGTTAATATAGCGGGTTACGCGCGGTCCACCGCGGAAATATCGAAATGTTTTCACGCCGCGGAGAATCCTCCTTTATGACACGGTTACCAGTACCCGTTACTAACTGTTAGGTTTTAGTGCCAGGTCCCACTGACACGTTGCGAGCGACCTCTCGAAACCAACCAAAGGATAACGATATTTCCCATTGTTCGCTTATATCGGTCATCGAAACAAACTCGCCCGCCAACCCCCCCCCCCCCCCGCTTAAATAACGAATATCTTAAATAACAAATACAAGCGAATCGATAAACTGTTATACGACGATTATACCACCGCGAATAAAAAGTACTCGGTAATTAAATCAACGCATTCACGTCAACTTGGCCACTTCGCATTGTGCACAATTTTTCAATTACGATGTTTTCAAACCAACTTAGATCCCACTGTATGATTCCACTAGCGATAAAAATCGACCATCCATTGCATCGTGACTGCTCGATTTCTCAATTTCCAGTGTCTTCGACTTTTTACTGGGTCGCATCGGTAGCACTCTCTATACAACTTCCTGCTGTTCCGGAACAATTCTAGTCCATTCAAACAAGTAGACCTGACCTTCCTTACGATATCGTTCACCACGTTGCGAAAGTCCAAGGATAACCAGCTCGCGACCATTTCATTTCCTACGCGATCGTTCGTACGCGGCGGGGTCGTTAAACGAGACTCGTTGAATTTCTTCGCAGCGGAGGGAAAAAAAAAGTCGGCCGGAATTCGCAACTTCGATCGTGAATACGAGACACGGGTTCTATCGTTAGAAAGCGTGGTAACTCGAATGACGTATGTGGTACAAGAAATTCTGTGCAGGAATCGATTCATAAAAATGCAACGCCGTTCGCAAAACGTTCACGACCCGCTTCCTCAAATTTGTCGCGGAAAAACCACGATCGAATTTATCATTTATCATGTTACGAATGGCGGGATACGCGCGAAATTTGTGCAAACAGAGCAGCCATATTGTGCAACTGTGTCAGTTTGTCAGTTTGTGCCGTGATTCAGTCAGTTAATCGTATAACCGTTTCGATGAAAGATATTTACACGCCGTTTTCCGCCGTTTTCCGCCGTTTTCCACCGTTTTTCGCCGTTTTTCGCCGTTTTTGCGCCTTTTCCGCCTCTATTCCCCCCCCCTCCCTCCCTAACCCCATTTTACACGTAAATACCAATTTCGCGCGATTCTTTCTGCGAAAGTAGCCGTTCTGCAGAAAAACTGTCTCTTCTACAAAAAATTAAGATTCGGAACAGACGGAAACAATGGAACAAGGATAAAATACGTGTATTTTAACGATCCACTTACATATGAGCAGCGTGGTATCCAGAGTGGAATTGTTGATGTCCTCGGGACCACCTGCTCGTGTAAATCTATCCAGAGAACGAGACACTGTTCACCGGTGGGTCTGCTACTCTCGACGACGAATTATCCAGATCACTTGTACAGACTTCACCTGTCACGCGGCGCAGCACCGAGCAAAGGGCGAGAAAAGGCCCGACAAGCAATAACAAAACGAAAACGTATTATCGTGTTTCCGACGAAACGGAACGACGTAGGGAAATCTGCCAGGCACAAGATCACCGAATATACGACCGATCGATCGTCGAATTCTCCGAGAAGAAACCGGAATCCACGAAAGGACCACCAAAAGACCACGAAACTTCGATCTTTCTTTTCTTCTCTTTCTCGTGTTCTTCTCGATCATCCAGCGTTTCCTTCCAAGTCGACACGTTCCCTCTGGCAAGTTGTCGAAAAATCCGTGGTACGCGTTCCGGCATAGATCAGCAAGTGGAATTCCCGCGGGACACGGTCCTTGACCTTGACCAGCGTTTCCTCCCTTGCTTCCACGAACACTGTCGATCGTTCATCGGCAATCCGCTGTTCCTCATCGACCACCTACCGTTCTCTCTTTACACGGACTTTGCAGTCGCTGTATCACCACCGATCTTGCTCGATATCCTCCGCTTCGATGTCACAGGCTCCGGGATCGATAAGACGAGACCGGATCAAATACGATCACTCAACGACGACGTCTCTATCTCGCGTTTCTTCTGGCAAAATCCAACTCGGATACGAGTCACTGTCGCGACAAAAATTTACGCACGAGGACATTGACGTCGTTCCTTGATCCAACAACTCTTCCGCGTCTCATTCCTCGTGTCTCGTCAATTCCGAACTATCTGACGTTCCGGTTGATAACGTCAGAGACAAGCGCGCGCGAGAGAGGAAGAGAGCGAGAGAGAGAGAGAGAGAGAGAGAGAGAGAGAGAGAGAGAAAGAGAGAAAGAGAGAGAGAGAGAGAGAGAGACAGTGACAGAACGAGCAATAGACGGAGAGAAAGAGAGAGGGTGGAAGGAGGGGGGAGAGGGAGATGAGGAAAAGAAAGAGAAAGAGAGAGAGAGAGAGAGAGAGAGAGAGAGGAGGGAGGCCTTGTCGATGTAGCACGAACAGGAGAGAGGCCTCGCTCGTCTGGCGCCGGACGAGATGCGACTAATTCCTAAAAGTAGGCGAAGAAGAAACGAACTGGATGGCCTGTGGGCCCTTACTGCGAGGGGTCTTACGCGGTACCAACCGACAGGGGCCCCTACTTCCAGTGGCCCTCCTTGTGTACCGTGCGGCGAGAGGGAAAGGTGGGGCCGTGGACCCCCCACCACAAACGAATTGCTACCTCCTTCCTCGTGATTCTCCTCCTGTGCGTTGCTGCTCTTCTTCCACCACCTTCGGCCACACCATTTTGTGTATCCTACACCACCGGTGTTAAATCACTGTCCACCGATCCCTCCGCGACCGTTCGTATCGTAACACCGATACGTCGTCGCCTGGTCGGAATACCACTACGCTGTTCGAAAGAGTTTTCTCGATTTCGGACCAGCCACGATGATTCAACGATACCGACTACCGATCTTCGTTTAAACGTTCGAAAGATAATAGTACGAAAGCCGCGTTATCAATTGCGCGGCAGATACGCGAATATCACTAAATATATGCTAAGCTATTGTTAAGAAAGGTTAAAAACCTAGGCTCCATACTGGACGACAATCTCGTTACGAGATCCAGAATTTCATAATTTAATTGGATACAGTTGTTACACCATGTAATTACACACGCACATGTAATTGCAACAAATGTGCGATGTGACGAATGTTTTGTTTGAAAAAGATCGAAACAATTACAATTATCGGGCACATTATCGACGATTCTAAAGTATCGTTTGGTTGCAAGCAAGTCGAGTTTTCGTTACGAATCCTCCATCACTGGGGTGACACTCGTAATTTGTAAAAATTAATTTCTTTTAATAAAGTAATCAAATACATGAACAAATATCTCTCTCTCTCTCTCTCTCTCTCTCTGTATTAATAATAAATTCCGTTTCTTTAATCGTTTCCATCAAATCTATCCAGAAAATTTCGCTAAAACTTTAACAGTCTATTTTCTTCGTGCCTAATCATCGTGCAAATCCGATATATACTTATTGGAACAACAGAAGTGAAACGTCGTTGGTATAAGTTATTGTATGTTGATTGGCGCAACATTGTTCCTCCAGACCGTCTGCTGAACGCAAACAACGGTTCAATTATCCCACCATAATTAATATCCTTCGATTCCAATTATAATCATGAAATCATGAAAGCACTGACGAGAAATGTTCGCTGTTGCGAGAAATGTTTGTACTCTCCTACCTTTTTCCTTCGATTCAATCGCTTTTCACCCACGCATCGGAGTCATCACCGCTTCACGAAGGAGTATCATCTTCGCGCGTGCCCTCGTATCCCATTTATCCACCATGGAGTAAGACGTGATACAGTTATTCGAATCAATAGGATATTTAAGATGGCATGCCAGAAGCAATTTTCATCGTGATTCGCTAGATTCGATTATGAACGTTAGATTCGATTTTCGATGAATCTACCGACGGCACGAATCTATTCGACGCGTTATCAATGACGCGACAAACGGTGAAATACAGATATACAGAGTATATGCGTTATATCGAAAGAGAAACGTACCGTAATGACGAGAACAAAACCAGACGCAATTCTAACAGCACAGGATTACGCAGGAAAAGGCAGTAAGGTCGTCGCTATTCACCTCGCGGTCGATGCGATCGAACGCAGGATAGGTATATATTACGTGGTAAATGTTATCAATGTCGTAGCGTGTACGATAAATAGAATACAGAGTGTTTATATGCCGCTGAAATCGAAATAGCCATTCAAACCGAATAGAACAGCAGCTCTAGGCTGCTTCCTCTTCTAATTAGGGTTTCGTAGTCTCGCCGTTAATTATCGTTATCGAGACAATGTAAATATCGAAAAAGTCACGATCTATGTAAATCGGTGAACCAGAACTACATATATACCATAGATGGTGTATCTATTTTATATTCGCGTCCATCGTCGAGCACGCGAATTTACCAACGAGGTAGTCGCGTTTGTTGTAGTAGCGTGTCTGTGCTCGCGTCTTTTTGAATTTAACTGGCAGAGACGAGGATTTCGTAATTTTCACCTTCGTCAGATACATCGACGATCGAACTCATACGTACGCAACATTGCCACCGGCGAATGACTATACCGTATACCGTATACCGTACGCCCGAGTTTGAATAATTTTCTTCCCTTTTCCTTTCCTCCAGCGTTCCTTTCCTCTTCGTTTTCTGCCTCAAGACTACGAATTCAAAGTTACGTCCGCTGCGCTAAACGATCTGTTCGTGCATCTCCAACAGCGAATCGGCCAGTCAACGATTACGATATTAGTCAACGATACACAGCGTGTACTTGATACTCAAACTTGGCCAAATAGGAGGTTATTCGGGTACGTGCGAAAATAACCGTGCAGACTCGCTCTGTACAATTTCCACAAAGTTTATCAGAAAACTGTTTATCTCGTACGATTGGTCGACTATCGGATTTTCCACAATCATGGACGCGCAACAGAAACAAAGATATTATGCATTATGCATGCATGACTGCAGCTCGGGAGAAAGATAGCAAAGGTGTAATTCTTGCACTGTAATCGAGTTATGCATTGTTGCGCCTCCAACGCTAGCGCGTCTATATCTAGACGAGCGGTGATCATTCGTTGCCGTTTAACTGTTTACGTGGATAACGATACGGTTTAATCATTAAAGTTTAAAACAGGTCACGTCGATGGAAACGGAACGGCGTTCCTGTCTTTCGATACAAACCAGGTAACATAAATTCACTCGTTCCGACAGCCTGTTAAAATTCACACTTTACGTTTAAAACATCGAAGAAGTTTCACATTCGAATAAACCGTTCTTGAACTTAGATCTATTAGTTCGACATTTTATACAGATATACATGTGCAATCGTACCTCTTGCTTTGTAAAACTTCTCCTAGTTTTCACACCGTCGCTAGATTAATCCTGTCGCAATTTCCCAACTTTTACTCCATTTCATTCCGGCCTTGCTCTCGTTTTAACGAACAAACGAAATTTGTAATATCCTCGTTATTTAACATGGAATTGAATCGAGTTTGCCATAAGATCGAAAGGAAAAGTTATGCGTAAAAATAACGATCTTTTCGTATTTTCGTTAAACGTGAGATACGACTCAACGTTCATTGGAGATATATTCGAGTGAATTGGGTGAAAAATGACGGGGAGAAAACGATTAAACGAACAAATTATTTTATGCCGAACCTCATTCGTTTCTTACGATTTCTTTAATAGAAGAAAAGTGCTGTATCGATCGAAATACTGTATGCTTACATCTTTCCCACATATGATATCGTTTATGTACATTATGTTTATGTATTAGGTATTAGGTATTGGGTATCTACACCAAGAACTCGTGTATACCTACCATACTAATCGTTTTCCTTTATTCGGGTAATTGCAAAATTGTTATCCATTATTTGCCTAATTTTTAACTGGTCGTGGATTTCGGCGAGTCAATTCTAACAGACAACCCTGTAGTCAATGGAAATAACGCATGGTGGAGTTTCTGAAAAGTTGAAAGAACACGAGCGAAGGAATGTTCATACGCTTTCAACACATGCCTCGTCATGGCCATTTCTTGCAACCATCCAAAGCGCTATTGCATGCCCGTGTTCATTGGTAAGATGCGTTCTGTTCGGCTAATATACGATGTATTAGTGTAAGACCAAGTATCTAAAAGATCAAAGTATAAAACTAATAAAAAGATCGAGTATAGCTATGCACGTATAGATAGTATCGAATAATATGCTATATGGGATAGTTTCGTATCAAATAATATGCTACATGGGAAATTGGAAAGAAACATCTTCTGGAACCACTACTGGAAATATTTATGTTGGACAAAAAATCGTGCAACTAATGAACTTATGACAAATTCATCGGCGATGTAACAAGCAGACACGTTGGAGAAATCGCTTTTCGCAACTCTCAATAATACTGAACGTTCGCTCTCAAACGAAGTAAAATGTAAATAGTATCGGATCAGGTATGAAATTTTGTCGGCGCAAAAAAGAGAGGGAGAAAAAAAAATAACCCTTCAACGGAAAATCCTTTTACAGTTACCCTACAAATCCGTGACAGTCATGGTCATACTGGACAGATGAAAAACCAATGCTTCCAGAGATTTTAAGGGGGGGGGGAAAAAGCAGGTTACCGTTATTGTAAAACCGTAGTTTGCAAAATACTATAAACGGACCTATCGATATAGTCATTGACGGAATTCCAGGTGGACAAAGGTTCTAAGGTCACCGTTTTTTTTTTCCTGCTTTAAAGTGCAAACCTAACGTCGAGAATTTGTCTTCGTACTGGCAACGGCATTGACAGTGTTTACCTACATCGCATCTTTCTCCCATCAGAAATTCCTTAATTATCTGGTATTTCTCGTATTCACGCGTTTCTTCCTTGCCGAAATTACTAAACACCGTTAATCCAAACCGTGCCAATCTCGTATCGATTCGTACGAATAGCGAAACCTATTCACCCTACTATGGAAGGGAAGAAAAGTCAATGTGTATATATGTATCAAGTTGCTGTGACGATACTGTCACGTCGTACACGCTGCCACGTATAATAGGTTCGTGGCGATTTGCATCATAATGGGTAATTGTTGTATAACTTTCGATTAATTAGGCGTGGAAGCTTGGCGGTGCTGCCCGCGGCAGGCATATGGTCGAAGAGGGCTCCGTTTTTCCGTGACGCAAGGACGCGCGACACGGTACGACGAGCGATCGCCGCGTCCCACCGTCGGGGGCCCCTTTCCGTCGATTCGAACGAACCGGGCCCCACTTTTGCCCCAGTCGGTTACACTTTCGTTACTGCGACTAGTGGTACCACTCGACCGCGTTCCTCCTCCGCGAAGATCGCTAACCAGATCGACCTAATTGTTTCCAAGTTTATTTTAAAAGTATGCGAACCGTGAGAGCCTTCTCGGTCACTCACAGGGAATTACCAACTGTCTCGATTCGTCGAGCATCGTTCCGTTCCTCGATCATCATTCTTGCCGGAAATGGAAAGAAAGTTTCGGAAATATCGCTGATACAGCTACAACTGATACAGATGTACAGCCATATAGAGCAACATAGAGCCACATAGAGCCACATAGAGCCACATAGAGCCACATAGAGCCACATAGAGCCACATAGAGCCACATAGAGCCACATAGAGCCACATAGAGCCACATAGAGCCACATAGAGCCACATAGAGCCACATAGAGCCACATAGAGCCACATAGAGCCATATAGAGACATATAGAGCCAGTAAAAGTATAACAGACATTTTTCGGTCGTGTGGAAAACGCGTGATAGTGGAACCACACCGTCAGAACCGTCAAGTAAATTTCTCTCTTCTTATTATCTGTTCCAACTATAATGCACCGGATAAAGAGATTACATCCATGGTACTCTCTTCCCAAGCCATCTTCTCGAACGTTAAAATTGTCTGTTTGAAACGGAGGCTTAAGCGAGGATCGCTCGTGATTCTTTGTAAAAGTCAGCAAAACGGCAGCACAAGACCTTGTTTATTGGTAGCAATAAAATTCTGCAATCGGCAAGTCCTAAATATTCCAGCGAAATTCACTGGGTTGTTTGCAGATCCTCAAGCAACCGTAACCTTTAGAACTTACAAAGAGACATTGTAAATTTCACCACCTTGCATGCTGTTCCAAAGTCGGAATCTGTCAAAATATTTAAACGCCCTCGCGCCTAAAAACATCCAATCTAGAAATCCCAAATACACGCCCCAATTTTCTACCATATAATCATATATAAACGTATATAATCGAATATTTTTAAGATTGACTACAGCTCAGAACTACAATTACAAGGGTGGCAATAATATTCAAATAACAAGTAAATTCTCTGTCTATTTTCAGCGTAGAGTAACAAGGTTGCAATAACAGTAAATATCAAAATAATTGGGCTTCGTGACAAATGTTATATAAAGATACTTCTGATTATCTCTAATTAATACCTTACATCATTTTACAGATAAGGCAACGTGAAACAAGCCAGAGATATTCGTTAATCCACGATATTGGTTTATTAATTCGCGTTACATTGTCAAAACAATTAATTATTATCGAATACCTAATTCTAATTCTAATCCTAATCCCACCGCTGTCCTTGTTCGCGTGTACGCATTTATTCGCATTACATTACAGCGCAGTACATTATACCGCGATTTGTCAGAAAGAATCGAATATCCTTTATACGGTAAAAAATGTTCTCGATTAATGAAATCTTAAGACGGGTCTTATTCAAGCCTCGAGTTCAAAAGACTCAATAGCCACATGTTCGTATAATTCCTAATGTAATTAATCTTTCTTTTATCGAATAACGAATATAGAATAAAGTCAAATTAACGGAATATTTATAATCAATTTTCTCGTTACTCGAGATTCTCTCTCTATTTCCATCGATATAAGCCACTTATTTTGCTCGAAAGCATAGAATATTCGCGTTTAACACAACTATTTCAATTCTTAATCTTAAGAATAATCTGTTAAATAATCTTCCTCGTCCACTTATGGTACTCGTTTCATTGGAAGACAAAAAGTCACATTCGAAATTAAAATGATCGAAATACTCGTTCGATACCTGGCCGTGCCGATGAGATGATAAATTGCATGTATCGTCCTGGGATTTATTTAAGCACGAGGTGTGGGCCAAAGACACGTGGACCGTAAGAACGAAGCACGGCCAGGAACGTGGCAACGCGTACAAGACACGTGTGTCACAGACGGTGAGAGTATTTATTACGAATCGTTGAAAATTTAAAATGGTCACGTGTCGAATGTACGACACGCGTGACGACTACTTAAAATACTTACGTTCTATAGCTCGGGTCCTTGGTAAAAATTGCTCAAATATCCTTCCCTCCATGTGTTACAAAGTTCTAACGCGACTCCTCGTGTTTTCTCAATGCGGCTTCAATGATAATTTACAACCGTCACTTTTCACATTATTTGGCCATGTTTAACTAAAAGTGCGGAAATAGTTATCGTACATTATTGTCTGACTACCGATATTTCTATTAAAATTTCTATTAATCGATATTCCTAAATTTGTACATTTAACGGTATACATATAATGGCTGCGAAAGGTATTCTTACCTTATCCTGATCCTCCAATGAAAAGCCTTTTTGTCTGCATTCCATTCTCTCTGATAAAATTCCACCTCCTACTTTATAGTTTATCGATCCGACAAGAAAAGGTACGTTGTACCTTTATCATTTTATATTATTTGCTACGGAACGCCTAAATAATTTCCGTATATATAACATCTGAAACCACATAAACGCGCATAATTTGCTCAATCAACGTAACATATTTAATGAAATCCTGTATGACCTATATAGGCGGTATTAAAAATTTCATTATCAAGATACATGTATCCTGTCCAATTGCTCGTATCTTTACATGAAAATCACACTTTACCTAAACATTAAAATTACGTCAAAATTCGAGGGGAATGTTAAACAGTTGAAAACCAGGCATACCCCGTGATAAATTAACAAAACTTGCTTCACCAATGATTTATAAATATTCTTTCGAGTGATCTCGGTCGAATCGAAACGAGTAAGTAATTCTGCGCTCACCGCCGCATAACAAGGGAAACCGGGATTTCTCTGCACTAATAATAACGTAAGTGTAAGCCATGAAACAAAGAATAAAGCAGAAAAACCAACGAAGGATAGATAAGTTGTCCTCGTGTCATTGCTCGTGCAACGCAGCAAGGTTCTCCCAAGGAAACGATTAAATAAACCGAGGCGGCTCGCATAGTCGACGAAGCGATTAGACAACGATTCACACGCGTCTCAAGGTAGAGCTAATAAAACTCGCTGAGGTCAAGCGTTTCCTTGATTTGCCAATTACATATCTTGCGTCCGTTCCACCCTTTCAACGGTCATCTGATTTTCATTAATAAATATGGCTGAAACGAATCGTTGAAGAGGCAATTACGGTATATCGTTGGCAACAGAATGATTCAATCTTAGAATCTTGTTTTCTTTCGTCGCATTCGTTTCCTTTCGAAGGAAATATACTCTCCACGAACGAAACGCTTTCCCACTAGTTTCGTTTACACATTTATTAATTAATTTGCTTTAGCCATCTGTCGCGTTACCACACTTTTACCACTCGAAAGTTAAATACTCGTACGCATACATGCCGTGTGTTACACACAGAAGATGAATTGAAACGTTAACTTGAATATTTGTACATATACATTATGACAAATAATGCAATTAAATTATAACGATGTGCGGACAATGTCGGCTAATGCGAAATAAGGTGGAAATATTTGCACGTGGATTTATAATTTACGTAACATTTACAAGAATATTATTATCAAATAGAAGGATCGAATACTTCTTACGAAGGAAGAAATAGAAAGAAATAGACTATTATTGTACGGTATTTAAATTATTTATTACGAAAGAGTTATTAACATATTTATTACGCTTTGTAATTTAATTACAATCCTTTTTATTCGATACATAATAATAAAACTGAATTATCTACAACGTTGATACGAGTTATATATATGCAGTGGAGCACGGTATAATACTGTTTTCTATAACGCGCAACATATTTATTCGGTTGTTTCACCGGTTTGTTAATTTTATTGTATAAAATTCAAATAGCGTGATTAGAAGCAGAAAGAAAATTTTATTTTCCTATGTTAGTAGACTATCCTAGTAGATCGAAAACTGATCTAATTTTCGAAAAGTAAGGAACAACGGGTATCGTTGTACGGAGCAGTGAACTAGACGGAAATTTTTCCAGAAGGAAAAAGGCTACCTGCGAAACGTACCGAGACTTCTTTATTGTGCGTACAACGAACCCGAAAGGATCTTCTTCCGAGTGTAGGCCGAAAAGTAAGGAAAAGAAAAGGGCCGTGAATAATCGGTCATCTCCGACGACAGTACGTCTCTACACGGTTAAGTAGTATGAGTCTAAATATTGCGAGACGTGATTTCTTACGGTCGGTCGGTCGATTACCTGCCTGCCTGCCTGCCTGCCTGCCTGCCTGCCTGCCTGCCTGCCTGCCTGCCTGCCTGCCTGCCTGCCTGCCTGCCTGCCTGCGTGCCCGGCTGCTTGCCCGGCTGCATGCTTGCCGAGTTTTCCCATCTCCATGCTCCTCAGCTAAAAATATTTTGCCACGCGATATTTGATACGCTTGTTACAGCGGATCGCTCTTCTAAAAGTCAAAAACAGTCCCTCAATGTTGCATAGCGGTCCCGATACTCTTGAAATCGGTTTACTCTTTCTTATGTCCTACTGGACAAATTGTAAAATTTTAAAATAAATAAAAGAAAAAAGAGAAAAAAAATTGGCAAAAATTGTTGCTCTCTGAAAATTGCATTCCATATTGCATAAGAAAAATTCCCTATAAATTTCGTATAAATTCTATATACATCCCGTCGTATTTATCGAATTTAATTTCATTGTGATAATTATAATAAACAGACAGACTCGGAACAAACACTTATTAGTTGATAATACGTTAAAATCATTCGAACAAATGACAAGAAGAATATTTTTTTATCATTTTATTTGCTGAAATTCGTGATACCGCAACTCTGTCGTTTTACAGTTTGTTAAAATATTTGTTCAAAAGATCTTTTACAATTACTCCTTCTTATCTTTACCTATTTTCTTTTGAAACGAAAACGCAACAATGATAAACAAGTCGGAGAATTTGAAATATTATTTCTGTTATATATATATATATATATATGGTAAATTTATATATATTAATATATATATATATTCTATATATATTAATATATATATTTATATATATATATATATACTAATATATATATATTCCTTTATGGTAAATAGATTGAGTTTCGCTTCCGCGAGATTCACGCGTGAATGCGACAATATTATTAAAATTTAACTTTCTTCTACTGATTATCAACGACTATTAGATATATTTAAGGACACGAAAGAGTCTCGATCGAAACGTTACATTATCTATCTTGCCTCAAAGTATTAACTCTGTTTGATCGCGGGACCGCTAATGTTTGCGGATCGCGCGATAATAATCTGACCAGACGCAATAGACATGCAGCCTGAACCTAACACGCTATAAGAATACTGCAAGGATAGAGATCTTCGTTTTGCCTCGGTCGTTTTCCCAGCAAAAGCTGGATCGGTTCTGACAGCGCGTTGGATACCTTCGTTAAAGACAAAAATACACGTCTACGCATAACTGAAAAGTAAGAATGAAAATGTTCGTTTTTATACAAATACGATGCTAATAATAAAAGCCTTCTGCTTAAATGAATAGACTTGAAGATGATCAAAGTATAGGAGTAGAAGATGAGAAAAATCTGCGTACTCGGCGAGATAATATTAATTACTACCATTACACAGGTAATATTTATTAATTATCACCATTATTATCAATTATCAATGCGTTGTTACAATTACAACATCGTCGATTCAATATTAGATCGAATGGAAAATTTATACAAATAAACCGATAAAATTATATTCTTATATACACTCTATCTAAATACATCTTATCTCATTTATATCTCTAATTTTCTTTCGATCAATTTATCTCGATCTATTTTCGTAGTTGCCGTAAATTACCTGGATGTTTCTATATTAGCTTCTTTGCACTAGGCAGTAAAACGAATACAACGAATACAACGAATCGAACGAGATAAGAAGTCGTAAGCAATTGTAATTTCAGTCCATGCGTTTCACACGAAACTGGCTGCGTCATCCGATAGTGGCATTCACGGCTGGAAGAAAGTCGATGGTAAACGATGGACCATCTATCGTTACCGGTAACGTAAGATATCAAAGATTTACGACGCTAAAGAAAGTAGGTTCGCGTATATAAAACAACGAAGAGTTGTGCGACGAGTCAAGTGTAGATAAAGTATTTAACGCGATTGTAAAAACTGTTCTAGAAATTGTAACCACCTGCGTCAACGATGCAATGCGAATCGGCTCGTACTTCGATGTAATATAAATTATTCTTGGAATTCCTTTCGAACCATTCGTTCGAACCATTAGTTTGAAATAGTTGCTTCGTCGCGTCCTGTACTTGTAAAAGATTTGAAATATTTCAGACATCATTATAAATATAATAATGACAATTGGATATAATATGTTTGTAGTCCTTCGGCTTTCGATCGTCTTCTTATTAGTACGTTGACCGTTTCTTCTAACAGAACGATCTAAATGTACTGATAAAGAAACGATCGAAACACAGATACCTCAGGATTTTGAATACGTTGTACGCGATCTTGAAATACTTACTGTATTCTTGCGAATGTTTACACGTTATTATACGGGGCGCGTTCAAACGTGCACGCAAATATGCACAAAATACAAATAAATAAAATACAAAGATACTCACAAAAAGTACAAAATATCGAAAATAGAAATAGTACACGTTCTGATATATAGAGTAGGTAACAGAGGTGAAAACCCTCTACGTGGGTCTGATTGCGTTCGCAAATATACAAATTTAAATAAGTCTAATTATAAAAATAATTAAATATACATAAAATATTGTCTTCGTTCGACTAAACTGATACTTGGTATCGTTGTTTCATAACGAGCCGTATTGAAAAGACCTTATCGAAAAGATAGAAGGTACGGCGAAAATACTTCGAGCTATTTTGAAAAATGATAAATTTCTAAAACGGTGTGTGTCTGTCTATTTCCCCAATCAAGATCGATTCGATCGAGAAACAAAGTTCATGGCCACGTTTCCAACAAGAGGCCGTAAATAATAATTTAACAGGTTTCGATGACACTTAAATTCTACGGCGATTGTTGGTAGGCACGGCACGACAGTTTTGCTTTTTGAGAACTTAAAAGTTGGACGACGGTCCATCCGCAAATACACCTGAAAATTTACGGTGGTTTTGCGAAAGAGCAAGATGAAAGAAAGAACGGTTTGCGGCACCCGATGTGGCCACTGAAAACCATTTCGCTCTGCCATTATAGCTACACCTGAGTAGATGAATCTCGAGGCCTTGACCAAGAAGAGATGTGCTACTTGCAACGATTGTCGTAAAAAAATAGTAAATGACGTTGTTCGGAGATTTGACAGTTTATCGTGGCAGGCATCGAAATTTTACCTCTGACGTTTTTATTTATCGATTCTCATCCAGAGGCTACAGAAAGTAGGAACTAGATCTATACGTAACTTGCAGCATCGTTTTAAACATTAAAAGGTGGAATAAATCACAGCGTTTTGTTTTTCTCACGACGTAACAAAATGTTCAATAAACCAAAATCTTTCCTCCTTACCGTATATATATATATATATATATCTGTATCAGCGTAGTAATCAATCAGCGCTGTAATCAGCGTAGGCTGGTAATTCGCGCGATAGTTATGCCTCTTTCATAGGTAGTTACCGCCGTAGTTGGCACCGCCAATTCCAAAACCGTACAAAGTCGAGAAGATCGTATCTCGCGGCGCGCGTCAAACGGCGCGACATCCCTGTAAAATCTTGCCGTAGTAAATCGGCCAAAAACAACCTGTGGGCCTAAATGTGGCCACCGAACATCCTTTCTTTGTGTTTTACGACACTTGGAAAGCTGTACACCTAGCCAATTCAATCTTGAACGGTGTCTACTACAACGGCGAAGAATCCGGTGGCTCGATGCTTTTAAATTTTACAAATAAATCGCAAGCTCGGTACCGAATCGAGCCACCGAAACGAAACGAACAATCAGAAAATTTTATGCTTATCCAGCAAGTGTACAAAAGTGTATATACAAGTTTGAATCGCTTTAATATTTAACATTTTTCCATAACTTTCAATGTAAAATTATCAATAGATAGAGATAAATGGTTCGCTTTATATCCTCGCTAGAAAATTTTAACGTTGTTAAAATAAATGTGGAAATGATAACGTAAATTTCTATGAATATTTAATGGAAAGATTAGGTAGGGAGCGGGGGGAGGGAGGGAGGGGGGGGGGTGACCGCGTAATTTTCTAAATAATTATTCTCTTAATTACACGAATTGCGTAGCTTGAATCGTTCACTTACTTGCTCGGTAATGATAGAAAAATTCGTCCCTTCTACCAATGAACCGTGACGCACCAACTTCGACGTAGACAATACCAACATCGGTATTTATAGGAAAGTTTTCTTAATCTTAATCTCAATGTATTCTTCGTCCGTTTATATACCTATAGACAATTTTGTCATAAATTTCCGAAATCAGTCGGAATATAAATTCGCGCGAAATAATAAGTATAGGATAAAAAGAGATTCGAAAGAACGAGGCAATTCGCAAACACACGGCGCAGTGGGAGGCGCGTGCATTTGTTCGTAGGAAGTCGGTTGCCGATTACCAGACGTCCGCTAATTGGAAAAAGGTGGCTGGATGATGTCTCGATCGGCCTTGCCAAGGACTTGGCTGGCCATTCTCCGATTAAACGGCCGGTAGCACGCGTACGAACCTCAACGTACGTGTGCTTGCAGACAGATACACGCAATTTGCAACGTACGTTTACCTATACACGTAATCCTAACTTGCCTGCAGGTAACACATACAGCTAACAAATAACCCGTGCATACACGTAAACGCAATAAACGCAATAAGGAACACGCGAATTCGCCGTTCACGGACACACGTACGCGTTTACGTACGTAAACATAATGGGAACACGAAAACTCGCTTACATACTTGTACAGCTAACGCATAATATACATATACCCGTACGTAGACGTAATTGGAACGCTCGAGTTTTCTTCTACGTATATACGTATATGTGGGAAAGAATCGTGGAGTCGTGGTGAGCACCAAGTGAAATTTCTTGGTGGTGTATACTGGAGCATGGAGGATCCTACCCCTACCATACACATTGGCCGATGACTAGAGATAGGCGTTAAGTGTGACGCAGACGCGGACACACACGTGGCAGGCATACGTGCTGGTGCACAGGTGTACAAGCCAAGAAGCATGTTGGTAGCCTGTAGCCTGGGTGGCGCGTGCACACATA
Source organism: Bombus breviceps (assembly GCA_014825925.1). Lineage (NCBI taxonomy): Eukaryota > Metazoa > Arthropoda > Insecta > Hymenoptera > Apidae > Bombus > Bombus breviceps. Next base: position 401,170 of record CM026188.1, on the reverse strand, counting down.
GGCCGTCGATGCGGATGTTATACACTAGCTCACGAGGAAATTTACTCGCGTTGCCGTTACACGCTCGTGGTCGCTAAACCTGTGCGGCCGTTACATAAATATGCGCAAGCGGTATTACTTCCTTTTTTAACAATCCGTTTCGTAATTGTTTATCGCGCCGAGACGAGCCGCTGCGCCGCTCTGATCGCCGGTGAACGGCCAACTCGTTGTTTCGAGGCTGACGCCCCGTAATGCACGATTCGAACGTGCACTTACTCTGAACAACAGCGTTTCTCCAATACAAAACCATTTTCTACCTATCTAAGCTTATTTAAGTAATTTCACCTATTTAATAGTTCCCCGTATTTATTTCTCTTTTCCAAGTCAATATTTCGAGGCTACGTTCATTTAGCAACGTTCCACGGTTATGAAACCAGCCAAAACCAGTTGAATCGCTCGATCGTACAGTCGCTAGGAACGAAAGTTGTTGAAGACGGATAGACGGACAATTCATTCGCTTTGGTCTACGATTGCCAAGCTGGAAACCTTCGGCTTCACATTCCGAATGCATTTTCCGAAATTCTTCGCACACGCGACAAACCGCGTGAAAAGAAAATCCGTCTGCTTGAATTCGCGAGGCGGCATTCGGCCTCGGTAAATATCTTTTAAATGCCTCGGGAATGCTTCATCGGCAACTACGTACGATACAAGGCGTAACATTCCTCGCGTTAAGGGACACGTTTAATTTATCGTTCTCGAAAAGTTCGCTCAACGTAGAGGAGCGGCAAACGAACCTCTGTTTCTACCGTATCCGCCATACGTACGCGAGAAACGGGCACGATGATTGATTCGTAAGCCGATGGCAGCGTCGAATCAATTGAAAATGAACGTGACGATGCGAACGACCAGAGAGGCGATAAGAACGAGAACAACGACGATAACGATCGAGGGCGCAGAGAAGCAGAGAAGAGTATTTATGACTAAAACGGGTAGATATAGGGGGAGTAAAAGGCAAAGATATCACCAGTGTTGAAACATTTGCTTTGAAAAGAGTCCGCATCCGCGAATAAGTAACCCAATGATACAACGGAAAACATTTTTCTCGAGTATCGCAACAACGATAAACAATTTTTCACGATATTGCCAAAGAATTGCAAAATCACAGATATCCTCTATCGTCGATGATCTTGAAACGAAAGAAATTATACAGCACGGACACTTTCACCGCCTAACGCGTCCAAGCAACCTCCACTGTTCTTCCTCGCTCTGCACCAATATCAGCAATCGATCCGCCACAATTTCCGCAAACACGTCGCATTCCGTCATACAGCGCACCATCTCCTTCCTTATCGACGATATCATCGTCATCCACGATACCGCTATATACTCATATGCATATACAATATATATCTCACGAATCGCATAAAAGTGCTAGCAAAGTGTCAAAATGTTTCGTATAACAACGCACACGATACATTCACGAAAGGTTTTCTACAAATATCCGAATACTCTCGTCAGCTACCGTATAATCGAACAAGTTTATTTATTCTTGACTCTTGACGGTTGTGATCTCTTGTGAGCTCCGGGAAAATGTATTTCGTTCATGATATCCCTCCAACAATCCCGTAATTAATCGTAATTGTATGCGATCGTTGACAAGCGAACAACGACGAGGTATTCTTCCATAATAAATAAATAAGCGAATATCACGCGAAAATATCGATGGTGTTCTGTGTCTGGTATATGTTGATGGATCGAAGCTTACCGATACGGATACTATTGTAACAACGCACTAATCACAAATATAATTATACACTGTATACTATTACAACTGTTTAACAATGCCCCGATTGACACACGTTTGTACGATATTCTTCTCCTATCTTGACCGATGAGTTATATCGACAACGTTCGATCGAAAAGATGCTAGGGCACAGTTGTACCGTATGATACAAATAAAAACGTTGAAAAAGCTCGTAATATTATCCATTATCGTGAATAATTCAAATATTCGTATGACTTCTCATCGGTGGATTGCTCGTAGAAATATAATACATCCAAGTAACGTATAAATATCGTATTAGGTATTAGGCAATTAAACCAATACCCAAGTAATTTATACCAATGTATTTTTATAAGTATTATAATAATTTCTAAACGTTATAACGTTATAATATCTGGCAAATGCATAAATCCGGAGGAAGGCGGAATATTTGAATTATCGATGATAACGTTTCGAATCTGGAAAGATATTACCGAGAATAATCCGCAGAATAACAGTAAGAGAAATATCATTTCAAGTAAAAGCAAGCTATTCCATCATTAGTCGTCACTAGGCTCAAATAAGATGAGTAAAGAAAATGAACCAATGCCTTCCGTATTGGTTATGCGACATATTTACAGAAAGTTTGACGGATAGAGATAGCTACCAACATTATTTTAAACACTACTTAAAATTTAACAACAAACAAACCGTACATGCGATTCAAAAGAAAGAAAGAAAGAAAGAAAGAAAGAAAGAAAGAAAGAAAGAAAGAAAGAAAGAAAGAAAGAAAGAAAGAAAGAAAGAAAGAAAGAAAGAAAGAAAGAAAATTCGAAAGAGAAAATGGCGACTGTTGAAAAAATTCAAGGAAGAAAAAGATCTCCTACGATCCGACGCTACTATTTTACAAGAGAAATTAACACTACACGGAAATATAATACATAGATGGAATGCGTGTGAAATTAACAGAGGAAAAGCCGGCGATCGTCAGATCCAGTTAGGTAAAATCGAACATTTCGTTCGATGAAAATAATGACTGTACCAGAGCGTAGTAGAAAACTGAAACAAGACATCGCGCATAATCTGGTTTCCGTGAAAGATACCAAAGAAATTTGTTTAACGATATAGCGTTACAAGATGATAGAGCTTTCCGTATACGAAATCCCGAATTGTACGTTTAATGTTTGAACATTCTATTATCCGAATGCCGAATACGTATTATTCTGTTAGAAACATCGTTACTACATACGTGTATCAAAGCATAAACAGTTAATGAAAATGATGAGAAGACACGTTGTCGCGTGGAAATTTCATGCTATTTAGCCGCCAATGAGATATCAAAACAACTTTGTTGATCGCTAGTTGATATCAAAAGCGATTGTTCTATTATCTATTTATGTACATATAAAGTTCGTAATTGGAGTTGATAGTTGGAGGAGGAGCTCACCAATTTCCCTCGCTACGTATCTCTATTATTTTTCGTTCACGCGATAGAAGCTGCTGTCCGGATATCAATAAATCGAAGCAGCAAAGAACGGTAAAATTAGCCGCCAGAGAGATCACGTTCACGGAATTCGAAGGGACGAATTGGTAGTTCACGCGAGCCTATGTCGCGTCGTGGCTCCCAGTTGTTACGTTGTGGAAGTCACGCGGCCCTCGAGGCCCCAAAAAAAATGAGGACATTCTGTCAAGTGTGTGTGTGTGTGTGTGTAGGGGAGGGGGGGGGAGGGGGAGGGTCCCCTGTACGACTAAACCAGGTTCCGGATTTGGGTATGCAGAATCAACGAGAGAGGGAGAAATTTGGGCAACGGAACTCCGGTGTCATCCGAATTCTGCGTTAAGCGTAGCTAGGTAAAGGTTCCTCGCTATCTATTGTCGTGGCATCGCGAAGGAAATGTGACCCGGTTCGATTCGTCGGACGAACGAAAAGGAAAAAAAAAAAAGAAGCGTAGAAAGGAATCGATGGCTAGGTTATGTTGGTTCTGGTATGCGCGGTTGGTCGGCACGATCGTAAAAATAAGCCCGATCTCATAAAAATAACAGATCGCGGCTTCTCGTAAAATCTTTTTATCAAGAATCGGCAAAAAATGTCCTAAATTCCAAGATAAAAGAAGGAGACTACCAGGAGGCCATTCTTCATTGATTATAATCCTAACTGGAAGTGGAACGAGTCGTTCGAAGGAGAATTAACAATTGACGAGAATCGAGATTTTTCCATTCTGGAGAGTACATAATAGACGGCGAACCATTTAAATATACGTACGTATCATTGAATACATGGCCATTGTGTTCGTTGTGTATAATCGTAAATTGTGTACATGGATCGCGTTATAAGAGGTGTTACGCTTAGGGTTACGCTGTATATGACAAAATCTAACTAATTAAGCGAAGCAAGAAATAGCGACAAAAAGATATCTTAAAATATTCTTTAAACTTCCTTTCTCGATCACGGTGGTGTTCAAAAATGGAACTCGATAGCGTAATTGAACTAAAAGAGGAAGAAGAATTGTAAATAATTAATTGTAAAATGTTTCCTCGTTAACGTGACGTTACCTCCTAAAGAATTACTACTACTACTACTAAACTAAGCCAATTAATTTCAACCACGATAATTACCACAACCACGAGAAAACTCAGAGTTATCTAAATTAGAAAAAAGAACAGCGAGTCACTGTCGCTGAATGATCGGTTTATTAATAATTTTTTATAATTATTCTATAATTTAATATAATTATTCTATCTCAAATCGATTTCCATCGAAATTTAGTTTTTCTAATTGCACCTCTCCCACTTCGCTAAATCGACCATGTATGATCGACGATATATTAGGTTGTCCGAAAAGTGTCTTTCTTTCGCAAACGTGTTTTTACTTTTCTTTTTTTTTTTTTTTTTTCTACAACAGCGTACCTTCATACAAAGCAGGTGGAAACCAAGTCTGTGAAATGTCGCGGTGTTCATCTCCACGCATGACAAAATGGATCGTACGTAATACGACGAAATAATATAACAAAAATAATAAAACAAAAAACGTTGTACGTCTATCATATAATAGACGGAAAACATGATAAAACGAAAGACATATGTATACATATACATATACATAGACATATGTATACATATGTATACAACCTAATACATATGTATACTTATCGGCTCCACGGTCGAATCAATCGCGGCGCAAAGTCAAATCTGATCGAAGAGGTATGAAAAAGTTAGAGAACGAAGAAGTAGCAGGAAGCAGCAGAGGAGAGGGGATCAGATTGTTTCCATTTTGTTTGGCATCGGAAACCAAGAGTGGGTCGACGCGTTCAAAGTTGTAACGGCGATAACGAACTGTTCGCGCGATCTTAACGCGGCTGGTTCGGTTTCCTCTTCCGTTCTGTTGCTTACTTTACTGCCTCCTTCCAACGCGGCGACTCTCGTCTCGGATTCGTGACGATGCGATGGTAAAAAGTCGAGCGGATCGACCGACCACCTCTTTCCGCTTTTGCCGCTCTCCGTCACCGGCAGGACCCCAGCCTTGCTCTTCCAGTTTTGTCCTGTTTACCAAGTGGGACAATCGAGATTGAGAGTAAAACGCGGGAGTACGTAGACGCGGTTTACACGAGGCTACGTTCCTGCAGACACAGTTGCGCGGATTCGTGTTTTTCGCGCTAGTTTCGCGCGATCTGAATTCGAATTTCAAGAGAAAGAACGAAGAACGTCACGAGATCGGTATTATCGGTAAAGAAGTTTGAATTTTTAATATCTTTGTAGCACGTGTAACGCCAAGCGTTACTTTAATCAGGCATTCGATAATAGTAAGCATTTTGAGAAACAATGTTCTTTTACTCTCGATCAAAAACTTCACCCAAAGCTTTAAACAGTGTACGATGTTAACCGCGATAAAGAATTCTTAAACGATACGAAACTCGAAATTGAAAATTTGCCAGTTGTCTTTGCCTTTTCAAATATTTTTCTCGACACTTTTCCCAACTTACTCGGTCCAATGTTGCGCGTCGATTTTACATTTTAGTAAAAACGTTGACGAAAGTAAAAACAAAGGCAAAGTATAGGAGGGAAAATAGGCACGCGAAAAGGAAACGCATGTACCTATATCGATATGTATATCGCGGCGATATCAACGACAGGAATTTTAATGCCCCGCCGATTTCGACCAGCGTCTAATTCTCGCCGTAGACCGACCAGCCTACAACGTAACATTTTCATTTCAATGACATTGTCAGCGTAAACGAATATAAATAAGAGATACAAGTAATAAATGGAACGAAATCGTAATTAAAACTATCAAATATCCTGATACAGAGATAAGCTTATCCAATCGAAACGTAACGCTATTACCTATTACCTATTACCTAGACAGAGATTACATTAGATGTAGAAATGAATTCTTTTCCAGGTTTACAGTTTTTCGAGGGTACAGTCGTTAGAGTTTTATTCGAAAAGTTTGTTTCGATCGTTGAAATAATTTCTTCAAAATATAAAAAAGTGATCCCAGTTTAAATCGTCAGTACCGGTTCCTCTATGTTCAATCACTGATACGAATTCCTTGACCATTTGATTTGCAAAGTAAACCATTCGCACGGTTTTTATCATACTTTTCCACGAGTTTATGGTTAAACTCAAACAGTATGCGGTCTTACCAACTTATAACGGTTACGGATGCGGCGATTGTCATATTTGTCAACGTAGACCGGCCCTCTAAAGGGGAATATCACTCACGGCATCGCTATCACATATTCTACAAGACTGAAAAATACGATCGTTGAATTATTCGTTTGATAATCGTTCGCTTGTACGATAATGAACATATACAGTTATGCGATTTGATCGAAAGACCAATTCGTCGTTTATACAATATCAGATACACGATTTATACAAAGTAGCAAAGATTTATCGACAGTAGGAGGTGTGCGAAGACTTTTAAGCGGAAGTGCTCAAAGTGCGAAAATGAAAAAAGAGCGAGACTGATTTTACCGATTATGTATGTGTTATAGGAACGAATAACGATACATATTCCTATTGTGAAACGTTTACCGTAAAATTACTGCCCTGGTTGCTCGATACGAAGTTACTTTCGGTTCACGGTAGTGCAGGTTCCAATGAAAAATTCAAGAAGCTCGGCATCGGCAGTACGATCAGGTCCGCGAGTAAATCTTCCAAGGACGACATACACAAACACGTTCCGAGAGACGGAAACACGGTGTGTATGGGCATTAAGGTATAGCGACAATGGCGCGGCACGGCATAGCAGAACAGTGTATACAGCAGCATAGTACCTATAACATAGGTAAGTGTGTTTGTGGGTCAGTGGCACGAGAGCTGGTCGCTGCCACCGCCACCGCCACCGCCACCGCCGCGCCATCACAATCACAATCAGCCGGCACCGCCGCCTCGCAAAATCCTATTGTACCTACATTATACAGATCGTGAAGCGCCATTGTTCTTGAACTTGCACGCTCACGCACCGCCGACCTACGCACTGCCACGCGTCCACCGACCGCGATGTACGTTTTACGCTACTTATACCTGTACTTACTGACGCGACAGCTGCACGGAGAAAACTGCAGCGATCCTTCATAAGGTGAAATTGGCCCTATTACAACCTCTGCAACCGCCCTCTTTTTCTCTGTCGTACTCGCGATCGATCTCTATATCCTTACGATTCGTCGCGATTCCAAACTAAACTAAACTAAACTAAACTAAACTAAACTAAACTAAACTAAACTAAACTAAACTAAACAAAACTAAACTAAACTAAACTAAACTAAACTAAACTAAACTAAACTAAACAAAACTAAACTAAACTAAACTAAACTAAACTAAACTAAACTAAACTAAACTAAACTAAACTAAACTAAACTAAACTAAACTAAACTAAACTAAACTAAACTAAACTAAACTAAACTAAACTAAACTAAACTAAACTAAACTAAACTAAACTAAACTAAACTAAACTAAACTAAACTAAACTAAACTAAACTAAACTAAACTAAGCGCTACTAAATTCAACTATCGATGAAATTTTAGATTTGCCGAATGAATATGGTTCCCTAACAAGAAAGGCTACGGTTACAAGTTATAACGATACGATCACAAGCTAAATAGATCCACTTAACTTAAATTCTCAATTCCATTGTACAAGTACACGCCGCTCGATATATATTGGATTTTCGGCTTTGAGTCAATCCCAGCCAATCGTATTTTTCAATGGTTACCAAATTTTTTAAGCTCGACGAACGAAACGAGATAATTATTGTTGACGAGTGAGTTTGACTTTGTCTCGACAAAGTCCACTACTCTTTCCCACAGATTTTGCAAAAATATTCAGTATCTTTTTGTTTGTTAAGAGGAGAGAGTGGTCGAGCCGAATTAATAACCTAAGCAAAAATCAAATAGCACCGAGAGAGGACAATTTCGTAATTAATTTAATCGATTAACGTATAACGCCAATGTCACGATATCGGAAAAATAAATTGAGAATGGAAGAAAGAAGCGGCGATTCGAGAAGGCACGAACCAACATCAACGATCGTGACCAATCGGCCAGGTCGTGGTGGCCAATTCCTCGGTAGCGTAGGCAAGTAGATATCCTCGAGGTTCCCAGCAACTGTAGAACGCGGTTTTTCTACGTGGTTGAAATTTTTGCTTCGATTTTACATAACATCGTTCCCGTGGCCGCCGCGCGTTGCGCCATGGCCCTGCGTAAAATACTCTCGCTCTGTGATCGTACCGTTTTTATTTATTTACTTACCTATGCTACATTTACAGCGGCTACAAAAAGTATTTCTACATCGCTGCATTTATTATCCTACTTGTATTATTAATCGATCGGATTCTACTATAATAAATTTCAACTTTTTCTTTTTTCTTTCATTTTTTCAAATTTATAATAAATACCGCGGATATACGGAAATATAACATACGTGGAACATAATAAAAAACGCTTCGTTAGAAAATCAAAGTTTTCTAATAGCGAACTAACTGGAAGAATGGGAACGTTTCTGCCCATTGTCTAACAATCTATCTAATCGCTTGTCAATTCGTTAATGTTATTAGCTAACAAATAGATAAAAAAAGCATATATATATATATATATTTACTCTCATTTTACTTCAATAAACGAATTGTATCGGTGGAAAATTTCATACTTCTCGATAATATGATTCTTCTTAAGTTATTAATTCGAGTAAAAATAACAAAGAAATTTATTTGATTCATTCGATTTATTCGAAAGATACGAACAAGTTTTAACGGACTTTGTCAATTTACCCATGTCCTTGTGCCGACAAAATTCCTGCAATTCCGTAAAAATAATACATACCGTAACATTGATTTGCTAAAAGAATAACACAGCTAGGAAAAGCAAGTTTCTTTAGGGAAACTCGGAAACTTGAAACTTAAAGAAACGTTTCAAACGGATGAAAATGAAAATGACAAAGCAATCATCACGACATGAGTATCCTTTGCACTTAGCAGTCTTTAACGAAATATCATGGTGTAATATAAATAACGAATAAAAAATATAATAAGCAAATAAATTTACGGCATATAAAATGAATTATCTTTTAATTATCTGAAAATTACTATTTCCACTAGATGGATATGCATATAATAAAACGATAAATTAATCGTGTCATCGAAACTATGTGTATGTATATTTTGCATATTCCGTAGACTTTCAATTGTTTCAATTATTACAAATTTATTACAACATTTTAATGTTTTAATACCATAATAATAAAAATTAAATATAAATGACAAATAATCAGAAAGAGGGAGAAAGATGAGAGAGAGAGAGAGAAAGTAATATTCGTCATTTTCTAACAAAAAATTATGTAATACATCACGGAGAATTTAAGAAATTGAATCTTTATAGAAATAAAAAAAGAATCAGTAACTGTTTGTTTTGTGCATTTGCAAGTAACAGGAAAATCCTTTCTACGTAGGTATTCGTCATTTGTATCGGACGTTATTCTGATCGGACGTTAGGAGTCTAGTTAAAGTAATTTCAACGTGTTTAAAGTAAGGCGAAATAGGATGTGTCCTTTATCAGAATTCGAAATACTTGCAGAAACGTTACGTTTGTCATCTAAAATATTGTCGAATGAAAAATATTGCCAAAATGACCTTGGTACTTGAAGGATTAAACGTTTGCAATACCTAAAGTCGGTTTCGGTGTTGTATTTTATCGTAGTTCTCCATCAAGCTGAACGGGACGGAAAACTTTCTAAAAATTATTTATACGCGATATTTCATTATGCCAGAAAATGCTATTGAGAAACGTGTATATCCGACTAGAAGAAGAATGTTTCTATTTCATCTAATTTGAAACAGTTGCTAACTTGTATTTGTTCCAAATCCGTACAATCGCTGTACAATGGGAATTTTTATTACTTGAAAGAATTATTGGAATTAATTGCGCCAATACAACGACACGATAACAAAATATAACAACATTTACACGCCAAACAATTCGAAAACTAATAGTTGTTGAACTCGTGTATATTAAAACTTGTTTGCTTGTTTTCACGAGTACTGCTACATGCTCCTAGATAAAGTCTGCCACGAATTTTTCTATACACCTCGTACATAGGAAACAACTAATATTCCGCCCATAATATTCCGAAATATAGCTATATCAGTTGTTATATAGTTACATATAGTTAATCTGTAACGAATAATAAATTACTAATACGAACCCACAGTTTATCGTTTTCTTGTGTCTGGGATTGAACGAAGCCTAGACATTCCGGAGATTGATAACAGCAAAGTGCTGTCATTTTCCAAATCTCAAGACAGTCGGCCACGTATTTACTGTAGATGTAACAAATTACGGAAAAATAAAAATGTCGCGTTTTAAATTAAACGATAATTTAGTTAATTAATCTACTATATTTTACTACTACTACTACTACTTTTACTATTTTACTATACTATTCTACTTGATACAGTAAAATTTCATACGTATGAACACTGAATTTCACATTATGCAGGTATTATAATAAGGTTATAAAAATATTACAATAGTATATACAATTTAACGATATTTACCTTTAGAATAAGACGAAATTATATTCTATAATTCTAATTCAATTTGACCGAATCTATATTTAAAATACGGTATTTTATATATATATATATATATATATATATATATATATATATATATATATAAACGAGATATGAAATTGGCTAATGTCTAAATACGTATATAAAAGTATAAAATTATTCGTATATATTGTGTATTATTATGTACAACGAAAGCCTATACTATAATCGGTATAATTAATCGGTAAATTGTTATACAAGCAAATACAGATAGTGAATTTAAGTGGCGGACAGGTGGAATGGAGGAGGGATGGAGGGTTATGCAGCGGGTATTTTTGCTGCAGCATTAAAATACGTTAAGAAACACGATAAGAACCACTGGAACAAACACTGGTACCACTCTGTCAAGATCTGCGTCGTTTTGTAAGCAACAATTTTATTAGGAAATCCGCAAAGGGTAAAGACAAACGTAGGCGCAAGGCACGCGCTCGTTTTGGGGCGAAATACAAAATTGTTGGACGAGGTAGCCGTTCATCACGAAACGTATGGAAAGATGTTTCATAACAATTGGACTGTTGGCCGGCAGAGAGTCATGGCACAGTACATTCGTGAGTTCATTGCACCGGCTAGGCTGTTGTTGCAACATTTTATAATTACGCCGTAGCTACGCCACCGTTACCGTTCTGCGAGTAAGTACCTGGCAAAAATAGACGATACCATTGGGGGACATTCGACACACTGTACTGCCGAGAATTGGCCAATCGTCGATCTGCGCAAACACGATCATTTTTCTCGCTGCGAACCGATGCGAAACGACTCGCAACTTGCAACGTGCCGCACTGCAAGGACTTGGACACTTATCAAGGGCGTTCTACATGACTCTCTTCTTTCTGGCAAAAACACGCCGCTTCGTGTTCACCGTGATGATAAAAATATTGTTTCAGAGATGAATGTCGACTCGAGAGTAGGATGGCGTCGTGCTACGATGTCAGTTTCAATGTTTCAATGTTTCAATGTCGATCGAAAATCGCGTTATCTCGCGGAAGAAGAAGATGAAGAAGAAGAAGAAGAAGAAGAAGAAGAAGAAGAAGAAGAAAAAGAAACGATCGTACTGAGAAACGAGTAAAGTACGAAACTTTCGTCGTGGATACCAGCTCATCGTACGGGCTTCTAAGAGTGCTCGAATACCTTGCCAAGCCATCGTATCCTATCTCCAACTACCAATTAAGAGTTCAAATCCGAGACGTTGACCCCGATCATAACATGCACCTCGTATTTTATTGCGTTACCAACTATACAAAATACTATCTTTGATACCTGGTACCCATAGAGGAGACATCCTCGTCAAGATAGGTCCCATTAACCAAGTCTATTGTCCGTAGCGGTACGGCGCATACGTAAGGAGTACAGCAACATCTGACATTACGGCTGGATGAACCTGCGCGCATTAATTCACAAAGAGGCAGAGAAAGGGCGAAGTGAGAGGGCAAGAGAAAGAGAGAGGTTTTTCGTACGGGTTGCGCCACGATTATACAGTTAAACGTTAGGCTAACGGTCGTGCTTAGAATTTCGGGCATTTCGAGACGGCGAATAGACACGCACGCGTCACACTCAAGACTTTTACACCTTGACATTCGGCCGACTCATAGAGAAAATTGTGTCAAACTCGCACCACTCGTCACTTCCTCGACCTAAATCCAACGACGTGCGATTAGTAAGCTCCGAACGAAGCGAGAAATGAAAAGTTGATAGCGGTTATTGTATACACGAAACGATTGAGTCATGAATTCCAAAACAACGCAAGTCCACTTTTTCACGCTACATGCGTATGTACGTGTACGAAGGTTACAGGCCAAGAACGCATAAAGCGGATTTTTTACTTTTTACGGACTATTTCTAGATTTAACACGTTGTCGAAATGCAATCTAATGTTAGGAAGATTGCCTTCTCATTTACTTTCGCAGCCAAACATATGTTTCTTTATCCTTCCCAAAATCTTCAAGATATTTCTAGTGGTAATATTAAAATTCGTTTCAGCCTGATGGTCTAGAAATTGAAATTGGTTCTACATAGATTGCATAAATCATAAATCATTACTGAAACACACTCGATCCAAACACGCAAATATCTAAAACTACAATAGCATACTTTACGAATTTTTTGTAACTAGATATGTAAATATTTGCGATAAATCACTTGCAACTTGTACAGTATTATCACATATGCCGAATAGTATTATTTCCCGATCCGTAACAAATGTAATCGCGAGAATTGCATCTTATTACAGCGCTAACGAAGCTTCGTACAACTCACGTAACATATTCATAAAGATTTCCTATAAATGGAATAGGCGTTGAAACCTATATAAAAACGATATAGGATCGAGATACCTTTCCCTCGATTACAGTTATCATTTTTCTATATTTATATACAATCATTGGCAAACTATAATCAACAAAGGGAAAACTGAACCTCTAATGTACTGCCAATCTGCCGTTGAGCTCAAATTATGTATTTGTAAAAACAGTAGAATCAGACGAAGGATATGCACAAAAGAATCGAGAAGCGACGTTAATAAACCTACAGTTTGTATTACAACTATAAAGAAACGTGATAAGTCGCATTTACCATTTTAGCAGCGGCAATCTTTAAACTCGGCCTATTAAATCCTTCCTATTGGAATCGAATCCTTGGTTTCAAAATTATCCATGTATTTTCCCGTTGCCTGCTGTAATTTTTAAACTATCCACTGTCATATCATAATTAGTAAATTAAAATATTACTTTCTTAAATCGATAGTTATACCTTCGACCTTTTCTTACTTTTGCTACTTTTGAAAATCTCGTTTCTCTCTCTCCTTTCCGTTCCAGAAAAACTGCTCTTCTTTCCATTCTCAAATACGTCATATTAAAATAATATATTCGTTTCCAGTGGTAAAGTCATATTTTAAAATGAAGAAACGAACGACCATGTATTTATTAGGTTCTTCCGTTGTAACCTTCAAATGAAATAACCGTACCCAAACTTTTGGCCGAATATATTTCATCTTTTATTTCCATGTTGACTTTCTATTTCGTTCGATTAAATAACGAGAATGTCGAAACGTTATAGTTGAACAGCTTCGAGTATAACTCACCGAGTCGAAAAGTCGAATAGATTCGCCATTGAAGCATAGGAGATAGTAACGATGTCACGATTTCGCACGATCTCCTTTTTTTCTTTCTTTCGTTTTAGACTGGCCGAAGAAAAAGAGCGCGTGGCCAGTGGTGTGTGCCGAGGCATAACACACTGCAGTGCCCGGTAGCATTACTACAATACATTTACTATTCCGTTCCGCTCGTGTATTTTTCCGAAACCTTATTCTTGTAGGAGCGTTGTTGGCTCGCGGCGAGGAACGCTCGTCGACCGTAGAAAAATTAACAATGTCGTATCCGCGTAATTAATTAACGTACCGAGTAAATTTGTGCAAGGGACGTTATCCAATCCCGCCTAAAAAAACGATATGACGAATGCATTCTGGCAAGACGAAACAAAAGGTATGAGCGTTCTTTCTACTCTTTCGCCGCTCTTTCGCCGCTCTTTCGCCGCTCCTTTGCCGCGTTTGCAAGTGCTATGAAAATCCTATAAAGTTGTTTTTAAACGGTTTGGGTTTGGGGCGAGATAAAAAGCTCGTATAGACATATTGTTCATATAAATAGACACGCGATTGATAAGAAAAAACTGAATTCAAAATAAATGTCTGAAGCATCCTCTATAGGATTGGATGCACGTATAGATGAACACTGTCTTTATCAAAGTTTATTTAGCTATTTAAACTGCTTAAATACAGTTTATTATTTACAGAGAAATAATTATTAATGATTTCTAGGATATTTCTTATTGGAATCAAGATTTAGGGAAAAGTTCAACGTTGAAAAACAAACGTTTCCGTGCTCGTTAACGTTGAAGAAGCTACAGGTTTTTGTAAAGCTGAGTTTTGTAAAATATGTTAAATATTTTATAAAGTAAGTCCCTAGAAGAAACGTCATTCTCTAAAATTATGCATGTCGATAAAATAAATTTAGCTTAACAAGAATATTTCGAAAATTTCTTATTGTACATTTTTTGTAACAAATCGTGCTAGTCGTTAAATCTGCGGGATTAAATTGCCGCAGCACCTCTCAGAGCATCTTCCAATCTTTGCAAAGAAACTGTCGAGCGATATTTCGGTGAAACTCGTTCCGCTAATTGCGGAACAAAGGCCGAGGCGAACGCGGAAGCGGCGCATCGAACAATTGCGGTGAACAGAGGGTTGAAAGGCTGTCAATCGTTCCTTCTTTGAACTTCCTGGATCAAGAAGAACCCCCCGTAGCTCGGGCAAATTCGGCTAGCCCGGCAATTCTGTGCCTCGCCACAAAACTACGCAAACTGTCCAGCGTAGCACAGTGGCAATAAACAATACGTATTCTTCGACTATCCAGGTAAGCCAGGTAAACGAACCACGAAACTATCGGTGCACCTGAATTTCGTAACCGAGTCTAATTTAAAGGTGTCACCCTTCACGGAAGTTCGGTAGTGTGCACGCTTTAAAAACTTTCTTACGATTCCAACGTAACCCCGGTAACTCCGGCAACTGTATAGCTAGTTGGAAAATAGCTGTTTCGACGATGTAGCCGTAACCAAACAGGACAACGAAATGTTTGACAACTTCGAACGAACTGTACATACTAAACTACTTATCTTAATATAGCTGTTTTATAAGCGCTACTAAATTGCTCTTTGATCAAGTAAATATTTTCGAGTATTAACAGGGAAAATCGAGATACGACGCTTAACACTTTACTTTTCTAATGACGATTGTAACAACGGCAAGTCAGAAGGCGAGAAAAACCTGATACTCCGTTACCAGTCTTTAGACTAGACCTTGCCCCTATATATGTGTGTGTGTGCGCGCGCGCGCACGTTAAGAGACAAAAGATCACATGATTTTACCTTTTAACGTACATCGTGTGTTATATTTATTATTTACGGTACACGCGTACTCTCAGTGCCGTGATAGATGCCGCGGAACGATTCAGGCCAGTATGCCAGCGTGATTCGTGGGGTGCGAGTGTCGAATGCGAAGGAAAAAGAGGAAAAGAGGAGAAAGAGGAAGAAGAGAAGGAAGATGGGCAAGAGGGACGCACGTATCGTTCGTGGAGACCGAAGACCGCGGAGATTCTTTGATCTTGCTTCCACCTTCCGGTTGGTGGTAAGTGGCAAGTGGCAAGTGGCAACCGTATCAGAGCTCGTTACACTCCGTAGACCGGCCTAACCGGACCAACTCGACGATTCGCCTAAACATAGCAGCGAATCCCCTTCGCTTTTACTTTACCGCGAAACACGCTGAAAAGCGCGAGCCGCTCGAACCATTTTTCTCATCTGAGACAGCCAACAGCCTCTAGAATGTGTACGCGCGCCTCGCGCGCTATACCCCACCGCCCACGAAGCGACGCTTCGTAGTAGCGTAAGCGTTCTACTCTATTAGCAGAGTTGGGCAAGTTTTATTCGAATAACGAATAAATTCTCAAGATGTATTCGCGAATAAGAAATAGCGACTTTATTAGACGAAAAATTATTCGTTAGTCGCAAATAAATCGTCGTTCGATTTCAGCACTAACTGCAAATTGTTGTGTTGTGGGAAATTGTTGTGGGAAACTAAATTGTTGTAGAGCCAGCCGACGCTGCGCCGACTCGAAGCCAAAGCGTCTCCTCGTGGCGCTCTGCTTCCCGGCGTGATACGATTGACGATCTCCAAGCGATCGCTTTGTCTTTGTATTTAACTAAACGTTCTAACGATGATTTCCATGCATTGCTACTACTCTCTACTCTCTACTCTCTACGTACAATATTCGAAAACGTATTCGAACAAGTCTTTATCCGCAGTTTTTATTCAGAGCAATAATTTATTCAGAGCAATAATGTTATTCGATTCCGTCTACAAAGCGTACAGTAAAATACATTTTGCCCCGTTATTAAAATCGTTTAAATATAACTGCACGTCTCGCTACTGGCAATGTTAACGCCTGTCTTCATGACTCACGACGAAAGCGCGTAGCGACGAAAATGGTTCGCCACTGTTTCGTGGACAGTTGCACTTTACTTTATAACGCCCGCTGCATGGAAACCTACTGTTGGCATCAACGCGTCTAATACCTGTCTACGAACCGATGACGTTTCCTGCTTAACAAACGTTCGTTAGCGGAACATGCCTATGATATTGCAGAGCACTGTGATACCATTCGTTACTACGTTTAAACATTTGGATGTAAATTTGCACGTTTTACGTTTTTAAATTTACGAAAGTAATGAAAATAAACAACGATTTTTAAATATTTGCGGTAAGTGCAAATAACTATTGTACATTGCGTTAATAGGACTCGAACATCTGATATTGATACTTATAATCATCCTAATTCTACACCTTGGTTCGTTGTTTTGCTTTCTCTTTCGGGAGTGGCATGCTCTAGTTCGCCTGGCCACGAAATCGTCCATCCGTCAATACGGTACGTCCTCCAGCTCTTATTGCTCGACTTCAATTTTATTTCACGTGATTCAAGCGCAAAGTATACCGAACCAAATCGATGACAAGTCAAGCGGATCGTTAAATGAATCAAACCGAACATATCAAAAACAATAAATATATTTCGTATACCTGTTACAGTGATTGTATCAAATTACAAGTAATTATATCAAGTTACATAAATTGTAGAAATATTCACAATCACATGTATAAATTGTTATAAATACGCAGTGGAAAAATATATGTATATATCGTATATATGTATATATCGTATAACCATTTCAAAAATATTATATCATTTATTTCAAAAATAACGTTTCATTCTTCTGCTGAGTACATCTCATCGATAAATAAATAATTTTTCCTTTGCACCTTACATGTTAACGAGCATGTACTATGTAAAAAAAAAAAATCTCCCTATACTTCGATAACATACAGTGAAACTAATAATAATATAAAATTAAACTATGCAACTATATCAAATATCCTTGTTATAAATTCCTCCAACACTGTCATGGCTATCTATTTTGTGCAAACGAGTTTGTAATATGAATCTTAATAAGAAAAAAGAAGAAAAATAATAGAAGAAAAATAATAGAAGAGAATTCACTACTTTCACATCCAGGTACATTACACGGTCTTCGATTGAGCGAGTATCTAACTCGCACCCACTCCACGTTTAAACATTCTAGGGAGGTTCAACGAATCGTAATTATTCAATCTCAACGACGAAACGATTTCCCATCTATATATAAGTAAAAGTTACCATTTTAGCATTAAGCAATTTAAGAATAATATTTCTTAATTTCTGCAAGCAAAGACGCTTCGGTCGATTTGTTTATTTTTACGAATCTCTTGTTTCCCCTGCTAAAGTAATAAATATCACCAGTGTAAATATCAAACCACAAAGCATGAATGTGCAAATCATGCCTCTCAAGCCGTTTCTTTAAAAATCCATAAGAAGCTACGTTTTGTAACTGCTGTAGAGTATTTATCTGAAATTAAAATAAACGTATTTGTTTAGAATAGACTTCAATTTAAATCTATTAATTACAGAAATGATCGTAACCGACTATATATATATATATATATATATATACATACTTTATTATATATATAATCAAATTGGACCAAACAACTTGAGTTTCTTTTCTTTCTATCTTTCTTTCTTCTTCTTTTCTTTCTTTTTTTTTTTTATTTTTAAAGTTAAGGAAATTACTTTCTTTTCTTTTTTTTAAGTTAAGAGAATTAATAAAAATATATTAATATATATATATACACACACTGAAAATTTTATCCGATTTGTTCTGTTTTAAAAGGTGTTTGGCCAATTATGCGATAATAAATGCATCTATACTAACTTGAGATAACTTATCCTCTATAGCAAATTTATTGTCTGAGTCGATATAGGCCACAAACTTCCGTAAAGGCGTTTCAGCTTGAAATAATATCGGCTCGTGGAAGCCACCAACTTGAAGCTGTTGAAATTTCGCTAAACTGTTGCTAGCGTGTGCACACAACCATGCTCTTAACGGTGATATTCTCCTGTTCACCTAAGAGGTAAAAATTATTACAAATTAGATAAACATATATTTACTATAAAAATAGTAAAACTAATAAAGTACACACTTTCGATGCGAATTCTTCGTCCCGCAAAGCATACAGCAAATTCATAGCTTTGCAATCGCTATGGCCACAAACTATAATGTGTTTTATATTGTTTATTACACAACCAAGTTCTAAGGCCGCTGGCTCACACATTGTTAACTCGTCTACGAAATGCTGAGAATGAGGAATAAGATTACCAGCATTTCTTACTAAAAAAAAAAACATAAAATTTGACAAGACTTTAAATTAAGATACGTTCAAAGAAAAAATATCTTTCAAATTAAAACATTAAAAATATTAGAAACGTTACAGTAATGTTCCATTGTATTAAACTGCAACGTGAAATTGTCCGAAAGAAAAAAAGAAAAGAAAAAAAGGAAAAAAGAAGCAACAAGTTTCATATTCGAGGAGATCAGTGTCATGATAAGGTCTCGTACCGACAAACATGTCCCCAATGTTTGTTTCCGTAAATCTAGTTGGGATCATCCGGGAGTCCATGCAAGTAAAGAATACTGCTTTTGGCTGTGTAAGATAAGTAACGACAAAAATCAGTCATGCCAATAAATGTTATCATCGCATCTTACATTAGTTATGTAATTTATGCAGTATATTATTTATAACACTTTTTATACTTTCACACGCTAATAGCTTTTTTACACGTTAAATTATATACACGTACGTACGTACATATCTTACGTACATGTATATAGTTTTCATGCATGGCAACAGTTTGAGAAAGAATAAATGCAATAAACATTTCACACAACGATAAAGCATATTAATAACAACGCGGATTTTAATATTTGATTTAATAATTTCAACTTTCACATATTTCAATCTATTATTGAATTAATCTTTATAGGTCGCGTTATATCAAAGTAATGTCTGAAACATGCTTACACTGATAAAATTTTATCCACATGCATGTATGTATGTGTGTTTTTTTATGAATAATTCTTTAGTTCAAGGACATATGAAAACAAACTTGTTCCTTTTCAAATATAATAGAAACATATATGAAATAAATACATATTTTACTTAAATTTGATTGTACTTTCTCAACATGTATACCTTTTATCACGAATATCAAAAATAATTACCACCGTCTTTCGCAATTTAAATATTAATATCAGGCGAAACGTGAAACATCACAAAAAGAGAAATATGTCCACAAGTTATCAGCAGCGACTTAGAGAAAAAAGATCGTAACGTACTTCGGGATGATCTCGAACTCTTTGAAACTGTTTCACCATTTCTTCTCTATGACAATTCCTATATTTCATAATTCCTTTGATTATTCTATCCATGGTAGATACAATACACACTTCGTTACGTTCTATCAATCTAAAATGGTGACAACACACGATTTCGCCATAGCCAAGCAGAAGGCGGCAATTTTAAACGTATCGCACAACTAAAACTAATGAGTATAAAGATTGGTTCAAAGATTACTTAACATATTCTACTTTTCATTTAAACACAACATTAAATTTAGATTCAATTCGATGACTTTATTTATTCGCATAATTAAAAAATACAGTCTAATGATACACGTGAAAGCGTAAGCTTTTATTATTCCATGTTCCTTTTATTACTTCTTCATAAATACAGCTGTAAATAAATTCATACATGTTTAATATTTGTTCTTCTTTCCGTACGTCAAAAAGTAACAATCAAAATTTTATACAAAATATAACGTATAATTCAACATTATCGTTATCTAAATCGAAAGATACAATTACGGTTAGCTTGATTGTTGCAATAGCGCGGTTTATATAATAAGTATATATGTACACTATTATATCAAGTAAATATAATTTAAGAAAATATATATCTTTGTAACAGGCCAGAGAGAATAATTGCTATACAGAAATAAAATACATAACATCATGGAACCAGGAAAAAGCTTAACCCAGAAAACCATGTATTATCTCTAAGAGCCAAGACAGTATTTACTATAAGCGAACAACGATGTATATGTCCACTTAACATGATACTAATAGCGCACAATTTCATACTAACAAGTATGTATGTATACATATATATATATATATATATATATATGTTGTATTCAGTTATTAACACGTACATGCGTAGCAAAATTTTTAAATATTCTTCCAAATTTTGCATAGAATAAACTAAAAATTCAGATTCTTTTCTGAAATACAATATGATTCTTTGAAAATGACAGTATTAATAACAGTTTTGTCACAAATTACATATTGAAATTATTCATTCATTAGCAAAATTATCGATTTACTTTAATTAATAAAAGAGGAAAGTTCTCATGCACCTTCATTGTGATGATTCTCTTTTAAAGTGACTCTTAAATTCAATAGTGATTAACAGTCTGGACCCGGGTGACAACGCGCCTGGGTCGAGCTGATTTCTATCTACTTAATGCCGAACTCTGACTAGCACGCTCTAACTTCTCAAAATGTTTTCGTGCATTACGAATATTGATTAATGTTGCTGCTGATGCTGAAACAGTAGGAATAATTATTTCAGTAGTTATTAAAAAACGAATTAAGATACTAAATACTTACGGATAGCAGGATCCGACATAATAACCATTACATATGTATTTGATGTAAACACATCGATAAAAGCTGCAAAATTTGTATTTCTAACTTCCATACTTTGAAATTGTGCCGCTAGTTTGCTAAAAATGTATAATTTATAAATATATGTTCAAACTAGTTTATATATATACTTTTTATAAACAAGTTACCTGCAACTAAGTTTGAACTGTTTTATTATATTAGAAACTTTTTCAAATCGATGTATATCTCTATGATGTTGCCTTTGACAATAACTAATTACTAAAAATGTTGCCCTTTCAAATAAGAGTACTTCATCGGCATCGATAATATTTGTAAATTGCTTCAAACTCTGTTCAAGCTCTTTCACATTTGGAATCAACATATATACGATTGAAGACCATGCCCTAAACATAATAGCTTGCATAGAATTATAAAATAAAGATTGAAATCATTGTACAGTTACAAAGATATACCTATATAATGTTTCATCCCATATGCTAGTTCTAAAACAAGTACATTCAAGCGGCAAACTAAGTCTTTTCAGATCTTCTTCTCTTTCTCTAAATATCATATCTCGTTGATCCTCTTGTACTAAATCCATCTTATGTACTAAACAGAATATCTTTGCTTCTGGACTATTTTGTAATATTGCTTCTAAGCAACTTTGATAATAATGCATGTCTTTATCTAATTCTCTGGATTCTACGTCGAAAACATAGATCAAAACCTCTACGTTCCTAAATATATTGTCACGTTGTGATGCAAAATAATTTTCCATGAACGCTTCTTGACCACCGCAATCCCAAAGATTTAACACCAAATTACCAAGGAAACGAACATGACTATGTTCTACATCAACTATTAAACATACCAGTAAATTAATAAATAATGCAGAAGATACAAATATTTGATAAAACTGGTATAAGCCAAGTATTACACACTTGTTGCTCCCAGACGACGTGTATCACGAGCAATATAATTGGCAAAAATTATGCTGCGCATACTAGTCTTTCCTGAACCGCTCTTACCCATCAACAGAACCTAAAAAGTATAGAATATTCACTGTATGTAAAACTTACATCCACACGTGCTCGCGCGCGCGCGCGCGAGCACGAACATCTACTAACAAACGGTACAAATTAATTTAAATGGTTATGATTTTAGATAAGTACGAAATTTGAATACCTTCTTCTTCATCTTGAATTGATAATGTTATATTTAAGAATTAGTTAAAAATCGTCTACGACAGTTGATCAATTGTTGTGTCCTGCAACAAATTATTGAATAATATGATACAGTTACACAATTAAACAGTTTCCATTACACTTATGACAGGAGTACATCCTGAACATACGTCAAATACGTGGTTAGATGTTAAATTCATAGGTTATTTCACACTGTTCGATGAATCACATAGTACAACTCTATAACCTGTAATAAATGTACACCAATTTTCTTGTCAGTTAACAAATGATCTGTAAATATCATTTACAGATACTTTATAATATCAAAAACATTGGTTATTCAGAATGAAAATAACGATTTCCTTAATAGTAAACAGTCTTATGTTATGAATTATAATAATTGTGATTACCCTCTACCTTTTTTCTATGTGATTAACTTTTAAGCTAAGTATGTAGCTAACTTCACACATGTTGTCATTATTCACGTATCATTGAAAGATAAGATAATTGAGCCAACTGTATATAATAAAATGTATGATAAACAATGTATTTGTCATTAATGCATATTAATACCTCTAATATTATCAAGTATTATTTAATATTTCTGTAACATTTAACAAATTTAACCAATCTTTACCTTCTCTAAGTTTCTAAAATATTTTGTTGTTTACGTGCATACACACACACACACGCGCGCGCGCGCACACACACACACACACACACAAATAAATAAATTATAAATTTTTAAGCTTTTAAACTATGCAGCATTGGACCTCTTATATCGAATAGAAATGTAATTAATCTAACGTTATACACTTCTGAAACTATTATTTTCTTTAATATAATTGCAGTAAAAAAAGCCATTTATAAAAGAATTGATATCATTATCATACTTATATTAATATACATTATAAATACAAGTTAATCATGCGGAAGGCTTATAATCATACTAAATGATGATTTTATACATAAATACAGAATAATAATTCTTACAAATATGAATATGTGTAACGATAAAAATCTGCAAGATTAAAATGTCATAGTATTATGTATTCAAAGTATCAAGGATAACAGAGAAAATAATAAAATGTACTTTTAAGAGAATTTTGATTTTCAAACAAACATATTACATTATAAAACAAAATTTACATATAAATTTACATATGATAGAGCAATGTTCTTACAAATGTTTTGAAGTGTAAAACACGTAAGAACTTCCTCAAATATGTCATAATATGATTTTTGTATATATTTGTTTCTTTTTTCTTAAGTTACAAAAATATATTACATAGACAGGTATAATATAATCAAAGGATTCATTTCTGGGCACAAGTTAACAAACTACCTGTAATAGATAACGATAAATATTTATGTTTACCAAAAGAAAATCAGTTAGTTTTATTATGGACTTGGAAGTATACAAGTTATTAAGATGCAATTTCATACATATTAATAATGTTTATGATATCGAAACATTATATTCTTTATATAGTCTTTGTTATGCATATAATTATAAATAGTCCTAATATATATATATATATATATATATGTATTTATTATTGTTATTATTATTATACTCCATGTCTTAAGTATTTAAGTTCATATCTTTTAAATCATTATTTACTTTATTTATAGTATATAGTTAACCCCCACATATGCTTCTTTCAGATAAGTAAGATACTCATTTGTCATGTGTGAAATATAAACCGAGATAATACATTATTGACAAGCACACTTTTTAGTGACAAATATTTTGAAGAGATTTAAACATGTAACTACGATAAATTATCAAAATATATATTATATCTATTTTCGAAAGGGAAAGATTGAATAGTTTCGAATACGTTATAAAATTAATTTGTAAAAGCATATTTAATTCATTATGTACAAACTCTGGTATAAATAAGAATAAAAATATCAATAGGTACCTACACGAAAATAGCAAATATGTAGTTTTATAATTACTAAACTACGATTTATACACATACGAGATGTTAAGATATTTCAGCACACTCTCTTTGAATATACAAATTTCTAACTTATCTTTGTAAAGTATATAATAATCCACTGAAAGCTTTAATTTTAACGAGTAAAACCATATTGAAGTTTACAACAATATGTACTTGTTTCCATGTTGGCTAACCTGTAATTGATTCACTTGCAGTCTTACCACCGTTCCAACCTATATTATTCTAAATTTCTTTTTAAATCATATATATACATACATACATATATATATATATATATATATATATATATATATATATATATACGTATATATATACACACACACACACACCCGCATGCACGCACGCATATATATATATATATATGTATATATATATGGACTTACTCGTGTTAACCGACAATAGGTGCGGGTGAAAGCAAGTATATGCGTGTACATACTAAGTACTAATGATCAAACCTTGTAAGTGTATGAACAGAGGAATACATGGTGAAAAGGAGAGAGAAAGAAGCAAATGAAAAAGTGGAAAAGAGGGAAAGAAAGGGAAAGGAAAGGAGGGAGGTACAGAAAGAGAGGGAGTGAACGGTGTTCCAGTAGTGGCGGCGCTGTACAGTGGCAGAGGACCGCGGCAGCGGTGGTGATTCAGACTTCTTATCAACCTTGAAAAAAGTGTGGAGAAGAACAGGAAGAGATTCGTCGTCATCGGACGTCGATTATACGTACGAAATGAGATACCATTGATAAGACTCAGAGCGCCGCGTGGTTCCGCCTCCGCCGTGCCCAAACACGGCACATCACGGACGTGTGGATAAAGCGGCGCCATATATACACGATATACAATCGTATTTTTTCTTTCGCGAGTGCGAGACGACAGAAAAAGGGAGGAGTGAAAACACTCCGGGAACGAAAGAGCAATCGCGACACTAAAGAACATCCCAGACACGGTGAACGGTGGAAAGTGAGAACAAGAGAAGGAGGGAGGGAGTGAGAGAGACAGAGGAAGAGGGAGGGCGAGAGGGAGAGAGAACTAGAGATCCGTGGATGCGGCGCGGTGTCTGCTCCCGTGCGTGCGTGAATCACGCTTTGGAGGTGCCTGTCTATCCCTCGTCTTCGAGCACACCCTATACTCACGACATTGACCCGTTCGAAGACGCCGTTATTCTTCAAAATCGAACACCTTTCACAAGTACCCGAAACTGTCACCCACGAGGAGAGGCATTTTTCTTCTGTTCTTTACCTTTACCGTCTCCTGTTCTTTACCGGTCACCAAGACTATATCCGTATCTGTGATATAGAGCCGGTAATTTCAAACATCATTTCGATAACATCTGCTAAGTTCAAGAAAGCAAATTCTTTTACCTATAACGAAAGTGAATGGATCTTCAAGTCTCATGTTTTCAACAAACAACTTGGTGTTTTTGTCAACATAAAGAATTCTCTGTATACTGTGATTCAAATCTTTAGTCTTTTAGGATTTATATAACGTAAGAACGACTAGGATCTCCGAGGCAGCGGCTAATAGTATTAAACAAATCTTTGAACAAAATTATAGAAACGCAGCAACGTAAGGTAGATTGGCAACAAGGGGACAAAAGTAGAAACAACATGTCAGATGAAGAAGATAAACCCCCTGCACCTCCTGTGCGACTTACATCAAATAGGTAACTATATATTCTATGCTATATTATTATGTTGTTATAATTTACTAGTACCGAAAAATTTCTCAATAAAAGAATGTATCATTTAATATTAGATATTTTAATATATATTCAGTAACATATATGTCTCTAATGTTTCATTCTGTAGTTCTGTACATTTCTATTTAATGTAATAGATGTAATATTAGAGCACTGTTCTGTAACACTAAAAGCTGATAAGTTTGTTACACTTTGCATTTTTATTATTTTCTTTACAATAAGTAAATGTCTACATCTTCCAAAAATAGGATAACAGACACTAATCTAGTGGTTGCTAAAAATAAAATCCTACAGTTCAGACACGATGACATTCTGATGTGGGAGACCATCCTTTTAAGTCTTTATATGCAGTCTTACTAACAAACGTGTGAAACATATAATTTTTATATTAATTTTGTACATATCTTGAATGTATTATACATAAAAACTGTTATAACGAATGTAAAAGTTAGTTATATATTTGTATGTACTATAAATAATAGCTTACTACTTATAAATAATAAAATATATATTAAATTAACCAATATAACATTTAATCTACAAATTCTATTCATGTATAATTTATGTATATAGAAGTGAATGTATAACTGTAAGATTATTTTGTCGCATTTGATATCACTAGTTAGATAATGATAGATTAAACATGTTTCAGAGGTGAATCAACACCTAATTTACCAGTGGATATGCGTCCACTACCTAAGGAACCTGATTCTGATGAACGTAAGAAGAAAACATTGAAAAGCAAAATGAAGGTAAAAGAAAATAAGGATAAACCCAACATCAGTTATCCCACCAACTTTGAACATACTGTACATGTTGGATTTGACGCTGTTACTGGTGAATTTACGGTAAGTCAATTCACTATTTGCAATTTGTTACTATTGTTCAAGATGCACTCGCTTTCCGCTTTGCTATTAAACAATGGTACGGATTATCCAAATAGACATTACATAGTAATTATTTATTGCATTACATTACTGGTTACATAAATTCTCCAACATCCCTTCTGACAAAGCAAGAAAAAAAGAACTGAATTCTTAGATATGAAACATCTCTGATTGAATTTTTATTTGTTGTTTTCACCAATGGAACATTATTAAATTGATATTTATTGATAGGTAATATTTAGCAATCGCTTTGCAATTTTCATTGGCTTATTCATGTATTAATATATTGCATAATAAATGATAATAAAAATATGTGGAAGTAAAATAAGTTACAGTACTACAACCTGGATAGAATTTAATTTACTTTGTAGCGCAATTTTTATTATATTTCAATAAATTAAAATTGTGAGTTCGTGCGTGCGTGTGTGCGTGTATGTATGCGTGCGTGTTCGAGTGTGTTTGTGATAAATTGTGATAAATTGTGAAGAATAATTCGTTTGTGAAACGTGTGTCATTGTAAGAGCAACTAGTAATGTATTATTAAATATTAATTCAAACAATTATCTTTGTCTAAAAAGTATATCTGAAATGGATCTTTCGTACCGAAAAAAAGAAATAAATTTTCATCACTTGTTCACATGTGTATGGACATTGTGGAAAAGTAATTTGGTAATTTGTCTGATGCTTCTTATACCTATTATTTTTTCACATGAAAAACTAACTAGACACGTATTTCTTTCAAGCTGCCATTAAAAGTAAGTAATTTAAAATGACCACAAAAGTAGTTTGTTTATACTCCTTCTTATTATACATACACTTAATTTAACTGTTTGTTTTTGTTGCAATTAACCAGGATTAAGTTGTTATATTTTATTTCAAAATCTAGAGTTTATCATAGATTAGAAGCACATAGCTGCTTTAGTAGATTTATAGATGCTTTAGTCAACGTTGCATTTAATACTATTGCTTTCTTGCAGAATGAATTTTAATATTGGTTTGAGTGCTTACAATCTTACTATTTATTCAACAACTGTAACAATTGGAGTGTTAAATATTTTATATTTGCACGATGTTCTCTTAGTTTTCAGAACTTTGAGAATTATACTTTTGTAAATATTATAACCTAACCTATCAGTTACATCTTCTTTAAAGTTCTGTACGTGTAAGACTATTAATGATTACTTTGAAACATAACTTTTGGTCTTAGGGGATGCCAGAAGCATGGGCAAGGTTGCTTATGTCTAGTAATATTAGTAAACAAGAACAGAAGAAAAATCCACAGGCTGTATTGGATGTTTTGAATTGGTATGACAGTAGCAGTAAAGAAACAAAAGGTTCCAAATACATGACAACTACAAAAATGGTTGGGGTGGTTGGTAAGTTAATAATATTTACATAAAGATTAATCTATAATGTTGTTATTATCGTATGCCAGTTATATATACATTAACGAATGAAGCACAGGAAATTTTATGTGCAGCTCCTATTGAGAGAGCGAGTAGTCCTAGAAGCATGGTGGGTATAGGTGTTGGGACAGGAGGAGGAGGAGGAAATATTCGTGGTCAAGCAATGTCACAAGCTTCTGGAAGTTCTCATTCTCAACATTCGCTCAGCAGGTGAGCCTCATATGCTTCCAAATCTCTTTCTCTTCCTATTTTTGTACTTATTCTGTATATATTTAAATATCCACTGAGAAATGATAAAATTATAGAGTAAGCAGCAGTAGTCCAAGTAGTACACCAACAGATGCTTGTGCGACTAGTTCCGAACAGGAAGATGAGCCGCCACCACCACCGATTTCTGCCAGGCCCGAACGTACGAAATCGATCGTAAGTAATGACTGGTCTGCAAATTGTCAAAAATTAGAATTATTTTTCTATATTTGAGTGTTGTAAGTACTAAACTAAAAAATTAAACACTTTGCAATAGTATACAAAGCCAATAGAAGAAGAACCACCGCCTCCATTAACTACCACGTTAGGATCACCCCAACGAAATGGAACGCCGCAACAGCCACATCAATCACAACTGGATAGAAATAAAAATCAAGCGACTCCTACATCAACGACAACCGATCAAACAAGACCAGCGCAAAGTGATAAAGCTAGAAAGAAAAAAATGTCAGATGATGAAATATTAGAAAAATTAAGAACAATTGTAAGTGTAGGTGATCCAAATAGGAAATATACGAAAATGGAAAAAATAGGACAGGGGTAAGTTATATAATATAAAATAATATAAAATGTAAATATTCTCTTATGGAATTTTTTTGCATATTTATATATTCTTAATGTTATCTTCTAGTGCATCGGGAACGGTGTACACAGCAATTGAAACATCAACAGGTATGGAAGTTGCAATAAAACAAATGAATCTTTCACAACAACCAAAGAAGGAGTTAATAATAAATGAAATATTGGTTATGCGGGAGAATAAGCATCCAAATGTTGTAAATTACTTGGATAGTTACCTCGTAGGAGAAGAATTATGGGTAGTTATGGAATATTTGCCTGGTGGTAGTTTGACAGATGTTGTAACTGAGACTTGTATGGATGAGGGTCAAATAGCAGCAGTGTGTAGAGAGGTCCTACAAGCTTTGGAGTTCCTTCATTGTAATCAAGTTATACACAGGGATATTAAGTCTGATAATATCCTGCTTGGATTAGACGGTGGAGTAAAATTAACAGATTTTGGATTTTGTGCACAAATTTCACCAGAGCAAAGCAAACGAACTACAATGGTTGGTACACCATATTGGATGGCGCCAGAAGTAGTTACAAGAAAACAGTATGGTCCAAAGGTGAATGAAAGGAAAGATACTCTACAACTATTACATTGCAATGTTTATATTGTAATTACTATATAACTATTATACTACAATATTTATAAATTATTTAAATCTTATAGGTTGATATCTGGTCGTTGGGTATAATGGCTATTGAAATGATAGAAGGAGAACCACCATATTTAAATGAAAATCCATTAAGAGCGTTATATTTGATCGCAACAAATGGTAAACCTGAAATCAAAGAAAAGGATAAACTGTCAGGAATTTTCCAAGATTTTTTGGATCAGTGTTTAGAGGTCGAAGTGGAGAAACGATCAGCGGCTTCAGAATTACTCAAGGTAATTCTAACAATATTTTATACTAATCTAAAGTACAATTAATGTGTGTTTTATATTCAAGTTTACGCAAATGGTATAAACTTTTAATAAAATTTCTACTTTTATGGCAAATTGCAGCATCCTTTTCTGAAATTAGCAAGGCCACTTGCTTCCCTAACACCTTTAATAATGGCAGCGAAGGAAGCTGCTAAAGGTAATTAGAAGAGTGGTATTATGATATGATCATAAAAATATAATTTTGCAGAAAAATAATGAATCACCCTCCCAAAATGGAACGGCACAATAATTCAATAATATATAATAAATAATGAATAAACATATATATATAAATAAATAAATGTATGTATGTATGTATGTATGTATGTATGTATGTATGTATGTATGTATGTATGTATGTATGTATGTATGTATATAAATATATATATTTATAAACATATATATGTATATATACATATATATATGTATACATATGTATACACATATATATGTATATATACATATATATGTGTATACACACATATATATATAGGTCATAGATAGATAGATAGAACTTATCCGATACCTTGAAAAGTATCGAGAAATGGTTTCAAAGTTTTTAAATTGCTCGATTCTCGCATGTTGCGAGGAAATCAAGTTAAATCAGAAGAACCGTGAACGATCTGACGGCAGAAATCTTGTATTCCTCGATGGGTATATATTAGTTACTAAGAGTTCAACATTTTATTTAAATAGTCTTCAAAGTAAAAGATAAACTGTACGAGTGGGTTGTTGCCTGAAGAGCTCTTGTACTAATACCGAACTGTCATCGAGGATTCTCAAGCGACTGTCAGTTATTTTCTAAAAATATAAAGCTAGTATTACTGACTCTAAAATTGAAGATCAGAGTTAGCTACAAACATACATTATTTATAGCAAAAACCTTATTAGATAATACCACAAAACAAATGTGAACAAGTACATAGGACCTATTCTAATATATTATTATGGTTTAACAAAAAAAATCGTAGAAGAAGAAAATTGATCTTCGTGTCAGACTTATATTTTTTGAATGAAGATATGGAGTGCAGAGCAATATGTTTTCAGTCTTTGGTCTGTCAGTATGACGTAGATGTATAAGCGATAGCCTAACTTGTTTTAAACATTCTCAAGAATCACGTTCTTGTCAATTCGATGTTAGTAAACTTCATTATGTTATTATATTAAACTGAAGTTTTAATAGATCTTTTAAGTATTTGGACACTGCAACTTTTGCATTATTATGTTAATTTGTATATAGTATAGGCAATTAATTTCATACATAATGAAATTTATGATGAATTTAATACACGCGATTATTATTTAAAGCTGTTCATTTATAGTTGTAGGATAAAATATAAGTACTTTTTCTCATTTGCATCGCTGACGGGACACGTTAAAATATCGACCCTGTTACTAAAGTATATTATGATGTGAGAACATCTTTCTATAGACGAATGTCTAGTTACGTGTGTTCTTTGATACAGGTCAAACATAAGTTGTCTTTAACGTGTCTTATTAAGAAGTGAACGGATGATGGACGAAATTTTAAAACAAGGTTCAGATATAGGAACATTTTGTGACACTATAAAGTGCCTGTCTTGTCATGTTTAGAGACGTGAAAAACTCGCGCTAGATTCCTTATGATCTTGAACCATCAACAGAATAATTTCATATTTTGTTTAATATAGATACAGATTGAGAAGAAATATATAAATTTATGTTGACGATGATTATATAAGACAAGGTTTCTACGTATGGTTGTACTACATTAAACGTAATAATTAATGTCTTTCCTAATTATATTATATCTTAAACATATATTACTGAGAATGAAACCTTGGATACTTTTAGTTTAAGGAATACGAACTTTCGAATTTGTTACTTTTATTCTTTGCATCTTCGTTACGTATAGGAGTTTATCGTAAACTAAAGCTAAAGAACGCCACGTAAAATTATAATAGATATTGAAGAAATTAACATATTACATATGAAACAAAAAAAAAAAAAAAGAAAAAAAGGAAAAAAAAAAAAGGAAAATGCATACGTTATTTGGTAATGAACAATCGTATATGTAATGATATATTCATTATTTACTGAGTTTTATTACTTTCGTAATATTAAAAAGCCTGATTAGTTTTTTATAATAATCGATAATGTCTAATTATACTTGACAGACGAAGCAGCTCAGTTTGTATTGTGCGCTTACGCCTAAATTTGGAGTTGTATGCTGAAGGGTAAATCTACTTACCTGTAAAGAATCAGGGATTATAATATATAATCGCATGGAATTTGTTTCAGTATTCTGTAAGAACGAGCTCTTGCATTATTTTGTTTCGGCATCAACTTCAAATTATCTAGGAATTGTAAGCAATTATAGGAGGTATAGAAAACGAAATAATTGTGCACGTCTAGTATTAATAAATATACATTTCTGTAAAAAAAAAAAAAGAGAAAAAAAGAAGAAAAGAAAATGAGATTCAGGGTCAAAATTGACGTTAACAAACTCGATCAGAAATACTGAACGAGGTCCTGCATTTTCACAAATATCTTTAGAAAAAGGAAGTAACGTCCATTTTATGTCTATTATATTACTGCGACAGTTATTAAGCATATTTCAGCTACAGGTAGTAGCTATCTATAAGATTCATTTTTATTCGTAAATCAAGGCAAGTTAGATGCAAAATTTTACTTGTCCATATTTTGAAAAATTTGTATAAAAACATATGCAAATAATAATTAGAAATATGAATATTTTGAATGAATCCTGTTGCTTATGTATAGAGAATAAACAAAAGTACAAAAGTTGTATTAATATGCCTTACTGTAATAAAAGTAAACATTATTTATAAAATTAGCAAGCAATCGTCATTATTTTAATATTGATAAACAATACAAAATTACGTATAAAACACATAATAAAAATGTGGACAAGTGTAAATGTTTTTGCATCTTCATCTTGATTACCGTTACAAGTGCATTTATGTATCCTCATAAGGAATGTATTATTGTCAGTTTAGAACTATGAAATAGGTTCCTATACACAAATCAAGTTAAGTATGTATATGCATGTTTTCAATATCTTTTTTACGATGTTTTTGAAAATGCTTCGAGATCTCAATTATAAAATAAATTAGGCCTACTGATGCTGAAGCCGCTAGTTCATTTATACATGTCACAGTAAACGTTTTGGCTTCAAATTTTTAATAAAGTTTCCCACTTCAACTGTACCTCTATTTGTATAAAATTGGCTTTTATTATCTAATGAGAATATTTGGTAAAATTCTGGTTTCTCAGGAAAACTAATACTTAACAGTGTCGAATTTAAAAATGAAAGAAAGCAGCAAATGGATAATGAATTATTGTAAAAATTATGCCTAGAATTTGCGTATATATTGTACTGTAACATCTTTTAGTTTGTTTTGAAACGTTAAAATATAAGGAAACATTTTATAACAAAACGTCCTAGTTCTTTGAATGAAATCATCCTTCCTTCTATTTTATAATATTGAACGATAAAGTATTTCTTCTATAGATACAGTAAGGGTAGAGTAAATTTATGAAACTCAAACGTAGCTAGATTTTCTTTTTGGATATAAAAGACTGTGCGCCACAAATAATTACAAAGTATAACAAACTTTTTATATTATTAGTATATATATTCAGACAAATAAATAGTACTTATTATTTACACGTTCTGTTCATGAAATGCGTAACATGAAAAAATAATAGAATGCTTTTATAAGTTAATTGATAAGTGTTTTACATTAATTTTTTTTATATTTTATACACACTAAATGTATTATTTTACAGTCATTTAGAGTGTATGTACAGAATCGAATTTATTCTAAGATTATAATAATGCAGATATTCACTATTATTCGCTAGTATACCATTAACAGCTTTGTCGCTATGGATGTACATCTGTGTATTATAATCTATGCATTCTGATAAATGTTATTAATCTCAGAGTTTACGACGCATAGACAAGACATATATTCATAGCAACTATGGAATATGTATGCCAAGATTTAACATAAAAATATTTATTGTATTTTAATAACATGATTGCTTTTGTCATTAAAGGAACTTTACAGTTCCAAAGAGTAACAAAATAGTAACAGCAAATTACAAAATATCAAATAGAGTCATATTTTATTAAGAAATATAAATTCTTTTTGTCGATAAGATAAGTTAGATATTTTAAACATTTTCAAAAATTTTATTAAAAACTTATGCCCTCCTTAGTTTTATGATGTCATCTTTTTCTCTTCTCCTGCCGAATGAAAGTTTATGGATGCCGAGTTGATGCAAAATCGCTTCCTTGTAGGTTTTGGCCCGTCATTAAATACATGTCCCAAATGTGCACCACACTTTGAACAGGTCACCTCGGTCCGCACCATATCTGGGTTTGCGATCAGCAGTAGTAGATTTCCACCAACTGTACGTCAATTGTCGACGCAGTTTTCGTGTGTCAATGGTGAATGTGAAGTGGTGGTAGCGGAGCAATAGGAAGACAAAGGAAATAGAATAATAGAGTGTGATTAAACGCAGACCAACACCTTTGTTTGTTCACTCTAAATATTTTCCAGTTATAGCAGCACCAAAAACAGTAAACTAATATTAATGAAAGCTATAGACTGATAGTAACGAAAATTAAAATCAATTACCTAAATAAGTATTCACAAGAAATAGAAGTTTTAAGTAAAAATAAAGATATATCTGTGATTATTAATTATATCCTTAAAATAATGCGTAAAATAAGAAATAGCTACACATTCTAATCAATACCCGTAATCTTGTTCCTTGCTTTACTCATCCATCGAAGCTCTGTCCAAATTTCCCTTTGATATCTAATTGTCTTGATATTGTATGACAAAATTAAAGAATATATTAAAATAGTTCAGAGCAATATTTGCCTCTTTAGTCAAATATTTTTATGGTACTATTT
The DNA here is from genome assembly GCA_014825925.1 of Bombus breviceps. Lineage (NCBI taxonomy): Eukaryota > Metazoa > Arthropoda > Insecta > Hymenoptera > Apidae > Bombus > Bombus breviceps. The sequence continues at coordinate 365,861 of CM026188.1, read as the reverse complement.
GAAAGAAACATTTTCATTTAATTAACATGATTTAAACATATTGTCAAACCTACTTTTATGAATAAATTACTACAATATTGTTATCTGTAAGTGGCGTATAGAGTAACATTCAAATAACTAATCTAGTCACAACCTGGTTAATATTACGTGTTATACATCATTATTTGCCAATGTATTTTTACATATAAGTAAGATTCAACGTGACTAGTACCAACAAACGTATGAATTATTTAGTGATCAGTATAACAAAAATTATAAAACGCACACTCTCTTCTAATGCAAACTTAAACTTGTAATTTTATTATTTAATCTTCATATAAGCAAAGTATTTAATAATTATAATAATTTCATTAAAATCTTAATGTTACATAAAGCAAAGCTATATGTAAAGAACTATTGCATGATTAAATACCAAAAGAAAAAAAGATTAATTCTTTCTTTTTCATATATACAGAAATAAGATATAGAAAGGATTATTTTTAATGGATAATTATAGCCTTAGTTTATACAATACAATAGGCGATGTAAGTCTAACACAAATCACACTCTAAGCATTAACATGCGAGGTAAAGGATACAAGGAATATTGCCTCCCAAGTATTACAATTTTAATATAAATAAATTATACAAATAGTTATATTATAAATGTGTACAAGTCATTTTGTTCTTATACATTAAAAACATGTATATATCTCTGACAAAAATTGAATTATGTTGATAAACTTATCACGCATAAAGCATATAATATACTGTACCAATATATTTTACTAACTGATATTACAATACTTTGTGTATGTACGTATGTATGTATGTATGTCTGTACTACATGTAAAATATTGCAAAGATTTGACCAAATAAAATGATAAACAAATTACAGAAGACTTAGGAGACTAGGAGACAGTAGCAGAACTAAAAGTTTAGGGAAGGTTTTGTGATAGAGTAAATGTAAGAAAAAATGAAGAATGTACAAGAATGGTAAACAGATAAAACTCTAATGTTTGTGATATGATATGATATGATATTGTGTTATATCTCAATCTGTCATACAAGTCAAATTTGATAATAAGGTGTTTATCTATGTACCATTTAAATAGATATATGTAATTAATGTAAAATGATACGCATGATGAATGCTATGTTATTGTATTAAGAATCCGAGCATAATTCTAAAAGTATTGTCAGTAAATCAAAAATCATATATCCACTTACCATGTGAAGTATCTTTGGTTAACTTGACTCGTCCCTGTTCTAATACTTCATTGAATGCAGGCCAACCACAACCACTATCGTACTTTGTGTCAGAAGAAAATAATTCTTGATCACAAATTATGCAGGTATACGTGCCTTTCTCATAGAATTTATTGTAGCAACCAGAAAAAGGCCTGCATGGAGAAACAAAGAACGATTAGGAGCATAAAGATGCATGTACACTAGGAAGTTAATTGTGAGGACCTATACTTTATTTTTAAACCACTTGGTCATGACGCAAAGTCAAGCCAATACATGCTCTTGAAAAAGTTATTTTAGTCTCACATCACCTAAAAGTAAACCAGTTTCGATCGTACGACAATATTTTTGGAAAATTGTATCATGCGACTGTTGCAATCTACTTAAACCTAAGTGACTAAAGGTTCAATAATACGACATTGTTTGTTGATAATAATACATAACAAAAAATCGAACTCGTCGATTATAACATTAATCCTTGGGAAATTACAAGATGTATAAAAAGTATATTATTAATAGGTTACATGTTGCACGATTTAAAAGAATCGTTATTCAAGTTCGTATCAAAATATTCTGAATTTTGTGAAATATTGTTTACACGTGTAGACTCGTATGTAACGATATAGCGACGTACATTTATATTTTATTACACGAAACTTTACCACAGCTACAACTAATTTTCTAATGAAATCGAGAAATAATATAGACCGATACAAAGAACGACACGATTCAATTTTTAATTTCATAGCAAGCGAATTAAATTCCCGATATACGTACCTCTCTGTACCCTTTTCCTGCGTGACGTGCCACTGTAGCGGTGTCAAACGTTTCTTTAATTCTTCTTTATCGATTTCCACAGTCATTCTCCTAATTAACCTTTGAAACAAGTTAAGAAGAATATGCAATAATAGCAACTTTAACAATAAAAAAAAAAGAACGCAGTCTGGTTGCCGCGCTTTCCTCAGAACTTCGCAACTATACACCGAGAGAACAGAAGCGGCACTGCTGCTTGCTCCTTTGAAGCATGGACGATCAGATTTCGTGACCTTGAGTTAACCAATCAGCTTCACTGGCAAATAGATTTGATAATCATGCTTTCGCAGTAACACGTGGCTTTTATAAAGAAAAGCTATGTGATGTGACCAGGCCGTACGATCTTTTTTCATTTTCACTGTTTAAATTATACATACAAAAAATGTAACAAACATGTACGTATTCAGTGTACGTATTATATATATATATAATATAAAAATTAATGAAATTTCAATTATCTACAATATACGAAATAAATTCCATACTTCACGTATAATATAAATGAAAATTATAATTTTCTATTAAAATTAGCTATTGTGATACATTAATAGTGAGAAATGCAATGCATATTTCATATTTGGATAAAATACAAATCAGTCAGTTTTTATCCTTCGCGCAGTTTGCGATCGATACTATAATGTTTTGGAAAGAACAGGAAACATTCATATTCAGAATTAAGTAGCGTTATGAATTAATAGCGTTCAAGTGTTTGAACATATGCAGTCACGAACAAAAGTGTTGGTACACTATTTAAAACAGGATAACTCTTTTAAAATCAGGCCAAACGATTTGAATTTATTTAAAACAAATTAGGAGGATTAGTTTACTACATAATGCGTAGAGAAAGATTTTGAAAAAATTGTAGTTGATCGCAATCGCGAAAAAAACAGTAAAGGCTACACTTCTTACAACTTCTTAATCTGAGCCTGTAATAGAAGTTTAAGAAGTACACTTCCCAAATTTATTAGTTATATACAGTCTGTACATGTATGTACTAATGTTGTATTAATGTACATATGTACATTATATTTCAACGACGTGATGTTCTGACATACGTACTGACAAGGCATATGATATCTAATAACTTGATCGTAATTAAATTACAAAAAAAAAGAAAAAAAAAAACAAAAGAAAAAAAAGAGAGAAAAAAAGAGAAAAAAAGAGAAAAAAAGAAAGATCATGGTCGCTATTCAAAAACGATAAAAATTATTATCTGCGAATGCTCTAAAGTAAGAATCAACATTGGATTCGTTGTAATATTTAATAAATAAATTGTCAATAAACGCAATAAAAACAAAAATTAGTAATGAGTTGACTAACGGAACGCTTTCTCTGTCTTCGTTGAACCCTCGGATCCAACTTAAAATCTGACTTTGTCGAAGATATTACTCTTTTTCCATCTTTTCGCTTTAGTTATTTAGTTGCTTATTTCTCCTTTGGAATTTTTTCTTTTCACTTTTCGCTTAAAGACATACACATATGTACTTTAATGGAAGTGAATACTGGAAAGGGAAACTTCTATAACAATTGCAGGAAAACAATCTACTTACTACTCTTGGTAATCGCACGGATGTCACCCCCATTATAGGGACTGGAGGATGGGGATCAAATTACAGGTAGGCAATCATGTGAAATCTACATAACGCGCCGGTAAGTTCCAGGGCCAGCCGCGGTCGAGTAGTGTAACACGATCCAGTGTCAGATATCGCTCAGATGATGTATGTACGTATGTCAGTACTAATCGAAGAGTGAAATTTTCTTATCTTTGGCTTTTTTTCAATTAAACTTTGTCAGCGTATTTGTAAGAACTTTTTAATTAAAATGAGACCAAACACGGTACAACTTGAATTTTATATTTACTTACTGATATGTATTTAATTATTGTTTATGAAGTAAGTGAATATGTTCGCAAATTATAACAACCAGAAACGTGTAAGAAACATGTTGATAAAGGTTCTATTCATCACAAATGAAAAATAAAAAAGTTTGATATTTCAGTTGAAGATCTCAGCTTGTAGCGTGCCTTTCTACTATTTCATATGGAAGTCAAACGTTTCGACTCTTAGTCCCTCTTTCTTTCTCACTCGCATTATCCTTTCCCACGTTCGATACGTCTAACATCCATCGGCAGTCTCTACAGGAATAGAGAAGAATCTTGAAGAGAAACTTGAATCTCGAAACAGTAAATAAGTATACAAGCGTATAAGCAAGATTCAATGTACTAAGAGGAACAGTTTTTTTTTTTTTTTTTTTTTTTTTTTACAAATATCTCGAAAGCAATAATTAGACCGCCGATGAAGCTATCAGCAAAAATTTACTCAGAATCAAGTACTTAACGACATACGTGAGAATCAACGTCATCGGCGTTGATGTTCCTAAATATAAATGATTATCAAAATCCGATCACAACTACGTATGCGAGATTGTAAGAAACATCTGTTATAATTCAATTAGAAACGAATATCATCGGTGTATTGGACTCGTGTTTCGGGATAAGTTTTTTCAATCCGGCGACCGACGATCCTTGACTATAAAATAATAACAAATTAATAATAATTTATGGTAATCGATTGAATAATCGATATTTGTATATTGAATTTGTAGAAAAGTTACTTATTCTTAGATTTCAATGACTTTTGGGTACGTTGGATATTTCGAATATAGGACATTTTGAACAACTTTTCCCTGTATACACGTGCAACCGTAGCTCAGCCCTAGTCTTCGAGATTTTCGCAAAAAGATCGATCTATCGATAGCTACTACAGTGTATTCTGTCTATGTATGTTGTGCGTTCATGTGACGTGCAGCGCACGCGTTAGTACCTTGGTCGCCTTACTGCTGCAGAAATGTAAGATACTGCGTTGTCTTTCTTTGTCTTTCATACGATAAGCCTTGGAAGATTAAAGTTGCAATATTTTTTAAATCAATTGCTTTTCGGCCCCAATATCTTCATACATTCTTCGTAGAGAATAAAAAAAATGTATCTAGCGGCGTACAAAAAAATATACAATACCATTAGAAGAAGCTATACATTGGCATTGAAATCTCTTTATATAAGAATGTAGAAAGAAATGGAAATATCTTATTAATTTTCCCCCGTCAAGTGTCAAATAACTTTTATACGAAACATTCTTTTCGCATTTCTGATACTTGGAGATATGTTCATGCGCGGACATTTAAAACGGACATACTGTATCTGTGAAATCGGAAATCGAGGATTGCACTGGATGTTTAACGTTAATTTACGTTAATACATAAATGTATGTTATAAAACAATAAATATGTATTTATTAATAATAAAAAATGTATTACGAAAATTATTCATTTACCTACTACAATAATAGTAATAAGAGTAATTTAATGGCCTTATTTAAATAAATAAAAGCGTATACGCGCTTTAAACTGTAGAAGTTGCGCAGGATCTGCTGGATTTTCGCTGCCTTTCTGCCGTCTGATTATGCTACGCAGAGTCTGTTACGTTCTGCTGCCAATCTACACGCAAATGGTTATCAGTGTAGTTTTATTAGGCTAGTGTTTTAACGGATAGTGTAACGACGAATGCACAAGATATGTGATATAGTTTATACTTAATAATTTTATAATTTTATATTCGCTACTTTGTACCAAAGGGAACGGAAAATGAAGAAGCAGGATATAACTAGAAGGAAAAAAACGGATAATGAGTGGAGTTAGGCTAGGTAAGACGATACTAAAACTATATGGAAGACAAAGGAATAAGGCTAATAACGTCGATACGATAACGTAACAAAGGCGGTAAGGTTGATTGGGTCTTTTATACGGGTTAAATTTATTCGAAAGTACTAGAATAATTTATTGGACGGAGTGGTCGATCTGAACTCTATGTAGTTCATGACCGGACATCTTGTTCGCGGTGACTCGGCCATCTGACGAGCGCATGTTCCATAGTTGCAGACGGACGTCACGTGGTCGAAGCTGTGTAAGATACTTTTGTATCCGGAAGTTCCCAACATAATGGTATATTGATCAAAAATTCAGGTAAATATAACGCTAAGGCTAATTCTAGTTATCATATATACGGTTATAGGCTATACCGATTTGTTTTCCTTAGTGTAAATTGCCGCCGTGGATGGATGTGGCGCAGCACAGGAGAAATGAACTGTGACGAATAACAACAAGCAACAGCAGAAGGGTGAAATAAAGAAGAACAGGAAGAAGAAGCGCGTGAATATATTAAATATGTAAAAACATTGTTGTAGGTTAGACGCGTGAAATTTGAAACAAGTAAGAAAGGAACGAAAAGAGAAAAGAAATTGAGGTTTGTTTGCGAAATGGGAATAGAATAGATAATAGGTAATACGTAAGGCAATATAATTTTGTGAATGGTAGAAGAATGGGTTTGCTTGAATTCCAGGAGACTAAAGAACAAATAAAGATACATTTAGGAGATCTATGTGCGCGTTGTTTATTTGTCCATCGACCATAAATCGTGAAATTAGGCTTGAAAAATATGGATGACAGATAGAATAGTTTTGGAAGGTTAAGAATATGATTGCATTAAGAAAGGTATACTTGTGAAATGTACAATGGAATTGGACAATGGAATAGAACACCATCGTGAAAGGTAGTAATTATGATCTGGAAATATATTAGTAAGGAAGAACACGGTTGGAATCTTCTAATTACATGGATGCTACGTGGGAAGTGGTTAACGTTATTAAATGAAGTCTATTTAAAGGGATGAAACTTATTCGTAATAATATAGAATGGTATTATTAAAGCTAGTAATTATATAGAATTATATAGAATTACTAGCTTTAATAATATCATTCTATGGTGAGTTATAAGGGTGGATGAGAATTGACGCATTACGGACAGAGACAGGGAAGAAAAATGTATCCGTTGGAAGAAGGTTGAGCGGGAGGCAATAGAAAAAGGAAATTATTGAAAAGCTTAATGTTATTTGAGAAAGGTAAGTTGGGGCCGAAGAAGAATGAGATGCAATTTATTAAGTGGAGAATGGCTGGTGAATCGAAATAACGGTGTAGGATAATAGGATGTATCTAAAATATTTTTTTTGATGAAAAGATAGAGGAAGAAAAGAGCCGTGATTGCGGAAAAAATGGATTAAGCATAAATGTACGTTGAAGTAAACGATACGTAAAGAGCTCGGCTAGCTCCGCGATAAGGTGTCGGACTCGTAATCTTTTGGTGGCGCATTCGATTCTCGAGACTGCAGAGCCCTGTTATTGTTGCAGGGTACTCGTTTTTACACGAGAATTACAGAATTTACAGAATACGTTACAAACCTGACACAACGCGATCCATGTTATCGGTACGAAAATCGGCACGACTGAACGACTCCTCGTCCTTAGTTTCGCTACGTAACTTCCAAAGTAGTGTGGGGTCGCACGAGCCGCTGGCACAAGCAGGTAAGAAAAATTAAACGATGTACAGAAAAACAAACGTATACATCTGCAAAAACATTCATCTTCCACGCAGCGCGTACATGATTCTTTCTAAATTCAAAACAAGGCATACACACGCAATACCTAATATCCCACATAATGATTACATCGGTCATTATAAACATCGTATAATTTGTCTAGCTTAGAACGAGATAAAGAAAATGAAGCTACTGACACTGTATATACAGTTTTGAGTCTTGCAAAAGGGACATACGACTTGTTGTGCTAAACTGTTTAACGTTCTATTTTCGCGACACTATTAAACTTTTGACAATATCGAAAGATTATAAACTCCGAGATGTCTGAATCAAATTTCCCCTAAAAGCAGGGAGAAGCCAAAGAGAAACAGCAACCCATGAAAGAATAAATTCAAAATTGCGGCGCGTTCTTTCGTTCGCGATCTCTCGTCGGAAAAATCAATGGAGCCACGCGATGCGCTCCCGCACATGAAACAATAAATAAGAGTAAAAACGGAAAATATGATAGGAAGGAGAATAGATCTTTGTATTTGGTTCCAAGTCAGATAAGTATCATTGTACACAATGGGCTCACGATGGACTCGACATAGGCAAGACATATCCCACGGCGTCCGACGGTGTCCAATAATGTCCCACGTTGCAGTCCAGTCTAGATCATCCAATATTCTCTTCGCGGCTTTTGGTGATCCAAACTGGACTGCAACGAGGGACGCCGTGGAGGACCGTTGGTCCAGTCTAGATCATCCAAAATTCTCTTGGAGGCTTTTGGTGATCCAAACTGAACCAACGGTGTCCCACGGCTTCTCACGTTGCAGTCCAGCCTAGATCATCCAAAATTCTTTTGGCGGTTTTTGGTGACCCAAACTGGGCTGGTGCGTAGTTCTTAG